>CM026291.1:9202946-9525658 GCA_014851415.1 Cnaphalocrocis medinalis | reverse complement strand
TTGTAACAGGGCGTCCAACAATAAGTTTACTGAGTCGCGGTCTCCACTCAAGGACTTTATAATCTGACCATTATATCAACAATAAATAAAAATAAATGACATCAATAGTCTATTTTCTTGATTATTGTATCCCATAAAAAACAATACTTGTCAGAAAGACCAAGTCTCATAACTCAGTTTTGCTCTACCGTAAAAAGTTGTGAGATCCATGTAATATCAAGTCGGTTATTTTCGGGATTAATTATAATATGTATATTTATAACGTTTTCTTATTTAAATGTTCAATTCTCAGTAGAAATCGACGTTCCAAACCAGCGGTAGATTATATGTTTTGGCATTCATTAGTGTTCTGTATGAATTTAACTTGAATAATATATTTTTCTATTCTTTTTCATCCCTCTATATCCAGTCTACAAGCTCAGTATTTACCAGTTGGGTGCTATGGCTAGCTACTAGCAATATCCATGGTTATACTATACTAAGGTAAAGGCAGCTAATTCCGTGGGGTTCTAAAAATGGCTGCTAATTCCGTGGTATTTAGAAAAACGGTATTTTCATGCAATTCATAAGCTATTTTAGTCTCTAAGATGCTTTAATCAATCAATAATTTATCTATACATGTAATACAAGCATGAAACCGATTTAGTATTTGTACGTTTTAAAA
Organism: Cnaphalocrocis medinalis; assembly: GCA_014851415.1. Classification (NCBI taxonomy): domain Eukaryota; kingdom Metazoa; phylum Arthropoda; class Insecta; order Lepidoptera; family Crambidae; genus Cnaphalocrocis; species Cnaphalocrocis medinalis. The sequence goes on along the minus strand of CM026291.1, from coordinate 9,524,994 downwards.
TAATTGGTCAGTTTTGCGCCAGCAGCAGGCTGGAACGCGCGCTTCATACAATATGGACCATACGCACGTGAGTAACACGATTTTTTAAATAGCGTTTTAAAATAGTTTTATACTGTTGTCAGTTTTTGTTAAGATTCTAATTTAAAAAGGATAATATGCTTTATCGAAAAAACTTCAAATTCTAATATTATTAGTATCAATTAAACAGAAAATAATTGATAAAAATACCACGGCATTAGCAGCCAAATATTTTGCCAGTTCCTAATTACCGATGTATACCACGCAATTGCAATTTATTAGAGGTATTTTGTTTTTCTTATTTTGAAGTCAGTTTTATGATTCCGAATTCAATGTTTAAGTTCTGATCACATAAGTAGTCTTTAATTATAAAAATCTATTTCCGTGGTATACTAACATCTCAAATTTGCTAGTTACAACAGATTTAAGATAGGCTATTTGGATATTTTCTTAATTTGTTGTTAGCAAAATTAGGCACAAAATTTTAGGTCAGAAATGTTTTCTGATGTAATCCACTGTATGTTTTATATATATTTTAAATAACAATGTAATTAAGCAATAATGCATTATAAATTAAACTAAAAATTGTGTACTTTTCATTACTCGGAATAAGAAACCTTGATTTAGTATCACGAAACCCTATTCCGTTGTATATCAATCGGAATAAGGTTATATGAGATCCTTATTCCGTGGTATCAATAAACGTTAAATACAGTATGTTCATAATCTTACTCAATTTATTAACTAAATATTATTGCTACTTTACATCTCTTGTGTGATTTTTATATTTGCTCTTATGAATCGTATTTTTAGGGTTCCATAACCAAATAACGAAAACCGAAACCCTTGCAGATTCGTCAAGTCTGTCTGTTCGTCCGTATGTTATAGCCATTTTTTTCCGAAACCATTAGTTATAAGTACTGTTCAAACTAGGCAGGTAGATGTATTCTGTGAACCGCATTAAGATTTTAATGCAAAAAAGAAAAAAAATGGGTTTCCCATACACAGGCTGTATCAGTGAACATTTACATCCTTGAAGAAGGTGGTTATAATAATAATAAATAATAATTTTACCAAAATGATTATTAACATCATTTTGAGCGATAGTGACTATCACAAAAACAATAGGTAATAATCATTGCGATTGAAGTCCGAGTAACAGGATTATTTTACCTACTCCTTTTAGCAGGAGGGAGAAAGTGAAAACTTGAACAAATAAATATTAATATTATATATACAAATAATAATTATTATTATCTTTACTTGCTTAAAACATGGTATATAAAGTTATAACAGTAGAATAAGTGCTTATGTTTTGCTTCAAAAACTTGCAAATTTACAGTTCGTGTTACATTGGTAGGTGGGTACAACCTTACATTAGAACAGTTATTAAAATATTTATATTACAATTAATAGGTTATTAAGTCGATTCTCAGCCCATACTCAGACGTGAAAAAAACACACCTTAAATTGGTCCCGAAAAATCGTACATTTTCCGAAACCACACTAACTACTTTGATTATAATTATAATTATAATGTATATATAACATTACTACCCGTGCGGATAAACATTGGTATCAGAAATGGCGGCGCCACTATTTACTTCTCGCTTGTACACTATTTGCGTCTATACTCGCACACGTTTAATTATAATTTTACATACTTAGTATGCCGACGGTAACAGCTCAACCGTCCGCCATTTCTAAGTCCAATATTTATCTGCACGGGTTGTAAACAATCAAAGTCTGCCCAACAGCTGATCAGTTAAAGCAACGACCCGCCCGAGCCATCCCTTCATGCCTACAAACTAGCTGTGCTTGTAAGATTTTAGAAGTCAAAAACAAACAAAAGATTCGTGATTTAAGTGTCAATAGTGATGCAAATTGTTCGAATTACTCTTGTATCGAGTGCTACAGGTGAAACTCATTCAATAAAAAATCTCTCAACCTTTGTTATGAAGTCGGTTCAACTCTTTCGAGACTCGAATCTAGGTTACAAACCATATTCTACCCAAGTTAACTGGGACTCGAATGAAATAACCACGACGGTTCTTTAACGCCTTAAGTTTCATTTCTGCAAAGCCACGAGCTAAGAGCTAAGTGCTCAAGGAACTTGATTGTAAATGAGCTGATATCCGAAAGTTTAGTTAAATATAGCTCACATAGCTGGCCAATTTTTTCACTAAATGCTAAGTCATCATGAAGTCATCAACATGCGTACAAAACATACATAAGCGAGCTAACTTACGAGTAGATTACCTTTTGCTGTTCAATCCACACCAGTCCTTATGAATTTAAAAAAAGTAATATTTACTCGATAAATCGTTTGTGTGCGAACATTTTACTCGAGTTTTATCACTAGGTTGCCTAGCAACGGCGCGGCTTTGATTGATCGGCCAATAGTCGGCTACATGGTCGGGTAGGCGCGCGCGCGCCTCACTCACACAGCTCACACAGGCTAGCTGTGTCACAGAATACTTAATAGTACAATTGTTTGGTGATTCTATATCGGAAGAATCTACATAAATCTCTTTGGGTAATGTGTTAGGCCCTATTTAATTGTTACCTTGTCTCTAAGATTGATGTTAATTATGTTAGTTAATCCAAATGATAGTAATGGTATCATTCCTCATAATAGTGTGATTTGTTTTTTCGATCAATATTGCCAAAAATTACAGCATAATTAGTCTAATGGACGAAGCAAAATGATGAATGAGTGATTTAAGATGACTTTTAATTTTATACGAGGTTATTATCCATACTTACTAATATTATAAATGCGAAAGTAACTCTGTCTGTCTGTCTGTCTGTCTGTTACTCTTTCACGCCAAAACTACTCATAGGATTTAAATGAAATCTATTACTAATATAATAAAGCTGAAGAGTTTGTTTGTTTGTTTGTTTGTTTGTTTGTTTGTTTGTTTGAACGCGCTAATCTCCGAAACTACTGGTGCGATTTGAATAATTCTTTTTTTGTTGGATAGTCCATTTATCGAGGAAGGCTATAGGCTATCAACATAATAATATTAAGGGGGTTGTAAGGGGTTAAAAGGGGGGTAAAAAGTTACTTTTCCACGCGGACGAAGTCGCGGGCGGCCGCTAGTTTGGTATAAAGATGATCTAGACCCTGAGAAAGAACATAGGCTACTTTTTATTGCGAAAAAGGGGTTGTAAGGGGTTAAAAGGGGGGTAAAAAGTTACTTTTCCACGCGGACGAAGTCGCGGGCGGCCGCTAGTTGGGTTATAAATATCAGTGTTAAAGTGTGTTATTGACTAAATTAGTATTATATTGAAAATCTCTTATTGTGGTTATAAAGTTTTTTAACTAGATTTGTAATAAAAAAGTACAAATATAATTCTTATTTTAAAATAACAATTGTTAGATTGATATAGTTAATTTAATAGTCTAGAAGTTTTTAATTATATATTTCCGCAAATAAAATTGTTTACTTTAGTCGATTTTCCGCCTAAATTTAAAATAATGGTATTTAATATTTATTATACGGCCATGCCACATGGACGGAAAGTACCTTTAATTTTGTTAATGCGACATTTTACTGTAAAAAGACATTATTTAATTTTCAAAAACTGTTTAAGTAATCTGCATTCATAGATTTTTAAATAACTACACGGTTTACTTAGTATTGAAAATGTTAAAATTCATAGTCTTCCAATTATTTCGGACGCTATATTATTTAGCAACAAATAATCCTTATGATACCATTCGATAATTAAGATAAAGCTACACGGTAATTTTTTTCTCATGATTCGATTCCCGGTTTAACCATGTAATTATTTGAAAATGCAGTTTAAATTGATTTTGATAATAAAATAATGTCTTTTATCAGTAAAATGTTCTATATAGAAAATTAAAAGTACTTTTCCTCCACGTAACATGACCGCGGGACGCCCTGTATAAGATAATATTATTATGGTAATTAAGGTTTTAAGGTATGTTGGTGCCATTTATTAGTTGTAATAATTATAAGGATAGTGATTGCGACTGATTTGAACACTAAAAACAATAAATAGGCTTTATTTTTTGAACATGATGTATCATTCTCCCTATCTCTTTTTTCTTCATAATTTGATCACTCGGAATTAGCAACCAAATACCACGGAATTAGAGTTTTTACCACGGAATTACCTGCCTTCGACTTCTTTATATTTTTTAATTAATTAATAATTTTAACGTACATTTTTAGTCTAACTGTCAATATATTTCAATAAACAGATAAACAACCTTTCTAATAAAAATATCCAGTTCTTCAGAAATAAATAATAAATACTTAATAATTAATGTTGTATCTAGTTTAGGCAAAAATACCACGGAATTAGCTGCCTTTACCTTACGTCATAGCTCTAAATCCAGCTGAAATGTGATGTCGTGACGTGCAATACACCAGCGGAGATAGCCGAAATTGTGGCTAGCCGCAATATGCGGCGGTATTAAAATATCGCCCGAATTTGGCTCGTTGCTTTGCAATTTTATATAAAAAGGATACTATGGGCGGTTATGTAAGCGGATAATGCATTCAAGCGGATTTAGTAATTTGACAGTGATTAAGAGCGTGGTTCGCATCCGATGTACCTCAAACCTAATTGGCGCATTTCTACCATTAGCTCGGCGGTAAGGGAAATTAACGTGAGGAGACCTGCACGTTCCTGATGCGTGTAATTATTATGATTCAGTAGGCCTGGTTCCCTTGTTAACGTCGTAAGGCCAAGACAGCAGATAGCTACAATGGAAAATCAATTGTTTTATGCCTTTTAAAAGGCTTTGGGTCTTACGACGTTAAAAGACTCCGAAGGTCAGACGGCAGTTGCTTCATTTTAATTAAATACCCAAATTCTGTATCATGGTCTTAGAGAATGACATTCTAAGATTAGTAGTATGTAATTTGCAGTGTACATAATCACGTATAAATAAAAACATCGCGTTAATTCCTATTTTCTTAAACGATAGTATAATTTTGTTATGAAGGGTGAAAATATATTTAACGTCGTAAGGCCCAGACAGCAGACACAATAGAAAATTAACTGTTTTTGCCTTTTGAAAGGTTTTTGGGTCTTATGACGCTAAAAAAATAATATTCAAATAGATCTACATCAAATGTAAGAAAAACTTACCATCGTTTCGCCTTTTGTGAGCAATGTCCCACATCTCATCGTGAGAAATGCACCTGAAAAAAAAAGATATCTAAATATCTAGGCACGCAGCAGTGTGTCAGATCAAAGTCCGAAAAAAAAATTACAACTAAAATGTAATCACACAAAAGTCTAAATGCAAGAACAACTTTTGACCCCCTCATAACTATATAATACGCAACGTGTAAAATTTGGCGTATGTTATGTCATTTTCGTGATGATTGTTATTATTTTGTCCAAAAGTCGTTTTTTTCTCAACTACTCCCATTAAAAACATAAATGTGAAATGAGAGCCAAATTAAGTTTTTGATAAATGTTTTACTTATCTGTCGAGTTTATCGTCAAACTAAGTGATATATAAATGGGTGCAAAATTCACACTTTCTCCTGAACCCTGAGGTCCATCTTAGTTAGTAAGGCAAAGAAAAAACTCTGTTCTATTATAATATTATTATGTTCTTATGGTATGGTATGGTTTTTTACTTTTACTATATTCTTATGGTATTGTAATGTTATCTGCCCTAATTTTTTCTAAATTTATATTTATTTATTATTGTTATTTCTCTTTCATAAGCGCTCTCTGATACTTTTGTTTGGATACCTACAACAGATACGGCTGGTTTCTGAATTGAGAATTTGAAGTTAAGCACTACTTGATCACAAATTCTCAATTCAGAAACCGGCCGTTACACTTTTATTCTTTACGGGACAAACTCATTCGGTTCGAATTTATAAGTGGTTACGTCATCCATCCAGTATTGTTTTGTTGCTGTGACTTTTAGTTTCGCAGTGTCAATTTATTCCATTACGTGTAAACCACAACTGCGATTTCATTATGTGGTTTACCCACCTTTTATGCATTTCCAATAATTTGTGCGACACCTCAAAAATATTTTGATCCATTCAATTTCATAAAGGATTATAGAAACCAACATGCATTTGGTAGGAGCATTAACTATCACATCGGATTTTCATTGACGAGGTAATTCGGTAATACTCATACAATTATGTCCGTGGGAAAAACGCTGCAGCATGAACTAACTGGCCTGACACACACACACACACACAAACAACCAGCGCTCTGAGTTTTGCCGAGTACGTGAGGGTAACCGGGCGCAAATTAGGAAAAGTTTCCATTCCATTGGTGTAGCAGGTATCCTAAGGCTCATCACTTATAGTCTGTTTCAATTATGATGTCCCCCTGGACATTTCGAAGAACGTAACTCTGCATGTTACGTGTACGTAACGCGCGAGATCTATAGATCAAATCAAATATTATATCTTTTCGTACTTGGTAGTAAATCGTCATGAGGAAAATATACAATTATACAAAAATACCCTACAATTATAGTCTGTTTCAATACATTCAATTATGAAGTCCCTTTTTGTATTTGGTAGTTAATAGTCATTTGAAAATTATACAATAATCCAAAAACATCCTACAATTGATTCACAAGCAAAATTAACATATTGTTTTTGAATATATTGCTCAAAATAATGTAAACTTCAAAATAAAACAATAGTTATTTTTGCGCGATTGCGGTTACGTACTATGGTTTGTGATTGACTTTTGAACATAGTGACGCACCTCAAGTATTCGGCATGTTCCAGAGATACAAAATTCTATATTTGCCGATTTAAAAAAATCGTGTTCAATCATCATCTGCCATTTTGAGTGTCACTTCAATCACTACGAGGAGAGTGCAGAAAAGCCTACGACTAAGTTTGCAGCATGAAACAATAGCGATGATGACCTTGAGTGCGCAGAAACCAATTTCAGTAGAAATTCATCTGTTCTACAAGTGCGCAAACTAACGGTCATCGCTATTGTTAGATGCCGCGGACTATACAATAAGACGTACGTGTTTTTCTTAAGGCTTGTACATGCGCGGATTGGGCACTTTTGTGTATGTTTAAACTCGGTAAATCGTTAAGAACGATACCTAAAAAAAATACATGTTATAGACTGGATTTCGATCTTGAATTTCTGACGAGGATTTTTATTCAATGTTTATAGTTCATTAGGAAAAAAATATAACGTAAACATCGATTTTATGCAAAATATTGGATGAACTACGAAACTAAACAGTTCAGATGACTGATTTTTTTATATATAATACAATACAATGTACACTACAATCCCTGAAGAGGAATTCTTGTTTCTTGGCTTAATAATTTTGTAATTAATAATACGCGAGCGCGAGTACTCTCTATGCTCAAGGCCGTTGGCGCATGTACAAGCCTTAAGTTAGTTTGTTGTTTTGTTGTTGAGTGTCGTTTATTGTTTTGTTTGTAATGCCAAATAAAGTCTGAAAGTGTTCTTTCGAAAATCTCTAAAAAACCTTAGTTGTTGAAAATTACTTTGATTAAAATTGGTTACAAATATGGTTATGGTTAAAGAACTTTATTATTTCTCATTAGAATTACAAAGGTTATTCACTTATTGAGAAACAAACTTTTCTTAGTAAACTAAGATTACAAATTATAGTAGGTATCGAAGCAAACGAGCGATGTACAGACACATTATCCAATTTAGTATTATAAACAGGGTAAAAATTGGTTACAAATCGATAATCGATGCCGCTGAATATCGATTTCTAAGAGTACTTCCCTAGTACTGAACTTTTGACATCTTTCCAAAGGGACATCATAATTGAAATAGACTATAGCATCAAGTGATTTATTTACAAGCCTGACAACTATCACATAAAAAAGTATTTTTAAACAAAAAAACTAAAATGACCGAAAGGTCTGAATCAAAGGCGTAGCCCAACTAGCAGCACACGGTGTTAAAAGCGTTTTATGATCAGCCATTCTCCTGCTGGTGCCTAAAATGGGCCATAATTTAAGTCTGGCACGAAAATGCACACTTTGCTCGAAACAAAAGATGAAAAATGAATCTTCCATAGGTATGGAAGTAGTATAGACATTACTTACCAAATATTTCAGTGCAGGGGTATGTAATATTATGTATATTCTGAAAACAAAATTTTTAGACCCTTTGTCCACTATCCCGCTTCAATAGAAAATAAAGGATCACCAAGTTTGGCTGTTGGCTCTGTGACCTATCACTATCCGTTTCACCTTTGTATGGAGCTGCAAAAATATCCATCACAAACGCATCGACTGTTCCGTACATGTTTATATAGCGCGAGATATGTTGAGGAAGGCAATCAGAGTGCGCTCTAGTGGGACCGCGGTGCTTCAAGCATTTGCATTGCTAATCTTGCCGTGTTTGTTGCAGTTCAACGCCATTTGACACCTGAAACACCATTGTGTCAGTAGAGAGTATACCCTCTTCTTTGCTTAGTATGTAACTCCCTGTTACGTCCAAGGGTATGCTTAGTCCATGGTTCAGGATTTGGGGGTCTGGTAATAACAGTTAAGTTACAAACCTTTCACAAGATTCACTTAAATACCATCCTTCCTTGAGCTCACCTGGAGCACTATGCCTTCTTTTTTGCTAAACGTTGATAGATGATCTTTAAGCGATGATAGCTCTGTAGATAAGATCGCACCCGGAATACGGGAAGTCGAAGGAATCTGACCATGCAACTCTGGATCTTTCGCATACACGCAAATAAAAGAATTAAATAAAATCATAATAAAAAAGTAAGAAAAGATTCCCTATGACAACATTGACATGATGTCACTTAACTAGTTTGTTTTAAGTTAACATTTTTACTGACTCTACAATAATACTTACCTATTCAAATTAATCATAAGTACAATGAAACATATTACAAAGACATGCAATTGAATTTCACTTAAATTTTCAAATTTCAATGTTCTAGTTTTGTCCCACATTCCCATATTCGAGTTAAATTCATAAGCGTTTTGTGACATACATTGGATTTAGAATTTCGCAGGAGCACTCTTGAGGATAGCCCAAAACTGATTTGCGTCAATTGAGGAACTTGCACGGTGGAATTTAAAGCAGACTGAATTCTCAAACACAAGGTCGCACATGCGATTGCTCCCGGATTTGTTTGAGTTTGAGTTGGGTTCCAGCCATCGCGCTACTGGGAATTGACGCCGAAGTTGCCAGCAATCAGCTATGGGACTATTATCTTGTTAGTTTCAAAATTTTAACAGAGTTTGAATCTGTCTGCATTAATTTTCACTTGGACTGTTTCTTAACGTTATGTTAGGTGTTTTACTTATCTGGTTTAACATGGACTGCATCTATATATAAAATAATCTATACATATAATAAAAATGTAAAAAAGCTGTGTCTGTACATTGAAGATATTTATCTCAAAATAACTTAGGACGACTAAAAAACAGTAACAGAACATGAATCAATGATTTTTAAAATTTTTGTCTGTCTGTTTGTCTGTTTGTCTGTTTGTTCGCGCTAATCTCGGAAACTACTGAACCAATTCGAATGAAACTTTTTTTATTGTATAGCTGTAATATCAGGGCAACTTATAGGATATATTATATTTTGAAGACCAGGCTCCTTGATGTAGAACCACAACAGCCCAGCTAAACTATAAGGGGTAGGTCAATGGCACCTTAACAAAAGTATGATGCCATGAAAAAAAATCCAAGATCATGGAACAGCTGGTGTGGAACTCTAAGAGCCCAGCTACACTTGAACAAATATGGGATGAAATGGAATGCAAAATTGTCAAATGTGATGAGCATTTTTGGATGAGATCCGATAAGGAAGGATATTTCAAACTTAAAGGGGGTTACAAGTTTGGTGATGGGACTACGTGATTCCTTGGCCCAATCTACTATTTAAATAACCATCTTTAAGTCAAGAGTCATAAAGTTCACGCAAACGAAGTTGCGGGCGGCCACTAGTAAATAAATATTCTCTCAAATGTGGTTTGTTTTGAATTTTTCGAATATTGCTCGGATTTATCTCAATCCACATTAAGCAAACGATGTGATTGAGCCTAACTTAAATTCCATCAAAATTAAATAAAAATAGTTTAAATGTTTACCACTGGTTCGATAGTAGCGATGACTTGACGTTTTCTATGATGGAGGCATTTGCCCTGAAGTAGGGCAGTTTACAGGCTGATTTTTACTTTCTATTGCAACAATTGTATCTCAATATAACCTTCTCACATCGTTCTTACTATCATTGTAGTGCTCACCGTGATAAATTGTCTATCTACGGGTAGTACATAGTCTGTAAAATGTCGAATCGATTCCCCTAGCCACATTTACCTAGTGTCCGTGCAACAATCCGTACCGGCCGAGGAGCTATTCCAAATATTTAATATCGCCGCAGGGATTCAACGGAGCGCGATAAATTCGTACGGTGTGAAATATAATCGCTGGCCGGTGTATAATGCAGCTTGCTCAGGAAGAGGCAGGAAGAGATAGATGGCGCTGCTCCGTCGCTTTTGAACGAGGTTACGACACTGTTGTTTACTTTTTAAAGTAGCTTTTATGGCGTTATTTTTTAAGAATGATAATGGCTTGCAATTTCATTTTACTTTGTAAATGATTATGATTACTTTCATAAATGTTATAACAACACAAACTTTCCAGAAAAGTAATTAAATGAGGTGTGCCCAAGGGGTGTATTTTGCGTCCAATTTTATGTTACAATAAAAATCACGAATTCATACGTTGATACATGAAAATGTAGATATATCAGAAATAGATTTGTATTACTTTATTTAGTTATTTATAGCTGGAAGTGTCTCTAGCTATTTTTGATGGCCGCCAGTTTTAATATTTTACTTAATTCCCTCAATAATTTAAATTATGTGTCTAAGCCAAGGCTATTTATAAGAATCCTTTAATCGGTTCCGCATCGAGCGTGGCCCGAGTTGCTTTACTGTGTCTCTATCAAACCCTGAGGGAATATGGCCGGAATTTAATAAAGTAAGGCATGCACCATGCATGACAATAATAGGGGTAAAATATGTAACAACCGGTGGGGCTAAATTCGAATTATGTTTGCAGAAATTGTTTCGGTCAAGTTAATAGGTACCGTTTCGTTCGTTACGGGTTCCGTACACGGAATTAAAACAAGATTTTCAGTTGGGACTTGTTACAAACGGCGGGTTTTGTAATTATATCTGTTATGATAATTGTATTTTGGGGAGCGCGTAAAGATGTAGTTTTGGGGGCTTTGTAATTTGTGAGAAATTGCTATTGTAGCTGTGTTGTGTTGAGTTGCTTTTAAGATCCAAATATTATAAATTTAATAGATAATTTAATTTAGAAATACACTTCAATATTAGTACTATTAAGTTAATACCTATGTATTATGTCGCCGTGAATTAATCCTAATCCTAATCTATAAACATGTTACTGACAATGTGTATAATTTAGGCATGTTATGCAATGCCTAATGTATAAATTCCCGACAGCGCGCCTGTCAATTACCTTCCTAAAAAATATATTAAGCCTGATGGAACTTTATGGTTTAGGTTAAAAATAGGTCAGGTTATGGTAAAAACAAAAGTTTTTTAAACCAGCCAGAAAAACAATGGTAAAAGATTTAAAAAAAAAGTTAGCTTAGGTTACGCCTTGTCACAACAATACAACATTGCGCAAAAAAACGGAATTTCTATGACGCTTTAGGTATTCTATAGGTAAATTGCCTAGAAATTTTATACAATGTCAGATACAAGTTGCTGCTAAAATATAAGTTAACATAAACACACATACATTTGTATTCAATTCTACGGTCCATTGTCTTGTTTTCAGTTTGAACCCATAGATATTAAATAAAAACAGGCCCGTCTCAGCAATTCGAGTCGAGTTGAGCTCACCCTTTGGCAGAGACAAAAACAGAGCTATTTAACCGTCGGCCGAAAGAAACCGAGTCGGATCGTGATAAGCATCAATTTCGTCGAGGTCCTTTCTCAGAAATTTATTACGCAGTTGGCCGTATTGGATGAGGCGGTAGGAGCGGCGCGTAGTGGTCGATCGGTTTGGACCATTCAAGCCTATCACATGGGTCTCATTTACTTCAAAAGCCAAAAGTATCAGGCTATAGGTATACTTTCCCACTGCAGATGCAAGAGAGCTCAGCACACGCAATATATTCGCATTATATTCTTCTGGGAAAGCACGCTACATCTTAGACCTCATTGTCACTCTCCATCAGGTCAGATGAGGTCAAGTGCAAACCCATCTTATATATAAAAAAAAATATCCGCGCACATCTCCTGAAGATTCAGCCAGTATGCCAGGATGTCGGAATGGCCATGGGAAGGTGGAGGGTGGTCCCACTGCAGGGCAAAGGCCTCCGTCATAGAAATCAAGTCATCACTACTATGATGGGTTAAGCTTAATCACCACGCTTGCCTAATGCGGATTAGTGATCATAAACTGGTAAAGGGGATTAAAGTTTGGCAGCGCACTTATAACCCTACAGGTGTGGCAGGTGTCTGTCTGTCAACATACGGATCACCAGATGGTAAGCAAATGCCACCGCCCATAGACACACAGGAGTCACGAGTGTGCTGCCAACCTTTTAACACCCTATTTCCTCCTACGACGTCCGGTACTCTCCTTCATTCGGCGAAGAATTTAGTACCTATAAAATTTAAACTACTTGATATCTTCCAGCGTTCCTGAAATGAATGATCTTGAACTTGACTCAGACGGACAAAAAGACATGAAAATAATATTATAAGGGTTCCATTATTGCTTTTGATGTTTGGAACCCTAAAATGTTTTTAAACTTTTGCGTTGCATTATACAAATACTTGTGACCACGGCTGTTGTAATGCGGTCAAAACGTCAAGCAGTAAGTGTTATAATGTAACTTATATTTGAATATCCTCGAATTTAATTCCGGTTATACCTACCAAGTACACAAAATAATTACACACAGAAGGTAGACTCAGCCTGATTTTGAATTTAGAAGAGTTCGTTGACATATGCTAGGGTTGTTGCCCGGCATAAGTAGGTACATACTACCTCGGACAGACCTCGAGAGTTCGACAATCTTATGTCATAGGCTAGGATTAATGTGGTCGAAAAGGCGTATTTCCCCGTTAGTGCGCATGCGTGAGTACATGACACGTTATTAGCTCATAGTGGGCAGCCTACTTTCTATGTGTAATTATTTTGTGCCAAGTATTTGGAACCCTAAAAACACGCACTATCCAGAATTCTATAGAAGGCAGTGTACAAGGCACCCTCAAGGTCCAGGCAGGGAGACGGTCGAATAAAATACCAGTTCCGTCTGTGTAGCTTGGGTTTATTTTAGAACCTGTCAAACCTAGGCAGGCGGCTTGGGGTCATTATTCCGGTGACACACAATGCTTGCGCAATGTAAAAATGCATAGTGCCATCTACCGGAATAATGACGAACCGCCTGCTTGTGTGCTTTGTACAGGCAGTAGGTATCCGATAAAAGGGCTAAGGAAAAAGTTTCCTCCAGTCTCAATGTGCGTCCTCCCTGCGGCCGGGCGTGGGTCCCGCGGGAGAGCCCGTCCGCCTTTATGGCTTCCCTTTAAAACTACCCATGATACCTTCTGGGACGCGCCCGATCGCTGCCAATACGCCTATGTTACGCGACTTTTTCTTACTCGAGGTTAATTCTAGACAGATGTATGGTGTACATGTATGTATTCTTAGCTCTATTCAAAGTATGTCATTGAATGAAATTTTGTAATTTAGTTTTTAACATTACGATAATTACATGCGCCAGACATTATACTATGAGTACCAGATGACGATAATTAAATGGGGACATCAACCCAGAACATCCAAACCCAAGAAAACTTAAACAATGTAGTTTCCTAAATTGACTTGACTTAATTTGTTAGTAGATGTTGCAATTTTTATAAACCAGCTTAATGCAATTTACTATGAAAGTGTGTATTTGTAATAAATATTTTTTACTTTTCCCTTTACTTTTTTACTAAAGATAGGTACTAAACTGCCTGTAAATCTGTGTGTAGACCCTCAATTTTGAAACCCCATGTAATTTTAAACAAAAACGCAAACAAGTTGATTATCAAAATATTTATATTACTTTTATATCAATGGGAAAGTTAAGTAAATAAAGTAAGTGTCAGCCGATAGACTGTCCCACTGCAGGGCAAAAACCCAAGGTAACGATCATAGAAATCAAGTAATCGCTACTATGATACGACTAATTCAACAGGCTGACAGACAGACAAGACTAATCTATAAGGGTTTAATTTTTTTGACATTTGGCAACGAAACCCTGAAAAGAACAAACTCAAGAAAGGGTCACAACGCAGTGTCTACACCACAGATTAAAACTTGAAACGTCCACATTTCCCGGGGGGAGGGGGGACGGAGTGCAGCTGACATGGAATTAGATCTCGACCACAACAAACTTCCGGCGCTAAAGTCGGTGAGTTCCGGTAGTTAGCAAAAAACACTGTTTGAACAAAGAATGGTGGGGTACAGACGGGAGCCTCTTGATACGCTCAGTCAACAGCAAAAGCAGATGATCAAATTCAATAACTCTATACTCACTATTGAGCGGAGTTCGCGTCAGAACCTCAGAACTGTATGGTGTCAAATTCATACAGTTCTGACGCAAACTCCGTATAGCCCCAAAGTGATCCATACAGTTCTGACGCAAACTCTATATAGCCTCAAAGTGTTTAATACAGTTCAAACGCTTTTTGATTTGATCATCTATTGCTGTCGACTGTACAACACACATCAAATTATACAAAAATGTCACATTTCTTCAATCAACTCTAATCTTACTGTTATGTACACATTAGGTTGAGTATCAATTGGGGATTTTTTACAGGTTGTGGTAACATGATATGTGGTTGACTGTACAAATGGGTTGACTAAAGCTGGCTCGTTCACAATACCCACACTTTTGCAATTTTATTGTAATGTGTAATACTAGAATGTTCTAGGCCATAGTATATACAATGATGGCACGCGGCGGCTGAACAACAACAGAAGAGCAGCGTAAAGCAGCGCCTGCGCTGTGTTTCGACGAGTGAGTTAAGGTACCGGAGACTTAATTGGGAGGAAAGCGGGTCAAAGGTTGGCAGCGTACTTGTGACTCTACTGGTGTTGCAGGTATATAGGCGGCGGCAACCACTTACTACTGATTCGTCAGCTCGTCTACCACAAAATGGCTTGCGCGAGTAATACTAACGCTCTCTACATTATGTCCCTGGCAATTGTCAGAGTGTGTCATATATTTCCTACTATATATTAGTAGTATTGAATTCATTCAACGTTCGGCCTAGTCATTGAATTACTCAAATTATCATTCAATTAAACGTTGCCAATCAATAAACGCGCTAGTTATCCCATCAAATAGCCGATTCAACCAGATGACTGCGACATACCTAGGTATATACATCATTGGCTCATCTTGTTAAGAGGGTTTTTCAATCTAGAAGTTTCGTCATTTGATTTTAATTAATTCTGATTAATGATAAATCAAAACAATGTATTACTACTAGAAATTCCCTCCTCTATTCATATTCCCTGATATTTCCAGCCTGCATACTAAACGCACTTGACATCTCTTCAAGGAGTCTGGCAGTACTGAGAAATGCTTTCAGGAGACGTCGTCGAATTCTCACGGTACCACTAGAGTTGTCCAAATGCAAGAAACAAGAGTTTGCTTGTATTTGTTTCGCGGTTTATTAATTTATGAAAAGAAATAACAACATACCTAACATGTTTTACTTAGAAACAGACGATTAGTCACAAATATGGATACCTACCTACTTATTTAAAATCGTCGGAGCAAATAATTCTGAAAGTGTAACCATTAACGAGGTTTTGAATGTACTGCTTTTTAACACGTTGGTGGACAGTAAAAATTTAAAATTTCTTCCAAAATGACACTACTTATTTGCATACATCGTCTGTGGGCGTACTGTCAAAGCAGTTGCACTTTAACCCCTAAATGGAATCGTTTCGTGACAGTACGCCTATAGGCGCCCATCGCGGCGTCATCTGAAGGTTGGTAATCTTTGTCGGATGCGTATTCCCCATCATCAGCATATGGATCTTATGGTTTTTGGTCCCTTTCTATAGATAAATTAAATATTGTTTCAATATCAAAAACAAACAATCACTAATTTTCGACATGAAATTACCTTATACGTAAATTGCAACAATTGAATTTGAATATTCGATAATAAAACAGTATAAATACGTTGATTACTTACCACGGTAGCCGTTATTTGCGCGCGAAAACATAAGGTGACACGAAGTTAGGTCAGGTGACAGTACGTGACTAAATGTATGAAAACACGACGCCCATAGGCGTAGTGAGCGGGAGGGGAGGGACCAGAATTCTATCAATGTGTGTGTACCTTAAACGTGTTGTAGACCTATGCCAGATGACAGTATGAAGACGGGATTGCTTTTGCGGCGACACTACTACATGACCCACCTTGTAAGAGTATTAAAAAACAAACGCCCTCAGACGTACTGCCGTGAAATGAATAAAAACTAGGACGTCTATAGGCGTTCTGCCGTATCATTGTTTGCTACCTAAACGCCTGTGGACGTTACTGTCCACCATCGTGTTAATAAAGTAAAATAAATAAACAAAATGTCACTTATTTCAGGCATGTTACACCCATAAATGCTAATTTAAGAGTTTCAAAGATTCAGCTGATAGGCAAGTACCTATATACAATTTCAATACTTTTCAAATTCAAGAATTTAAGATTGTTGAAGCATATCAATTCTCAGTAATGGCTTTCCCAATGCATTAGTGCATTGACTATATTTAAAATGTTTTAGAAGTTTTTGTACATTATTATACAGAACGAAAAACAAGACTGCAAGACCAAGACTGTGTCATACAACATTCAATAGGTATACAGGCGGTTCCCTAGTTTAATATCACGTCATAATAGATGCACTAACAAACAGGCGCATGCAATACAAAGTGTAATTAGACTCAAATGCGAATGCAGTAAGACTCACATTTGAACGTGGTAAGTACTTCTGAATATACGCTCATTAATGTTTTAATAGCAATTAGCACATACTGCCTTTGTTTCCTCATACTATTTTGGAAGTAGCTTAATATTGATATTTAAATTTAAAAACCTCAATGTTTCCATAAAAATACTGAATTCCAGTAGTAAAATCGAAATCCAAATCAAAAATTCTTTATTTAGTTTAAGAGGGCTTATAAAGAAAATAAGTAGAATTTTAAATCACACTATAACACTAGATAGTAAGCCTCTAGCTCTTTCATTTTAGAAACACAAATATTACACTATATTTAGAAGAGACTGAATTAAAGCAAATATTTGAAATTGATTTGATATTTTTCTCTCTTTATACGCGATCTTAAGGTGATGACGGTTCATCTTAAAAAGTTAGTTATTCAATGTAAAATGTAAGCATTTTCTCCTAGTGATCTACCTACACACTTAAAGTCATAACACTGAAATCTTCCAAATTTTAAATACATCATTTTCTATTGTGTCCTGTCCAGGCCTTAGGAGGTAAAAATACAAAGATAGAATCCAATTAGGAATTAATAATAATTATAGTACATTCCTTGAAGTATTCTTAAAAATAAGCACTTGGAGAAGCAGTAGCCTGCAATAGGCTAATGATGATAACAATAACTAGATCATCAAAATAATCAAAATAAAAATCAGCTGTTCCATACATTATCGCCTGATGAATCGCCTTATGATCTACCGTGCTAAAGGGGCTTTATGTAACAAACCTATTAAGTTTTTTTTTTTATATACTAGAGGCGGCAAACGAGCATGCGAGTCACCTGCTGGTAAGTAATCACCGCTGCCCATGAACATCTGCGAGATCAGAGAGGTCGCTGATGCGTTGCCGGCCTTTTAAGAAGGAGTACGCTCGTTTCTTGAAGGTCCCTAAGTCATAGCCGTCAGGAAATACTGCCGCAGCTAAACTATTCCACAAGACTAAGGTTCGCGGGAGAAAATTCCTCGAAAAACGCACAGTGCTAGATCGCCAACCATCAAGATGATGAGTACCTATTCTTCGGCATTAAAACAAAATTGGTCAAAATTTTCACATTCAATACATTTTAATTGGCGCCCATAGGTGTCGTCTTAGAAATACATCGTATCTCCATAATATCTCTGTACTTCCCGCCCTTTGGTCAGACCCCACACCGCGGCGAAAGCCACCTCGTTAAACCCAAGTTAAACGAAACTCGCCAAGTTAACCTGAGGTTATCTTGCTTTCACGAACAATTTAATAATGGAGCGGCCAACGGAATTATATTCCAGTTTTCGTTTCGTTTTCGTTCCGTTTCTCTCTGATGTTGGTAACTCAATTTGGTGTTGGTTTGGGACACGATTAGATATGGGATAGGATTCAAATTTCAAAAATATGCACAAAAGCTATGAACAAAGTCACAGTTTCTGAGCATGTGTTTTTTTTGGGATTGGCTTAGAATAATAACTCTATAGAAACCTAATGCGTCCGCTCGCTTAAAGCTTAGTAGGTGGTACCCTTATTGGCGATCGGTACCCTAGTGCTCCTTAGTGTCAAATGTGACAGCGACCCGAATGTGTCTCCCGAAATTAAAATAATTATGACGGTTTGTGCGGTTAAATCGTGTCACAATAGAAATTAAAGGGAGAATAAGAATAATATTATCACTTTTCACAAGTAAGCTTTCAATATTTCATTGTATCTTGTAATTTTTTATTCCAAAATAGAAACGTTTATTTTCAATGTTCAGTGTTGCCCAATTGAGAAAAATATTTTCCCATTTTTCCTGACTTTTATCCAACTAATTATTTTATAAAACAATTATTGCTAACATATTTTCCTAATGTAAGTACCTACGACATACAGTCGACTGAGGGGCATTTCTCGTGCACTCGACATTGAAGTCGAATTAGACAAGTATTTGTATTGACGATAAATTTCATAATTCGACTTCATTGTCGAGTGCTCGCAAAATAAATTATACAAAAAAAAATTTTTGTTATCTTCTATTCATATCAGTTTAATAATATTCTATTTACACCTCATAAAACATTACCTACCCCAAGCCACACTATTATTAATTGTGTTTGCCTAAAGGTTGTTACCTCACAACATACACATACCAATGTACCACCGAAATTGTACGTTAAATTTCCATAATACCTAGTGCTTATGTCGTAGTTTTTGTGAACGTATCTATTAGATCTATCTCGCAATAAACTTTACATTACTTGTTTATACCACACCGACCAACATTTTGTACGACACATTAGAAAACACTATTGAGGCGTCCGATTTATTTCCCCGTTTTCGGGAACTGCACCTTCACTAGCAACATTACAAAAGTGACAGTACGGTGCGCAGTAGGCTGCGTGAATTTTTTTGTGTCTCATTTTTGACAGAGCTCTAGTATGGAGACTCTCCTTCTATTTCTAAGGGGTTTGGGGAAAACTGGCCCGTAAAAAACTCGCCCGATAATTAAAAGATATTTTTGCTCGTCACTGCTCTAACCTAACTTTACCAATATTTTTTCGTTTAGTAGAGTTTAGTCTGCCACGGCTGCGACCTCCTGCACGTGGCCTCTACTCAAGGACCTTTCCACCCCAACGGCCGTCTGTTCCCACCAGGTGGACCGACGATCTGGTGAAGGTAGCGGGAGTCCCTTGGATGCGGGTGGCACAGGACCGATCTGTGTGGAGAACTTTGGGGGAGGCCTATGTCCAGCAGTGGACGTCTCTTGACTGAAATTATGATGATGATGAGAGTTTAGTCAGCATTATCATCACAAAAATACTGGTTAGGTTAGGTTAGAACAGTGACCGGCTAAAAAATCTGTTTGCGCTTACCCTTTTTTTGTGATAGGAGGTAGACGAGCAGACGACCTGATGGTAAGCGATTGCCGCTGCCCATAGACACCAGCAACACCAGTAGAGTGCGTTGCCAACCTTTAACCCATTTCCACCCAGTTCGGCCTTCGGTACCCTCACTCACTCGACGAAACACAGCGCAGGCGCTTCTTCACGCCAGTCTTTTATAAGGCCGTGTTATCACACCGGTCAAGCAGGCCAATTCATGCCAAAGCGAGGCTCTCCACACACACATTTAGTGTTCCAAAAATCAAAACTGAACTTTGCAACCATCTAAACCCTTACAGCAAAACAATACGCAACTGATGAGATTCAAAACACCGACCGCACTATACCTAACGCGCAGTTTTAAAATGCGGCGACCGCACGCAATCACACTCGATTGTGATGCAAATCGTGCGAGTTGCGGCGCAGCTGAAACTGTGCGACGCATAGTTGCGCGGAAGCACGACCTGTTGGCCGGTGGCTGATAGGCTTGGTTGTGTAATGGGCGCGTGTGAATTATCCGCTAGATGGCGTACTAAGACTGGGTGTTTAACGTCATTTTGACATCTCCATCAAAAATCAATCACCCTGTAGATATCAGAAATATGTTTTGGCTATGTGTGATTGTATCAACAATGATGGCCCCCAATTCTGGTGATTTTTGACATGAAAAAACATGGCAGATATCGCGCGTACACTATTCATACAAAATAGCTTTTTTTGACATAGGTATATATCTTTTTTCGAAAAATATCACAAGCACCGGAATTAGGGCCTTAAAGAAAAACTAACGTCACCCAGAGATGCAATGAAAATTTCAAGTGTAAGTTGACGACAAAGTGTGTTACAGATTAATAAGTACTTATCTTAAATTCGATACAAGATCTGGTTTAGACAAGATAAGATAGTATATAGAACAGATTTTTTATCCACCCCATTACTAAAAAGCAACCACTTGGTATTTCATGTCCGCCTGGTACTTTTGAATACATGTACATGGTAAGAAAAATCCAGAAATAAAAATTACCTCTTAGTACTTCTTGGTAGCCTGGTACTATTGAATATGTATATTTTTCAGAGAAAGAAAATAAGCAGAAAATAAAAAATTACCTCTTAGTACTTAATAGTGCCCTGGTACTTTTGAATAAAACAATGAAGTAAACTTAGTTTTAAAAATATTTTTTTATTGTTTTCCAAACGCTCAAAAAGTGGGCGCTTCGCGGAACGATTTGTAAGCGTTTCATTTTGAGCGTTTCAAATTTGGGCGCTTCGAGGAATACCTCAAAATAATGATGACTCTAAGAGTCCCCGCAGACTACATCCGTACTATCGGCCGATAGTATAGTCGGGTTGACTGGTTCGTACGCATCAAACTTTTTTATCGGCCGATACTGAATACTGTAATGTGCGCACCTGCATACATCTTCATACTGATTAAAAAGCCGACCAAACTATCGACCAAACTAACTCTTAGGGCGCAATACTTATAATACGTAATCCGAAGAGACAAAACAGTTGCGCGATGTAATCGGCACCCAGCGCCATCTACTGGCAAAGATTGACACTAATAGAAAAACTTAACCCTGAAACGAAGAGAAGGTGAGCTACTTGTGTCATAATAATGTACCTGTGTTTGGCTGTCAATTTGTAATTTACAATTATTGTTGTCAAAAATGTGTAATACATTTACACTACAATATATTCTGTACACTCATTCTCAGCAACACATATAGGACACTAAACCCACTTATCTTGCCGACTAAGCTAAATAAATAACCCACTACTAAGTAAGAAAAACTTAAGTAGCTGACCATCCCATTAAAAGAGCTAAGAGAAACGTTTCTTTCTACTTAGTAAAGTCGACCTTCTGTCATGGATAATAAGGCGGATGAAATGAGATCGTGAACAAGATAAACAGATTACTGTACTGCAACATTGCATGTACTATGAGCAAAGTTGCAATGTATTAAGGTCGAAAAGTGTACTGTCGGGAACTTTGCTGATAGTACACATTGATTGATCGTACGCACTACTTATAATTAGTGTCAAGAAAGAAAGCTTCTTTTGTAAGATTCCATAACTGTAGTTTTTTTTTATACTAGAAGCGGCAAACGAGCTAGCAGGTCACATGCTAAAAAAACAAACTATTTAATGAACAATGCCGGTGGTCTTATCGCTGGAAGATATTTCTACCAGTCAACTTTCAGACATAAAACACTCGATAGTCGAGAAAAAGGAACGGGAGAACAATTGTGTTTGCACACATTTGTCCACTATAATATGGCATGAGTCGATAGCTGTTCTTAGAGATAGGCCGCCATAGCCGAAATATAGTTAAGGACGATAATTATGGCCGGAGGCCCACCCGGGGGTGGGGGGAAGGGGATAAAAGGTTGGCAGCGCACGTGTGACTTCACTGGTGTTGCAGGTGTCCATGGGCGGCGGCAAATGCAAATACCATTAGGTAATCCGCCTGCTCGTCTGGTCTTCTACCAATCACATAAAAAAAATTGCTTTAATAAAACCAAAGTCAGTTCTCTGCATGTATCGGTATTATACTATAGCTACCCAGTATTGGCGTTGGGCGAATCAGTTTATACTAGGCAGCCAGCCAAAGCATGATTACTTTGGCATGCTCTGAACGCTGTTTTTGCAACAGTATGAAATACATAAATAGCCATTTTGATTTCAACATGCCCGGTTTTAATGAATATCTCTTTATATAGCAATGATGTGAGAGAAAACTAACCAATATTAATAACAGACCGATATGACCTGCAAACCTTCAAAAAGTGAGCGTATTCCTTTTTAAGAGGTCGGCAGTTGCACTTTTGACTCCTCCAGTGCTGCGGGTATTCAAAGGCGGCGGCTGTTGCTTACCATCGGGTGATCAGTCTGTTTGTCTGACCCCTATTTCATAAATAAAGGTATTAATTTCCTTATTTGTAACCTTGTCGAATACGAGCACTCAAATAAAATAAAAAAATCCATCCAAAAACATAATTATGATGAGAAATGGCTCGGGTTGGAATAACATTTCATATTTAATTATCTGACCCATTGTGATACGCCTGATTATGGATCGGATAGAAATAAATTATTATTGAAAATAAAATGTACGAGTATCTATTATGGATCAGAAATAGATCCGTTCGAATTAACTCTAACGATATGGAGTTATCGTATCAAATGATTTTTATGTCCAGATAGCCTCCTCACTCCTCAGTATTTTTAAAACGCTACCACCCAGTGCCAAATACGTGACAAAATGGGTTTACATTATGGAAACAAGTCGGTCGGAATAATATTTAATGCCACCATAAAAGTGGTGAGCAATAACATAATGGCGTTAGATAACGTGGCGCCAACGCAGTCGCACCCGCGTCCAGCCAAGAGGACTGTGTGCACTCGTTACGTATACGAGTATAGATTAGAAACAAAAACAGTCAGCGATTTTTTTAAGAAAATGGTTTCAGAGTATTCGAGGGCATATTACAACTAGGGTTTCGAAAGTCTTCTGTAAAATTCTCGATGTTACTAGATGTTTCTCGAACTTTCGATAGCTTTCCATGGCTAACGCGTGCGTATGTGATAACGTTGCGTATTTGTGACATGCAAAATAATATAGACCTTATCTAATAGATAGAGATGAGCTCTAATTTTGCTTGCACGGTACCGTAATTGTTTTATATCGGCTGTGTAAGAGACCTTTCTTTTGAGATTACCTTAGAACATTTGAAGCAAGTATAACACTCCCATTTAGTTGTTCACAGACTTTGTATCCAGTGGTGATTTTAAGATGAATGAAACTGTGACGGTATCGGAAGATTCTCAGCCGGGCCCTTGCAGACGTTGCCGTGCACCGCCAGTCCGCTTGTGACCACAGCTGCTGTAACGCAGCTGAAACGTCAAGCAGCAAGTATAATAAATCTGTGCTTAATAATTATGTAACGTCGCGTTTATTCCCGACTTACAAATAGTATTAATGTCGCAGTCAATGTCGTTTATCTACCAAAACATATTTATCGAAAAGCGTACAAAAATATTTGCAAAAAGACTCCAAGTGCGACCGATACACTCTGCAGATAACAAACGATTTGCAAGTTTTTCCACCAGCACCCATTCCACGGCGAAGGTCAAACAAAATCGATTTCTAATTCTGTTATTGTACAGTCCCCAAAGCATAAACTAAGAAGAAAATCGACGATAAAAACTAACGGCATTGCCAATAAACACAAACTTATACCCAATCAAAATGTACCAAGCGATACCCGAAGACCTTTCGGTCGATAAGATGTGAATAAATATGCAGAACGCAAATTGTACGCAAGTTTCTGAATATACTGAGTACTGTCACAGTGCTTGTGTACTCAGTAGCTGGGTATAATCTTCTTCTATACTATTTATCCTACTACTATTATAAAGGCGAAAGTTTGTAAGTATGGATGTATGGATATATGGATGTTTGTTACTCTTTCACGTAAAAACTACTGAATGGATTTGAATGAAACTTTACCACAATATAGCTTATACATCAGAATAACATTAGACATCGACAAACCTTATATGCAAACAGAAGAGGCGAAACACTAGCGTCTTGCAATCGACACTCAGCCCTAAATATTGGCAAACAGTGGAATCTACTGTCTCGAACGAGGTGAGGGCGGGCCACTAGCACAGATACTTAAAGTAAAGTATAAAGTATCAGCTTATTACTGACCCAATGCAGGGCAAAAGCCTCCATCACGCCACTATTATAGGATAAGGCTTAATAACCACGTCGACCCGGGAATCGAACCCAGGATAGTGAGATTTTCATTTAACTCCCTTTCATCCAATTGGGCCTTCGGCACCCTTACTCTATGAGGAAACACATGCGCTGCTTTACACCGATTTTCTATAAGGCCAAGTTATTACTCCTGTCGAGCCTGCCTCATCATACCGAAGCGTTTCTCTCCTATGGGAATTGTTTTCAGTGCTTCTGACTTTATTTATATGGTGGTACAATAATAAGATAAGAAATGAAATAGTCTTTTAGGGTACCCATCCAAACTAACTATGTAGACTATCGATTGGTCTTGGGCCTTATCCACAGTACTTTGTACAGAACTAGCAGATAAAACAAATAGTACGTGATTTGTTTTGAAACTGAGACGAGATAAACGTGTGTATTTCCGGGTTGTGACCGAAGCTGTCGCTTAAGAGCCAGGGGACCGGACGCTTAGACCATGATCCAGGATATTTTTTATGTTATAGGTAGCAGACGAGGAGGTGGATCGCCTCATTAGGCGATCCACGGGCACTTGAGGATTTGGGGAGTCTGGTAATTATAATGAAGGGACTGCCATCCAACCTCCGCAACTCTTCAACAGTGGAACCCGACCTCATGAATAATGGTTACATGTTTAAGAAATCATTCTAAACTTGCCGGTTTTCTTATGATATTTTTGCTAACGCCGAGCTAATGTCAGAAATACGCACGTTAGTTTTTATTTTTTGGTATACTCGTAGCAATTCTTTGCAATTTATTCTTAAGTAAATATTGCACTTAAAGAATTCCTCGGAGGGTTCAAGTGGGACTCGAACCCATAACCTACGACGACGAAATTCGTCGGCTTAGTAAGGGGTTCGGTTAGTATAATTGGTAGTACAGCCACCCGGACTGTGGAAGGTTGTGGATTCGAGTCCCACATGAACCCTCCGAGGATTTTTTTAAGTGCAATATTTACTTACGCACGCAGTGTTGCTGAACTATCGTTAGTAATGAAAAGTGCAATGGTACCTA
Organism: Cnaphalocrocis medinalis; assembly: GCA_014851415.1. NCBI lineage: Eukaryota > Metazoa > Arthropoda > Insecta > Lepidoptera > Crambidae > Cnaphalocrocis > Cnaphalocrocis medinalis. The sequence continues at coordinate 9,499,297 of CM026291.1, read as the reverse complement.
TATTATGGATAGTATGTTCGATGAAGAGAGACAAGATCGATAGAGAAATAGGCGTAACATTATTACTAGTGTTACGCATTAATAACAGCAATAGTATCGATAATATTGTGTTTTAACAGCATCAAATACTATCGAAACAGCCGACTATCGATAGTGTAAAACTATCGACAGTATCGATTGTTTTGGTTGATCGATAGTATCGGATATTCCGCTATCGATAGTATTGGCGGTATCAAGAGTATTAACCAATTCCCCCCTTGATACTTATTATTCATTCGAGTAGCAATAGTATCGATAGTATATCGATAGCCAACTCTACATACAATCCACTATTATAGCCAATCTATTATGTGTCACATATAGATTTTGAATAAACATACTCGGATTTGAACCAACGACCTCTAGCATGAAAGGCGCGTTCTCTCATACTCTGAAGTATACGCTTCCTATGCTCTAACAACCATCACACTGACCCAACGTTCCAAGAAAACTCACAATGCAGTTTTAAAGCAAGTTTCCCCACAAAAGCTTACCATACAAGTCTTTGTCCGAATAATGGGCGTCCTGCACAATTTTGCACAATTTTTGCACAATTTTAACTCCACCAGCGTCATATTAGACCGGCACCGTCGTAGTTACACGGAAAAATGCCCTAACAGGTGTCACGTTGGGAAATTTTACATTCTACAACATATTCTCACCTAGGAAGGAGCAATGGCATTTCATAGAGATGCCGAGAGCTGGCGGGCTTAAGGAAAGGTCGGGGGCGATGGCAGGAGAGAACGCTGAGCGTTTCATACAGGGTGTATCTATAAACATTTACATCCCTTTAATCACGTGTTATACCAATCATTCTGAACAACACGACTTATGCAATTTCGCATAAAAAAAGTCAAAGTCAGTCACGTATGAATAAGTAGAATAAGAATAAATTTATAAACATTATAAAGCATACAATTATGATATGACATGATTTATTCAATTAGTATAGGCCGTAGAAAAAAGGTGAGTGAGGTGTGGTTAAAGGAATGTAATGTTCACAGATACACTCTGTCCATACCTACAGACATTAGATCCATATCCAACTCCAAAAAAGGATACCTTTCGAAACCTTTTGAAACGAATCACAGAAGACCAGCGTGAAGCAGCGTCTGCGCTTTGTTTCGCCGATTGAATGAGGATACTGGAGTCCAATCGGGGGATAGGGCGTTATCAGCGCACTTGTGTCTTCACTGGTGTTGCGGTTATCATATTATATCATATAGGCGGTTTCAATTACTTTACATCAGGTGATCCGTCAGGATTAGCTTGGAGACCACATTTGAGCGAGAGAAGCGTAGGTAGACCACCTACCAGATGGTCAGATGATTTACAAAGTCACGCAGGCAACTTATGGGCCAGGAAAACTCAATCAAAACATATGCCCAACGGTGGGCTAAGGAATGCTGAGGAAAAAAAACTAGTAGAAGATAATCAGTCTACTTCTCTGCCATCTATTACATAAAAACAATTCCCATAGACTTCATTAAGTAGTCTACGTTCGGATTTAAACCTACAATCCCCATTTAAGAAGGCGCGTGCTCTTATCCCAGCCACCATCGTTCTACATCGCCTCATATCTCTAGACTCCGCAAACACGTTGCTACTTTGCGAACACGTCTGTCCTTATTAATGGGACACATTAATTACCACATCTTTGATAATTGCGTCTCGGGACTCGCTGAACTTGTGCCTTTGAGACTGAGAAGTTATATTTTTGTTCGGTCGCTCGTTGGCTGGGGATGAATCGGTTTAAATTAGCGGGTGATAAATTAAATTTAGGTCTGCATTGGGAATTGTCAGATCAAACTTGTTATGTTGCTGCATAAACAGCTGAAAGATAAGTCTATAGATTTTCGCGTTTTGTTTAAGAGTACGTTGGTTTGAGCATTCTGGAGAGGATGCAAGAGGAACGAGTGGTGAAGAGAGTAAAGGTATTGCTTCAAGATCAAAGTCATGAGCCGAATCAGTTTGGTTTGAAGATTGACGATTGGTCGGTCGTGACTCAAAATAAGGGAGACCGAAAGCTTGTTGTGTCGAAACCTAAAACCAGCTAAATTATTTCTCGGTTAAAAGAATTCCGTGATCCATCCGTAACACGCATTACTGTTCTACCCTCAAACCTTGATGGTTTTTGGGCCAGTAGGTACTGTGTACTTTCTACCACATAGTTCAGTTTTTGGAAATGGCTTAGCAAGCAGTCTTTCTTGATGGCTACGCCTTACGAACCTTTTTTTAGCTTGTATTGTCCCACTACTTGGTCTCCCCTAACAGCCTCCTCTGCTCTCCGTTCTTTGCCAGCGTTAGCCAGTTATCGGAGTGTTGGTTCAGGTCATCCCGCCATCTCTTTCTGGCCCTACCTCCTGGACGGCGACCGTCTATCGTGACAACCTGGGTCTATTTCTCCAGGTGCATTCTCATAGTGATAGTCTATTCAACATTCTCATAGTCTATTGAAAGTATTTTAATGAAGTAAATCGCTCATAGCTTGAGCCAGAGGGTCACACGTTCACGCCAGCGGTTTTGCACTAGGTCCTGATACGCGGCTCCCTGGAGGCCTCTTGCAAAATAACTTATAGTGTGGAATTTTTATTAACCGGGATGAGATGGTCTATGCACCGTTTCTTAACCTTTTTGAGTGTATGGAACCCTGGTTTATTATAATCACAAGGACACAATAAGAGAGCCAATGGTTGCATCATAAAAAGCCCTCAATGCGTCTTCACGTGGCATTCAAACAGAAGAACAGCACGTTTAGCCAAATGAGAGCGCGTCTTCCATATGGCATCCTTTTTTTTTTCAAATCTATGTGCGTAGTATAGCTGGAGGCACGAAAGTATAGCGATGAACGTTATTTTGCGCACTTGTAAAAAATAAGACTTTCTATCAAAATTGGTTTCTGCGCACTCAAGGTCATAAAGTAACTACACTTTCTTGCCTTGGACTATATACCATCTGTGCATACATCAGCACATCAATGAGGGAAAACATCGTAAACTATCTACCTGCACTATTGGACTATTTCTGAAAAGTTTAACCATGATAATGATGGTGAGGTTTCCCTGCTAAAGAGTTAAGGACTTACGAAGGGCAGGTGACACTTCAATCTTACCAGATTCCCCAAATCCTGAAATAGTCTAAGTGTGATTCGGGGTCCATAAAGGGACACTTTTTGACGCAACGCGGAATTATACGCTAATATGAAATGATGATACCTGGCAGACTACACTTGTAGGTATCTTTGCTGACCCCAAGCCTCTGCAGATTCAAAGGTTGAGAAGCGATGGTCAATGGGACTAGTTTATGGAAAATTATGGTTGCGCAAATAATGCTTTTATTATGAGAATTTCTTAGACGGCGAAATTTGGTGGCGCTTTTCTTCATTGCTTTAGAAAATCTGCTGAAAAACTGTCACCATATTTTTTGAGCATACTTGATTTTTAAAACAAATTAAGAAGAATTGATAGTTAAATACCTCATAATTTACACTCATGTTAATTTCGAGTTTTTAGTTTTAAGATTGACACTAAAACCGGAAACAACAAAGTTTTTAAGTAAATATAAAATACAATGACCATAATCCAATGTTATTTTTTACGCGTAAAAAAAATTCAATATTTTATAAAAATAAGTCGGTTACGTGACGTGTGCATTTTGTATAGGGAATCAACAAAAAATTCGACGAGTTTTTTAAATTCGTGGAACAAATGTTAATTAAATACCAAAAAAAAAGTTACAGTTGTAGACTGTATTTACCAATAATCATAGAGTTAAGTTCTGTTACCTTTTTATCGATAAAGAGCATCTATCTGCGTAAACAACGCCGCGGGTCAAGTCTAGCAACCTATAAATAAATTCTACATTTTCCCTTAACATTAACAATGCACTTTGACCTGACTCAAAAAGATTAAAGAAATTAAAACCTCCGTAAAGAGATCCGTTGCACACAAGGCTAAAAGTCCTCTGCAAATCTCTAAAAAGCTTCCCTATTTCGCTTTCGAAACTCACCGGGCAGTGAGCACGGGAAACTCTTCCTTAACTTTTTAGTTGCGTAAAGAACTTTCAGTAATGAACTGTGAGGTTTAAACAACTTTTCACTGCACTACTGGTTTGTTGTGAATAAATACCAAACAACATAACATACAGTGAATCTATGAGAGTAGTGACCCTGTATCAAGGTATTGGCACAAAATATATACACAATTTTTCTTTTCTTCTTAATTAATAAAAAAATATTAAGGAAACTATTTTGGCTAACATTGGAATATTAACTGCCTATTTTTTGTAGAAAAACGTCAAAAATCGTGAGACCATTACTCATTACTATAAAGTGCATTCAGTTTCGAAGTTAACAGCAACATTATAATGTTGTCTTGTGTCAGCCATGAAGGTAAATATAGCAGACCTGCAATTTAACGTCTAGATATGCAAAATGCCTAAGCCAAATGTCATACAACAGTATGCGACAATTAAGATTGCTCTACTGACTACGAAATTCAAACCCAGCTACTACGGTGTAACCGTAGCAGACTACAGCAAATAGAACCCGTAGCTGTGCTACGAAATGTAAGTACACGACATGTGGAGAGTGCAACATTAAAATTTAAATTTTCATCTTGCGTTATTTGTTTAATAAATTGTGTAGTATTTTTAGTTGGAAAAACTTAGGTACATTTTATCACTTTTACGTCACTTTATACAAAATTTGTTAATTAAAGCCTTATCTCAGAAATAATGATCATCATAGCCTATAAAACTGATTGATAAGGCAAGGTTTGATGACAAAAGACAATAAGTTTTTTTTTAAAAGAACAAAAATATATTGTTTTCAAATTCAATTCCGAACTACATCAAACCGATACCCTCACAAAAGTAACTAACCAGCGAACAAAACCCGAAGGACCTTGGGTCGTTGAAGAACCTTCCACAAGTTCATTACCCGCCTCCGAAGTTGCCGGATAGTTCTGAAGTTGCGGCAAAGCAACCTTTCGCAAGATTTGGCGGTCTTTGCTAATGCAAACTGGAAAATCTCTTTAGTTTGTGCTATGGAAGCTTAGTGGAGAATTTTACCTCTTACTGGAGATCCTAGCTTAGGATCCGAGCCTGCACTTATAATGGCCTAGATGTTTTTTTTTTAATTATTGTTCTTAGTATGGGGAGCCCCGAGAATATATCATTTACGAGTATATTATTTTTTGTCTATGGTTGTGTATAAATATTGACGCGGTTACCAAAATAAATCTCCTTACAAAAATTCAACAATTCCGTTTCTATACTTCCTGAAAAAAAGTAGCTGTAACATACGTATAGACAAACATGAGTTTTCTGTAAGGATTCTTTTTTTTTTTGCTATTTGGCTTCGCAACCCTAAATAGGATGAAGTCTCCTCAACCTGAAGTGCTAACAGTGGCTCCAATAACTTAAGTCAAGAAGTGTTAAGTCTCCGATAAATAGGCGTATCTTGGTAAATTCAAACGAACGACTCTGCGTGTCCCCGCCTCTTACTTACGACGTATTTATTCTTATAAATCGGACTTTATGCTTCACCCTCATAAACCAGAATTTTGGTCCCCAGCCTTAGGTGTGTGTTGTCGCGATGTGCGCTTTACGTCTTTGCTTAAAATTTCCAACTTATCAAGGTAAAACCGGCCAAGTGCTAGTCGGGATTGCCCAACGAGAACCGCATCTGAGTTACTTCAATACTATACGATTTCCCTCGCCAATAACTCGCACATGTCCGGCCAGGTTGCTGCCTGGCCAGCAACTTGCACTGCTTAAGGGTAATTTCCCGATATTTAATTTTTGAGGCAGTCATAGAATCTACTATTCCTCGGCAATCCACATCAGAATCTTAAAATAACTAGGATGAATTAAAACGAAAATTAGAATCAAGAATAATGACCCTTAAACCAGCTCTAAGTTATTTTCTTCGAACTTTGAACAGGTACTTTTATTTTTTCCTATTATTCACTTAATTTGAAGTTATAACTCAAACTGTAATCAAACAAACAAATATAAGAAGTACTACTATTCAAGGCTAAAAAACTTATAACTAAATTCTCAACATTTCCAGTTTAACAATTATAATAGGTACCAAATCTAGACTAGTTAGGAATATTTTATTGTACGACCAACGAGCAAGTGGGTCACCTGATGGTAAGTGATCAACAGCCACCTATGAACATCTGCCAAAACAGAGAGATTCCTGACACGTAAATAGCCTTATAGAAAATAATACGCTCTTCTCTTGAACGTCCCAAAAACGTAACCATTGGCAATTATTTTTTCTAAATACTGTCATCATCATCTCCCTGCCCTATTCCCAGATTATCTGGGGTCGGCGCAGTATCTTTTCTTATTCCATTCGCCCCTGTCATTCGTCATCATATCGTCGTCCAGCAAGGGGCTGGAACTTCAGCCATTTCATTTTTCACACTTTTTCTGTCCTCCTATGTTCCTCCAACCATTTACATTCGTACCTATCACTCTTTTGGTTATATATTCCTCCTCTCCTCCTAAATACTGTATGTTTCTAAAATCCCGGTTACAAACATTGCCTGCAACGCATATTACTGGTACATTGTAGATTTTTACGGGCCCTGTTAGGTAATAAAATTTAATATCAGCGCTGTTGAGAGGATTTTCCAATTTATCGGGCTGTTCGTTTATCTCGCTATTTGTTTACAACATGGTAATGACATCGGGAATGGTTTAATCAGCTTTCATTGTGCCGATTTGTCACCGAGACGTTGCCTTATTTCGTTTCGTATGTGCTGTAGTGGAGTTTCTGGATCCTATCACCTTTTAACCAAACCCCGTATAAATAGTTTAGATTTTCGCGTTGCATTATATAACTATCATAAACGTCAAGCAGTAAGTGTATACAATGTACGTACAGCAACACATCAAAGTAGGTATACAAAACTGTCAAATTTTTTCAATCGACTCTCTTCTTATTGCCAAAACACATTAGGTTGAATATCAATTGGAGAAATTTGACAGATTGTGGTAACCTGATAATGTATCTGTCATGTATGTATCTGTCCTGATAATGGGGCTGTCTGTACTTAACAATAAACGTCGCGTTATTCCCGTTTTAATATTTTGTAGTTAAACCCGTATACATAACGATTCCAAATTCGTAGCTGTTTGTATCACTGACGTCTGAACACTTCTGTCTCTCAGTTTGTGTCTCAGTCATATGTTTATTCTGAGTAGTTTATTTGTTGTAGTATCATGATGAGCATAATAAAATTATTACTATGATAAATTATTATCATAGTGGTAGAAAGTTCAACCAATGTTAAGCGCTTGGCGCCGCCCATGGGCAACCCCATAGTCATAACGTTGTAAGACCCAAAAGCCTTTAAAGCAAAAAACAATTGATTTTCCACAGCAGTCTGGGCCTTACGACGTTATATGTGCTACCAACCTTTACCGGTATTCACCAAATTGGGTCTCCGGTATTTTCACTCACTCGTCAAGACACAGTTTTCCATCAACCATGCCGATAATCTCTATACTATCGTAAAACACCAGAAGCAGTAAACTCTGCATCAGATGGACAGTATGCACACCATATCGTTAATATTTCATTAATCCTCCAATGGGACGAACTTGTCAAGCTAGTTGCTTACAAAAAGCGATTCTATAAAAAAATACATGTAAAATTTATTTTCTTCCTACAACAGCTATTTCATTGACTGACATTAATAAAATATCATCAGTATTGATTCTTGGAACCGACTAAAAATATTTTTGTTCTAAGAAAGCTACCCTTATTCATTCGGCACGCTTCTTCATTCATTGCATACTATAGAAGGATTCAAAAGTAAAAAAAGAAGTTCTCGGGACAGATTGAGACTGGTGACTCCGTGAGGTAAAAACGTTTTCTCTAGAACCCTTTTTCAAAATTCTAACTTCCTAACTATCCTAACTGATATTATAAATGCGAAAGTAACTACGTCTGTCTATCTGCCTGTTACTCTTTCACGCCAAAACCACTAAACGTATTTAAATGAAATTTGGTATACAGATGGTCTAGACCCTGAGAAAGAATAAGGCTACCCAAAGATACTTTCCACGCGGACGAAGTCGCGAATAACAGCTAGTTTTTAAAATACGCGTGCACTGGTCCTGTACCCTATTAAGGCCAGTACCCACCGGTAGTCAATTATACCCCGGAAATGGGCGCGTTAGCCGAACGGACGAACGTCTGCCGAACACTCGACGAACATGATTGGATGTTTATCAGTTTTCCATTAGTGCGACTGCTTGTTAGAAAACAGGCTCGGGGAAATTGTATGTCTGTTGTATGGGTTGATTAAGGTGTCTGTTGGTCAGTTTCTTGTTACTTGGTGTGTGATTTATCACAGATACTCGAAGCATCCTGACATCTGACAGATCCTGGTCGTCCAGTGTTACGATGGGTCAATGACATTACCATAAGTAGGAAGTCCTACTTGGATCCGAGCAGCTCAGGAAATGAAAGAATGCCTATACTCAGCAATAGGTGCTTTCGAGCTGATGATGATGATGATGACTTGAAGGAGCGATGGTAGCCCAGTGGATAAACACGCGCCTTCCATAATATGGAGATCGTGGTTCCTAGAAGATTTTTTTTCTATGGTAGTACAGTACATACTTAACCTGATGCACAAGGAGATCCTACGTGACATTTACATCGTACGTGATTGTACAAAATAAAGTAAAAAAAAACTAAGTTATATATATTTCTTAGTTCCCATCCTAAATTTTTTGAAGTATGCCAGCGTTCCCTGGCCTTCGAAGCAACAGCTTTGAACATCACTAGGATATAATTCGCTTGGATGATGATGAATCTTTCCAAAATGCCATAAAAGAAAGGAAATAATCATCAAACACTTCTGTAAACAGACACTTAATGAGCAAAATCCTTGACTTCAAACCTCTGCAGTGGAAAACCAATAGACTTTTTAACGTATGAACGTACAAAGCGACTCGGAGCCAAAGCAGTCATTAATTCTTAGGAAAAGAAATTAAAATCGAATACGACACAAATTTTCCTCTCTCGAGTCCTTTGCAGGAAGTCCCTGTCATCCCCTCAACAGCGACTTTCAATCTTAATCCAACAAGGTACAGTTTAGTTTAGAATGGGGTACTTCTAGTTAGGGAGCCTCGATCGAAGGAAAGTTTCCAATTTAATTTGCCAAACACTTCTTATCTTTTTTTTAGTATTTATCTCCATTTGATTACATTAAAAGAGAATGTTTTCTCTTGTTTACTCGCAAATCTAATTTCATAGGCAGTGAAGTGAGCTGAAAGATTAGACTCAGGAAGGAACAGACAAGTTTAATCACCGTATTTTCAACATGGAAAATATCTTATCTTGATCCAGACGGACACGCCTCTAGCATAAAAATAGAAAAAACCGGCTAAGTGTAAGTCGGCTCCGAAACTTTTAGGGGAATAATTTATCAACTAAATATTATCTTCCTCTATACTATTTATAAAGAGACAACTTCTCATAGTCAACCACAAGGCATAAACAAGGCGTATGGATATAAAAATGCAATCGTCTGTTAATGTTATTAATATCTAAGCAAATTTTTGCCATTTTGCACGTGTTTTGGTTGTTGTATTGAATATTAGTAAGTACTTAGTTGTTTTTATGTTACGTTAACTGACCGTTTCCCTGAATCAACAAAAATGTTAACTGAATATTGATTCCAGAGAAAGAATCCTACGACTTTTGGCGCGTGCCCCAGGGTTACTTTTTATGTGATAGGTGGCAGACGGTCACCTGATGGACGAAACACAGCGCAGGCGCTGCTTTAAGCCGGTCCTCTGTGAGGCCGTGGTATCATTCATCGCACGAATGTTTGTCCAGAGTGGGGATAGAACCCACGACCTTAAGCGTATGAGGCAGGGAAACTACCAAATGCGCCATCCGGCCGGTCTATCTATAGAAACAGTATCTTCTTATTAAAATAGCTTCACACCCGACAGGTAACCGGGCGTGACGTCAAATATTCAAGTCCACCCTGAATCCCGTGATTTCTCCAAGGACCGCCCGGACTATCCCGTCTCGCCGGTTAATCACTTTTATGGGGTTTTCCTTTATCTGCCCTCTCATGGTGATTTTATAGCGCAAAGTGGACTTGAGGTGTATTTTCCTCAATTCAGAAAATAACTGTAGGGACACGGGACCATCTGTATGCGTGTGATAAACTCATATAATTTTAATGTGAGTATAGTGACACTCATTTATTTTTATTGTTTAGATCTATATTCTTAAACAGTAGGTTGAGATGCTTCGAGGGCGTCGCTAGGATCGAAAGAACTACTAATCAGCAAAAGCAAAAAAAAATATGTTTTTTTTTTATGCGTCGTCGAGCGAACGCAGTTAATTCTGCCAATGTCAAATTGATATAGAGACACATACGGTAATGAAAAAAAATACCGGTGATTTGATACTGTAAGTATAGTGTGTCAGACTGACTTCAATGACAGTTTATTTAGTGGCAGTGCAAATATCGAAAATGAGAGGGTATCCGAAGATGCACAAGCCGGGCGTAGCAGACGCTGCGCGCCTCCAGTCTGCTTGTGACCACGGCTGTTGTAACGCAGTCGAAACGTCAAGCAGTAACTGCTAGAATGTACTTATATTCAAATCTCCTCGCGTTTAGTCCCGTTTACATCAAGTATTTATGTGCTACACGATTCGGATAGTTTCTCAATTTCTTAATGATCGGCTTGGTCTGAATCCTGGGGTGATTAGGTCAGACGGCAATCGCTTTCATGTAATTACCAAACTTATCAAATCCGAGCTCATGGCTCGAATGTACTTCGTATAGGAACGGGATTAAGCGATTAGAAAGAGAATTCAGTGCAATTATAGTTTTTACCTATGTATGACGACATTCGAAGGCTGGCTGGAGTGAGCTGGATGAGAGTGGCCGAAAATCGGGAGCGGTGACGTGCATTGGGGGAGACCTATGTCCAGCGGTGGATGAGCATGGGTTGCTGATGATGATGATGATGATGTATGACTTAGGAGAAGGGCCTGGAGGCTGAGGCAATAATAATCTCTTTTTTTTTCTTCTTTGTTACAAGATGGTAGATGAGCAGATGGATCAACTAATGGTAAGCGAACCTTTAACCCCCTTGCCCCTCAATTGGGCTCCCGTCACTCACTCGGCGAAATACAGTGCAGGCGTTGCTTCACCCTGGTCTCATTTTCGGTCACTCAGGTCGAGTAGGTAGGCCCATTCAAGCTCTCCCGCGGTAAACGCAGTGTACGTACGTGAGTAACATGCCGAAACGTGGCTCTCCCGCGGTAAACGCGGTGTACGTACGTGAGTATCAACATTAACATCTATTTTGACAGACACTTTCGTCCTTATAAGTAACTACACGTCGTGCGTTCCTGACAGATGACGTCAAATAGTTCATGACATACCCTGGACCCAGTGAATTTCTCCAGGGCCGCCCGGGAGGATCCGATCCCGCCGGTTAATCACTTTTAGGGAGGTTTCTATTGTCCTGGCCGTGTCCTTTAATGGTGATTATTATAGGGCGGAAGTGGACTACGTACATTTATAACAGGATATCTACTGTGAACATTCTTCATACCCTTTACCACGTGGCTCTATCATTCGGATCAACGTTTGTTCTTGACTTTTGAAAATCTTGTTTGCCACTAAAAAGTCGAGTCCATGTGATTTAGATGTGTTTGGAAAATCGAACATTTTTTGATGAATTTCAAGAAGTTGAACAAATGTTGTTCAAATTGAACAAATTTTATTCAAAATGGTTGATAGAACACGAGACTAAAGGGATGTAAATGTTCACAGACACACTCTGTATTATATAAGGATGCATTTGTAGACATTATAATTTAACATATCTTTGACCTCATCTTACACCAAACATTCTTAACAATATTTGATATATATTCGACTTTTGGAACTTCATCAATCTTTTTTACTCTCCGTACAAAATCAGAAAGTCAAGGGCCTAGTTTGTAAGCTACAGTTGCTTCACTGTAATACCAGACTCCCCAATACCTGAATCATGGTCAACGCGTACCTGGACGTTGGAGCCTAAGCTTCTAAAGTCAAAAAGTTATAGTGTTCAAGCGTTAACCCCTTCCAACCATAAACACTTACAAAACCAGAAGGGTCGTATAACCATTGTCGACCTTACGCAAGTTTTCGGCTCATTTACCTTCGAATCCATCCCACGGTTACACCCAACATTATTTCCACACACTGTAGCGATAGGTACATTGATTTATTTTGATTGACGGCCCATTATTCCCCATAAAATATATCTCGTCGATCAACGCCCACGGTCTGTCAGGTTCAGCGCCATATCCAAACACACGAGTTTGTATCAAACAAACAGAAAGTAGAACTTACAGTAGGAGAGCCACACTTCTGCATTAATGGGTTAGCTCGACCGGAGTGATACCACGACCTAATATAAGACCGGCGTGACGCAACCCGCGCTGTGCTTTCGTCGAGTAAGTGAGGGTACCACCCAATTGGGGAAAAAGGAGGTTAAAGGTTAGCAGCTCACTTGTGACTCTGCTGGTGTTAGCAGGGTCTAATCGGCTGGCGGGAATAGCTTTCCTATCAGGAAGATCCATCTGCTCGTCTGCCATCTATCATTTAAAAAAGAAGGAAAAAGAGCCTATGTGGCGGCAATCGCATAGGTACCAGTGATCCGTTTGCTCGTCTGCTGCCTATAACATATAAAAAACACCCACGGTCTGTCAGCTTCAGCGCCATATCCGAACACACGAGTTCGTATCAAACAAACAGAAACTGGAACTCAATCCAACGCTTCCAAAACACGGAAACTACTCACGTAATAGCATTAAGTCACTATACGACCAGCTACGAAGCGCACTCCAGAACTACGGAACATTTCCACATTGCAATTTGTTTAAAAGAAATGTGACGAATCATAGTTGCCTGCCCTCCACACAAAAACAACCCATACGCCTGTATGTTAGAGTCTAAATTTCCATTTGGGGTTGTCTAATATATTTCCTAAGCTCTTGGAACGGGCTTCTTGCCCGTTAAGGCGGGGGGTTTCTATGAAGCTTAATGTTTTTAATATTATTATGTTGGTGTTATTTATAGGGGCATTATTGCGGTACACAGTTTGTTTTTATTTCTAATTCGCTATCCGGAACATTGTTTGCGCGTTCATCATAGGAGAGTTACTAAGTAGTTTTTTTAACTATGCAATATTATAACGGGAATTAACGCGATGTTTATTGTTAGTACATTGTATTGATCTTACTGCTTGACGTGTCGGCTACGTGCGTACCTACGTTGCTTGTGATCACGCCTGTTGCAACGTAGCTGAAGCGTCTGTAAGTACAAATAAACGTCGGATTTTTTTTCTAGACAATCAGATTAAGTATCTTATTAAAAAACGCGGTCTAAAGTTTTTTGGCGCTACCGTCCTTTATGAGAATAACGCTGCCAATGTCAAGTGAAATAATTGTTACAATCATTCAACTGTCGAAGACAGTCTAAGTTCCGGTCACTTAATGAAACCCAGGCACAACCGTGTTTTACGTTTTATCGACGTACGGATTTTGTCGGGACTTCCTTTAACAAAATCGCAGGTAACTGTGGGAGAGCCACGCTTCGGCATGATGGGGCCGGCTCGACCGGAGTGATACCTCTGCCTCACAGAAAACCGGCGTGAAAGCAGCCCCTGTGCTGTGTTTCGGCTGAATGAGTGAGGGTACCGTAGGCCCACCCGGGGGGAAGGGGATAAAGGTTGGCAGCGCACTTGTAACTCCACTGGTGTTGCAGGTGTCCATGGGCGGCGGCAATTGCTTACCATCAGGTGATCCGCTTGCTCGTCTGCTACCTATTACATAAAAAAATACGTTTTCGGGACAGATTGAGACTGGTGACTCTGCGAGGATAAGCGTTTTCTCTAAAACCTTTTTCAAACCTTTTAATAAACGCATGCACTGGTCCTGTACCCTTTTTAGGCCAGTACCCACCGGTAGTCAATTATACCCCGGAAATGGGCGCGTTAGCCGAACGGACGAACGTCTGCCGAACACTCGACGAACATGATTGGATGTTTATCAGTTTTCCATTAGTGCGACTGCTTGTTAGAAAACAGGCTCGGGGAAATTGTATGTCTGTTGTATGGGTTGATTAAGGTGTCTGTTGGTCAGTTTTCTTGTTACTTGGTGTGTGATTTATCACAGATACTCGAAGCATCCTGACATCTGACAGATCTGGTCGTCCAGTGTTCGATGGGTCAATGACATTACATAGTAGGAAAACTCCTACTTGGAGCCGAGCAGCGTAGGAAATGAAAGAATGCCTATACTCAGCAATAAGTGCTTTCGAGCTGATGATGATTGATGAATGACCTTGAAGGAGCGATGGTAAGGCCCAGTGGATAAACACGGGCTTTCCATAATTATGGAGACCGTGGTTCCTAGAAGATTTTTTTTTCTATGGTAGTACAGTACATACTTAACAAGATGCACAAGGAGATCCTACGTGACATTTACATCGTACGTGATTGTACAAAATAACGTAAAAAAAACTAAGTTATATATATTTGTTAGTTCCCATCCTAATTTTTTTGAAGTATGCCAGCGTTCCCTGGCCTTCCAAGCAACAGCTTTGAACATCACTGGATATAATTCGCTTGGATGATGATGAATCTTTCAAAAATGCCATAAAAGAAAGGAAATAATCATCAAACACTTCTGTAAACAGACACTTAATGAGCAAAATCCTTGACTTCAAACCTCTGCAGTGGAAAACCAATAGACTTTTTAACGTATGAACGTACAAAGCGACTCGGAGCCAAAGCAGTCATTAATTCTTAGGAAAAGAAATTAAAATCGAATACGACACAAATTTTCCTCTCTCGAGTCCTTTGCAGGAAGTCCCTGTCATCCCCTCAACAGCGACTTTCAATCTTAATCCAACAAGGTACAGTTTAGTTTAGAATGGGGTACTTCTAGTTAGGGAGCCTCGATCGAAGGAAAGTTTCCAATTTAATTTGCCAAACACTTCTTATCTTTTTTTTAGTATTTATCTCCATTTGATTACATTAAAAGAGAATGTTTTCTCTTGTTTACTCGCAAATCTAATTTCATAGGCAGTGAAGTGAGCTGAAAGATTAGACTCAGGAAGGAACAGACAAGTTTAATCACCGTATTTTCAACATGGAAAATATCTTATCTTGATCCAGACGGACACGCCTCTAGCATAAAAATAGAAAAAACCAGCTAAGTGTAAGTCGGCTCTGAAACTTTTTAGGGGAATAATTTATCAACTAAATATTATCTTCCTCTATACTATTTATAAAGAGACAACTTCTAATAGTCAACCACAAGGCACAACAGCGTATGGATATAAAAATGCAATCGTCTAACTGTTAACGTTATTAATATCTAGGCAAAATTTAGCCATTTTGCACGTGTTTTGGTTGTTGTATTGAATATTTGTAAGTACTGTTGTTTTTATGTTAACGTTAACTGACCGTTTCCCTGAATCACAAAAGTTAATGAAATATTGATTCCAGAGAAAGAATCCTACGACTTTTGGCGCGTGCCCCAGTTTTTATGCCGGGTTCCTTTTATGTGATAGGTGGCAGGACGGTCACTTGATGGACGAAACATAGCGAAGGCGCTGCTTTAAGCCAGGTCCTCTGTGAGGCCGTGCTATCATTCATCGCACGAATGTTGTTCAGGTGGGGATAGAACCACGACCTTAAGCGTATGAGGCAGGACTGACTAGCAAATGCGCCAGCCGGACCGGTCTATCTATAGAAACAGAATCTTCTTATTAAAATAGCTTCACACCCGACAGGTAACCGGGCGTGACGTCAAATATTCAAGTCCACCCTGAATCCCGTGATTTCTCCAAGGACCGCCCGGACTATCCCGTCTCGCCGGTTAATCACTTTTATGGGGTTTTCCTTTATCTGCCCTCTCATGGTGATTTTATAGCGCAAAGTGGACTTGAGGTGTATTTTCCTCAATTCAGAAAATAACTGTAGGGACACGGGACCATCT
Organism: Cnaphalocrocis medinalis; assembly: GCA_014851415.1. Lineage (NCBI taxonomy): Eukaryota > Metazoa > Arthropoda > Insecta > Lepidoptera > Crambidae > Cnaphalocrocis > Cnaphalocrocis medinalis. The sequence continues at coordinate 9,483,201 of CM026291.1, read as the reverse complement.
GTATGCGTGTGATAAACTCATATTATTTTTAATGTGAGTATAAAGACACTCATTTATTTAGAAGTACTTTAGTGTATTATTTAGATCAGTATTTCTTAAACGATGGGTTGCGAAAGTTCGAGGGAGTCGCTAGGGAGGGATCGAGAGAACTACTACAGCAAAAGCAAAAAAAAAAAGATTTTTTATGCATCGTCGAGCGAACGCAGTTAATTCTGCCAATGTCAAATTGATATAGAGAACAACGGTAATGAAAAAAAATACCGGTGATTTGATACTGTAAGTATAGTGTGTCCGACTGACTTCAATGACAGTTTATTTAGTGGCAGTGCAAATATCGAAAATGAGAGGGTATCCCGAAGATGCACAAGCCGGGCGTGGCAGACGACGCCGTACGCCTCCGATCCGCTCTTGACCACGGCTGTTGTAACGCAGTCGAAACGTCAAGCAGTAACTGCTAGAATGTACTTATATTCAAATCTCCTCGCGTTTAGTCCCGTTTACATCAAGTATTTATGTGCTACATGATTCGGATAGTTTCTCAATTTCTTAATGATCGACTTGGTCTGAATCCTAGGGTAATTAGGTCAGACGGCAATCGCTTTCATGTAATTACCAAACTTATCAAATCCGAACTCATGGCTCGAAAGTACTTCAGTATAGGAACGGGATTAAGCGATTAGAAAGAGATAAGAATTCGGTGCAATTATAGTTACCTATGTATAACGACATTCGGAGGCTGGCTGGAGTGAGCTGGATGAGAGTGGCCGAAAATCGGGAGCGGTGCATTGGGGGAGACCTATGTCCAGCGGTGGATGAGCATGGGTTGCTGATGATGATGATGATGATGTATAACTTAGGAGAAGGGCCTGAAGGCTGAGGAAATAATAATCTCTTTTTTTTCTCCTTTGTTACAGATGGTAGATGAGCAGATGGATCACCTAATGGTAAGCGAACCTTTAACCCCCTTGCCCCTCAATTGGACTCCCGTCACTCACTCAGCGAAATACAGTGCAGGCGTTGCTTCACCCTGGTCTCATTTTCGGTCACTCAGGTCGAGTAGGTAGGCCCATTCAAGCTCTCCCGCGGTAAACGCAGTGTACGTACGTGAGTATCATGCCGAAACGTGGCTCTCCCGCGGTAAACGCAGTGTACGTACAGTCGAGTTCAAAAATATGTATACACTTTAGGACCTTGTCACAGTACATTGTATAATAAACTACTTCCACTTTCTTAACGCGGTAACGCAGTGTACGTACGTGAGTATCAACATTAACATCTATTTTGACAGACACTTTCGTCCTCACAAAGTAAACTACACGTCGTGTGTTCCTGACAGATGACGTCAAATATTCAGTGACACACCCTGGACCCCGTGATTTCTCCAAGGACCGCCCGGAGGATCCGATCCTGCCGGTTAATCACTTTTATGGGAGGTTTCTATTGTCTGCCGTGTCTTTTATGGTGATTATTATAGTGCGAAGTGGACTACGTACATTTGTACAGGATGTATCTGTGAACATTTTGATCCCTTTAACCACGTGCTCTATCATTCTGATCAACGTTTGTTCTTTGACTTTTGAAAATTATGTCTCCCTAGAAAGTCGGTCACGTGATTTTCGGTTTGTTTAGGGGAATCGAAAATTTTTTGATGAATTTTAAGAAGTTGTTTAACAAATGTTGTTCAAATTGAACAAATTTTATTCAAAATGGTTGATAAAACACGAGACTAAAGGGATGTAAATGTTCACAGATACACTCTATATTATATAAGGGTGCATCTGTAGACATTATAATTTAACATATCTTTGACCTCATTCTTACACCAACGTTCTTAACAATATTTGATAATATATTCGACTTTTGGAACTTCATCAATCTTTTTTACTCTCCGTACAAACTCAGAAAGTCAAGGGCCTAGTTTGTAAGCTTACATGTTGCTTTCACTGTAATAACCAGACTCAACCCATATCTGAATCATAGTCAACGCGTACCTGGACGTTGGAGCCTAAGCTTCTAAAGTCATAAAAGTTATAAGTGTTCAAGGCGTTAACCCCTTCCAACCAATAAACACTTACAATACCAGAAGGGTCGTATAACCATTGTCGACCTTACGCAAGTTTTCGGCTCATTTACCTTCGAATCCATCCCACGGTTACACCCAACATTATTTCCACACACTGTAGCGATAGGTACATTGATTTATTTTGATTGACGGCCCATTATTCCCCATAAAATATATCTCGTCGATCAACGCCCACGGTCTGTCAGGTTCAGCGCCATATCCAAACACACGAGTTTGTATCAAACAAACAGAAAGTAGAACTTACAGTAGGAGAGCCACACTTCTGCATTAATGGGTTAGCTCGACCGGAGTGATACCACGGCCTAATATAAGACCGGCGTGACGCAGCCCGCGCTGTGTTTTGTCGAGTAAGTGAGGGTACCGCCCAATTGGGGAAAAAGGAGGTTAAAGGTTAGCAGCTCACTTGTGACTCTGCTGGTGTTGCAGGTGTCTAATCGGTGGCGGGAATAGCTTTACTATCAGGAGATCCGTCTGCTCGTCTGCCATCTATCATTTAAAAAAGAAGGAAAAAGAGCCTGTGTGGCGGCAATCGCATAGGTACCAGGTGATCCGTTTGCTCGTCTGCTGCCTATAACATTTAAAAACGCCCACGATCTGTCTGCTTCAGCGCCATATCCGAACACACGAGTTCGTATCAAACAAACAGAAACTGGAACTCAATCCAACGCTTCCAAAACACGGAAACTACTCACGTAATAGCATTAAGTCACTATACGACCAGCTACGAAGCGCACTCCAGAACTACGGAACATTTCCACATTGCAATTTGTTTAAAAGAAATGTGACGAATCATAGTTTCCTGTCCTCCACACAAAAACAACCCATACGCCTGTATGTTAGAGTCTAAATTTCTATTTGGGGTTGTCTAATATATTTCCTAAGCTCTTGGAACGGGCTTCTTGCCCGTTAAGGCGGGGGGTTTCTATGAAGCTTAATGTTTTTAATATTATTATGTTGGTGTTATTTATAGGGGCATTATTGCGGTACACAGTTTGTTTTTATTTCTAATTCGCTATCCGGAACATTGTTTGCGCGTTCATCATAGGAGAGTTACTAAGTAGTTTTTTTAACTATGCAATATTATAACGGGAATTAACGCGATGTTTATTGTTAAGTACATCTTACTGCTTGACGTGTCGGCTACGTGCGTACCTACGTTGCTTGTGATCACGCCTGTTGCAACGTAGCTGAAGCGTCTGTAAGTACAAATAAACGTCGGATTTTTTTTTTCTAGACAATCAGATTAAGTATCTTATTAAAAAACGCGGTCTAAAGTTTTTTGGCGCTACCGTCCTTTATGAGAATAACGCTGCCAATGTCAAGTGAAATAATTGTTACAATCATTCAACTGTCGAAGGACAGTCTAAGTTCCGGTCACTTAATGAAACCCAGGCACAACCGGTGTTTACGTTTTATCGACGTACGGATTCTGTCGGGACTTCTTTTAACAAAATCGCAGGTAACTGTGGGAGAGCCACGCTTCGGCATGAATGGGCCGGCTCGACCGGAGTGATACCACTGCCTCACAGAAAACCGGCGTGAAGCAGCCCCTGTGCTGTGTTTCGCTGAATGAGTGAGGGTACCGGAGGCCCACCCGGGGGAAGGGGATAAAAGGTTGGCAGCGCACTTGTAACTCCACTGGTGTTGCAAGTGTCCATGAGCGGCGGCAATTGCTTACCATCAGGTGATCCGCCTGCTCGTCTGCTACCTATCACATAAAAAAAATACTAAAACTCTATTAGGTCAAAGCAAGTTGTTCACGCAACAATTCACTCGACACACAATAAACAATAGTGTTAAAAACGATACAGTTCAATGATTCATACATTAATATCATTTTGCAGCATTTTACTGTACAAAACAACACCAAATTACCACATTAAAAACCACTAAATACTAATTTTAAACTTATGAATTGCATCAGCCGATGCAATTTGTGCCACTACCCACCACAAAATAGGTAGTTACAAAATAGGTAGAGGGTAGGGTAACAAAGACTACTTTGTTTAAACTGATGCTGTCTCTTTCATTTCACACGCGCAATATAAAATTAAACATTGTTTTCACACATAATCTGCTGCGAGCTGACACGATATTCTTTAAATTTTAAACGCTAACACCTTCAAGTGCTCGGTAATACGCGGATAATGCGCGTTAATACTAATCCTTCTCACATGTGTGGTGCAAAGTTATATTCCCAACAGTTTAGTGAAATTAAAAAAAGATACGAAATATCTGGAGTGGAGACCGCGTCTCGGTAAACGACCTCAGGCCAGATGGAGTGACAATCTGCGCAAGAGGGCTGGCTTGAGCTGGATGCGAGTTGCCGAAGATCGATCAAAGTGGCGAGCATTTGGAGAGGCCTATGTCCAGCAGTGGACTGCAACAGGCTGATGATGATGATGAAAAAAATAAACGTGTAACCATGATACAATTGTTCTGGTTCCCTTTTTTTCTTGTCACTGAGGAATGCCTCCTTATGCATACCTTCCCGCCAGAGGGAAGACGTAATAAGTACGGGTTGAAGAATCTTTTTGTCCTTCCCCCTGGTCGGTAAGTTAACAGTCGCGTTAAAAAAAATTAGGGCAACCCCTGTACTATGAGTACCAGATGACGATAATTAACTGGGGGCGTCGACCCAGAACACTCAGACTCAATAAAACTTAGAAAATGTAATTTCCTAAATTGACTTGACCGGGAATCGAACCTGGGACCTTTCGCGCTTCGGGCGTACACTTTAGCCACTGTGCTATCGAAGCCGTCAGTATAATATTCTCGTACATTAAAATTTAAAACACTCTATATCCATAAGAGTATTTTTAATTTTGCTAACGTAACCCAATCGTCAGCATTTCTTCGGAATCTTAAATCCTAACACGATTCCCACCTAAGACTAAGCCCCCACCGCACAGGTGCGATACCGCTCGCTACGGCAAGCTATAAATCCCCCCCTCTCCCCCCACCGCCGCACATTGGTACGGCAGAGCATAATTTTACGGTTTTAAATTTTCTTTATCACCGATTCAAATGGTATTCTATTTCAATATTTAAATTGGTTTTCGAAGTAACAGTCCCTTAAATTTTTATTTTGCTAGTAAAAGCTTAATAGACGCCTACTTAAGGACAGGGCCCTTGATTACAGGGCATCTTGATGAATAAATAAACGTTTTTGATCTCTTTATCAGAAGCTTTTGCTGGAAATTCACCGGCTTTCATTTTGTATCCAAATAAGAAATAATGATAAGTTTGTTTAACAGCTAAAACAAGACAGAATAAATATTCAAGTTTTTGCATAAAATTATAATACACTTTTGCCGTTTGTTAAGAAAAAACTAGGAGGTTCTCGTTCGAAAGAGTAAGGAGACCTTCAAATACGGTGTTGGCTATGAATGAATGAATGGTAGAAAGGCGTTAAATGGTTGGCAGTGCCCTTGTGACTCCACTGATGTTTCGGGTGTCTATGGGCGGCGGCAATCGCTTACCATCAGGTGATCAGTATCTTGTTATGTTAATATTAAAAAACTAAACTAACTCACAAGGAGTCTCTGGTTTTGACAATTAGCATTGTATAAAAGATCCGTCTTCACAGAAAACCGGCGTGAAGCAGTGCATGCGCTGTGTTTCGCCGCGTGAGTGAGGGTACCGGAGGCCAAATCCTGAGGAAGCAGCACACTCGTGACACCACTGGTGTTGCAGGTGTCCATGGGCGGCGGTAATCGCTTACTATCAGGTGATCTGTCGGCTCAAATACTTTACATAAACAGGACTTAACGCGACGAAATTAAATAAGTACATTTTAGCACTTACTGCTTGACGTGCGCACGTCTGCTACGCCCGGCTTGTGCATCTTCAGATACCCTCTCATTTTCGATATTTGCACTGCCACTAAATAAACTGTCAGTGAAGTCACTCCGACACACTACACTTACTACTACATATTATATTCGTCGCGTTTAGTCCTGTTTATGTAAAGTATTTGTATAATGCAACGCGAAAGTTTAAAAACAGATGTGCGGAATCCATCTTATAAAAAAAAGATCATTACTCCTTTGAAAAAGTGATCTATTTAGTTAAACATTTCCCTGCTACTATGTCACGATACCCCTGACGTTCAGGAAGCGAGCCCAATGGGTCGTGTTTTATACCCGATTCGCCGGGATGTATAGCGACTGCCTGATACTGCCATGAATTTTATTGACATTTGATTATATTTGGCCCTGTCCAATTCTGGCGCTGATGGGGTGCTTAGTGCCGTAATGAGATGGAAACAGCGATGGACGAACAATTTGGAGCAGTGATTCTCAAACTTTTTCATGACGAGTCCCCTGGTATGACAACATATTATTTCGCAATTATTGAAGTAGTTCTCTCGACCCCTGGCTACTTCGCGTTCAGCTAAGCGGTATTGACCTATAGTTTGAGAAACTGATTTAAAGTTTTGTACCAGCTGTAGTGTGCGGTTCTAAGATTTAAAGAGACGTCAAAGGTGGGTCAGAGCATTCACCCGGCTAGTGAAAGGGCGTAAGTTGGGATCATATCTGCAGAAGCATCGAAGACTTTTCAAGTGCCAAATTTTACCGTAATAACGCATCGGCTGGTTCGATCAGAGCGGTATCACGGCCTCACCGAAAAGAAGCGTCTGCGCTGTGTTTTGCTACGTGAATAAGAAGTTCCCTTAGTCACGTAGCAAAATCAGGGGCTCAACCAGAGGAAGGAGAGTTTGAAGGTTTTGTAGGTACCGATCTCATTTGGGAAACGTCTATTTTTATTCGATTGAGTGAGGGTACCGGAGGCCCAATTGCGAGGAAAGGGGGTAAACGTTTGGCAGCGCAGTTTTGACTCTACTGGTGTTGCAGGTGTCTATGGGCGGTGGCAATTGCTTACTATCAGGTGATCCATGTACAGACAGCCACACATCAGGTCACTACAATCTGTCAAATTTCCTCAGTTGATATTGAACCAAACGCGTTGAACGTAAAGGTGAGGTTCGATTGAAGAAATTTGACAGATTGTAGTAACCTGATGTGTGGTCGTCTGTACTCATCATCAATACTACTATACTATCACTTATCATTATTAAAAAAGTTCTATTATCTTCACAAAATTAGGAAACCCTAAAAAGATAGCCACCGGGCATGTGGAGCTCGTAATACCGCGTGTGGATGCAGCGGCGGTCTCCGCTGTAAATAACATTGATAAGCTCGCTGAAACTTCTCTAAATCGTATATTTTCGTTTATTGGACAGCCAGATTTATCCCCTGGACCAACGTTGCATCTTGAATTTTTAAACCAATAAAACGGTTTGAATAAAACAGGAACGGAATTAAAATATCGGGTACACAAAAAGGTACATGGTAGCAAACCCATTACAATATATTCTAACTTTATCTACTACACATAAGGGTGGCTTCGTTTCTCATCCGCAAATATTCATGCAGTCAACACTTAAACATTGGTAATACGTTTATAATTCTTACAACAGGCCGCTTAAGAAGGCTCAAAGTCACTCAGAGGCAATGGAGAGGATTATGCTCGGAATCTGCTTGCGTGATCGTGTCAGAAATAATGAGATCCGCAGGAGATTTAAGGTCGCAGACATAGCTCAAAGAATTGCAAGGATCAAGTGGCAATGGGCAGAGCAAATTGCGAGGAGAACAGAGTGTCGTTGGGGCGGAAAGGTCCTCGAGTGGAGGTCGTGTGCAGGAGGCTGCAGCCGTGGCAGGTCTCCTACCAGTTGGACCGACGATCTAGTAAAATTCGCGGGAGTCCCTTGGATGCGGGTGGCTCAGGACCGATCTGTGTGGAGAACGTTGGGGGAGGCCTATCTCCAGCTGTGGACGTCTATTGGCTGAAATGATGATGATGAATACGTTAATAATTTGCTTGCGCTCACTGCGTTTCGTCTAGTGTCTGAGGGTACCGGATACCCGATTGGGGGAAAGGGGTTAGGTTGGTAGCGCAATTGTAACTCTACTGGTGTTGCACGTGTCTATGGGCGGTGACAAGGCTTACCCTCAGGGGATCCGTCTGCTTGTCTGCAACCTATTACATGAAAAAAATATGCTTCGAGTCGTATAGGCTAAATTATAACTCAGCATGCTTAGATCAGCGACTAAATTAAATTTCAATTTTATTTATTGCATGTCACATTACAATTTTGAGGTTGAATTATGTAGCCACTTAACAATCAAAGATCTCGTGATTAAATCAAAATAAGATTCTGCGAACGTTTTTTTATCATAATCTAAAACCAATTTCCTAACATTTCCGTCACAGACGACTAACAAGCCCCTCAACCTAGCGTTTTGCCTGACAAGCGAAAACACCAATTCTCTGAAAAGGCTTTCAGGCCTTTTTCAATTTCGGCTAACGCTCCCCATGGGACCTTATATTTTCTAAGGAACCCGAGGGGGGACAGAAATCACGCCAATTGCACAACCTTAAGACGAAGGTAGATCAGTTGGATAAATGGAGGCATCGCGTATATAAAATCCGCTACATGGTATACCGTTGAACTAAGATTGAACTTCAATAGCACTGAGTTTAGGGTTCCGTAGCCAAATGATAAAAAACGGAACCCTTAAAGATTTGTCACTGTCTGTTCTGTCTATCTGTCCATAAATGTCTTAGCCACTTTTTTCCGAAACTATAATAAGTAACTATATTGTTGAAACTTGGTAACTAGATATATCGGTACACGTAATGTAGGACGCTCACAAGCCAGATGAAATGACGATCTACGCAAGACGGCTGGCAAGAGCGTGCTAAACGCAATCTATCCATCGAAGCATTGGCCTTCCGATGAACAAAGAATAAAGAAACTAAAGAATATGTACATTTAAGAATACAAACATATTTTTTATCATTCTATAACCAAAGTCTGTAGGCACCTGACTCCGTAAGGGCCGACAATGGCGACCCATCTCATTCGATTTCTTCCCATTCATTGGGCCTTTTTTAATCCGAAACTTATGACCGTGTAAATGTATGGGAAGGGTTAATGCCGTATTTCATTTCGCGTGTGGATTCCGCTTTTTCACGGATGTGATACAGGGTGTTTAATGGTCCCCGCCATTTGTTATGGTATTGGAATTTTTGGGACAATGATTCTGTTTGGGAAAAAATAAAACGTGATTTCTATCTATGCAGGAACTTGTATTTTGACCTACGATTTTGTTAAGATGAACTTGGTTACTATACTTGGGTAAAAAAATAGGTATTATAGGTACATGTTATGTTTTCAGAGTGTGAGCTATGGGAGGAGACTATTATAATAAAAATTAAAATAATATTTAAAGATAAACGAAACCTTCAAGAAACGAGCGTACTCCTTCTTAAAAGGCCGGCAACGCATCGGCGACCTCTCTGATCTTGCAGATGTTCATGGGCAGCGGTGATTACTTACCAGCAGGTGACACGCTTGCTCGTTTGCCGCCTCTAGTATAAAAAAAATATACCTAATGGAAAAAACAAACACCACAGCTACAATTCTTTGATAGCTGTCAGTGCAAACCAAAAAAAAAAGACAAAAGGTTTTCTTCTTCTAAAAAGTGGTTTTCTAGCCAGCCTGTAGTCGACACCGAGTGAGCAAGGTTACCGGAGGCCCTATCGGGGGGAAAGGGGTTAAAAAGTTGGCAGCGCACTTGTAACTTCACTAGTGTTACGGGTGTCTATGGGCGTCGCCTTGCCAAATATACTTCAGAGAAGAGCGTTAATTTCATACAAATTCTTGTCTTTGAATATTAGTGAAAAACTCCGGCGTCTCATGATTATAACATGGATGCATCAACTTCCGAACGACGAAGCCAGGCAGCCTCAAATCCACATCTTTATTCATGAACTCACCGTTTTATGGCGGAAACGTCACAACTTTGTGTACAAATCTTCCTTTCACAAACTTGGATGAGTTATTTAATATCGTCACAGAATGTTCTCAAAAACTACGAATGAAGTTCGGAGTACAATAAAAACAATTTCTGTGAGAGTTTTGGTAGATGCATTTGACCCCGCTTTAATAGAAGGGGTGAATTGGTGTTTGTTGAAAAAATACACTTTTCTATATTTTGCTGCGTGAAAGTTTAGCTTGGCCTTCGTTTTGCCAACAACGGCCAAAATAAAAAAAAGAGCTTTTATGGTGCAACAACAAGCATACATTTTTTAAGTGATAGGTGGCAAACGAGTAAGATGGATCACAAGTAAGCGATTGCCGCCACCCATAGACACCTGCAACACAAGTAAAGTCACAAGTGCGCTGCCAACCTTTAACCCCTTTCCTCCTAATTGGACCTCCGGTACCCTCACTCACTTTACGAGACGTAGTGTATCAACTCCAACTTTTTTTGGTACACGTTTGATTGAAATTGAACCGGTGAGGTTCAAAATGGCCACTGTCGTTTGATTGTGAGTTAAGTAGTTTGCTTGTTCGTCTGTCTGTGTCATTTGATACTTTAATTAATAATTACACTATAATATGTGGATTTGTCTTCGCTCTGAATAGCAGACTTAATGCCATTACATCGAAAATAAGATAAAGGGGTTACTTAGTACTAGGGAGCAAAATGAGCTAAAATATTAAAATGCAAGCCATACAGTTCAAACGTAGTAAAGCAGAAGTTTTCGCGCAATAAGATGCCGATAACAGCCACCTACGACCAAATTCTCATTCTAATAAAATTTTACAGTAACCCAAAGCATCGCGAAACATGTTTCAACCCGTCGGCAGATAAGAAATAGCTTTCAAATCGACCACGGCTTTCTTCGCAAGTTTATTACGTCACAGGCTCGAAGCACAGGGCCGCCTTTAGCAGCAGAATGGGGCCCCAACGTTAACATTTTGAGCAATGAATCTTCTATGCTATTTATAAAGAGATAAATTCTATATGCATCGACAAACATTGAACTATGAGGGTAATGTGTGGTTTATCTCATGATGGTCGTTTATTGAGAGAGCAAATCAATCTTACAAAACAATAAATAATAACTTAGAACTACGTCACGCGTGAAAGGTCGTTTGTGTCATCGACCTAAATACACTTCCGATGCACATACCTACTTGCACGTAAAATAAGACACTTTAAAATTATGTAGTAGTATGATAAATACTACTACATTATATACGAACCGAAAAGCTGAAACATTAGCACAATCAACGCCCAGCGCCATCTATCGGTAGACAGTGGTAAGGTCCCGAAAGAAAGTGAGGGCGGGTCACTAGTAAAATAATAAATCCACATATCATAACACCTCACATATTGACCTGACTGCGTACTAAGTAAGTAACTACATATGTAAATTACTTAAGCACTTGTGTTACAGATATCAGACAACAGAAGAAACACAAATATAATACTTAACTGCATATATTACAGCTAGACACTGAACAAACAAGTGTTCGTCACACGTGTTTGTCCAGAGACCTTGGACCACTAACAAATGAATGGAACATACTGATAGAACGTAGATAAACATAAAATTATATTTTTAGTATATTTAGATCAAATAAACATTATCCGATACCACAGCCTCACTGAAGACCGTAGCTTAGTAAAGCGATGTCTGTGCTGCGGTTTGTTAAGTGAATGAAGGCACTGATTGGCTAATCACACTCATAAAGCGAGTCTTCCACTCACTGCTGAGTATCTAGACCTCTTCTCTATGCCAACGGGCAGGTGGTCTACCCACAGGACGTCGTTCACCACCAATCACCAATCTTGGCTGCCATTCGGGAAGTTTTATAGTCCACCTATCCCTGCGCCTTGCCAGATGTCCATGCCATCTCCACTAAATATAAAGCGAGTACAATCTTATTATTTTAATAAAGTTCTTTGCTGTTCCTCTATAAGAACCCATAGTTTGTCCCTTAATGCGGCCCTGTCCCGCACAACATATGTGTTGCATTTGAGGCGCGTACCGATGCAGTCACTCTTGCCTTAACTCTAGTACGAGCTCTTCGGAAATCTCACGTGAATTTTTGAGCAAACAGATTTGGAGGCAGACGCTCTTCTTAAGGTAGGTCTGTGTTTCGTTGATCTTTTGGGGTGGAGTAGAAAAGGGTTTTCATCCCATTTCAAAAAGTACGACTAATATATATAATTAATTAATAATTCGCCTTTGTGTGCACCTACAGGCGGTATGAGGTGAGTAAGTAAAACATTTAATGACCACAGACAAAATAAATACAACAAAAGGAAGATGGGACACATACATTATTAAGATTAGAAAATACGTACACATAAAAACGGGAAATTAAGAACATTTAAGAGTATAATAATGTGGTCGAATAGGTCCAAACTCAGCATAATGGTACAGCTGCTTCATGAAGCCACTGCAGCGCTGATTTTCAGATTGGATCTAAGTTACAGATTTATTTATTTTATTGTTATAACCATGAAGACTACCCATAATTACGAAAATGAGCATTAAAGTTAAATAACGTCTCTGAGTGCGGCATTAATTATGTATGATGCGCTGAGACAACGTTGATTCTATAGATACAATATACAGGGTGTATCTGTATACGTTTATATCTCTTCAACCACGTGGTTGAGGGAAACGTCGTATTCTACCATCTATTTTGAACAACATTCGTTCAATTACTTTTGGAAATTCGCATAATAAAAAAATCATTACGTGGTATCACTCTGGCTCATTCATGCCAAAGCGTGGCTTTCCCACGGTAAAGACGCTATCTCATGGTGAGACATTAAATTGGTTTCCCATGACATTTACGGTTTTCGCAGGACATGATGGTATTGGTCGAACCAGTCTACGTCTGAGGTAGATATAAAATTTATCTAGGTACCTAGTTCCCGTTGCAAAACGAATCCCGCTCCAATATAACACATAATCAATCTCCGCGGCATGGAAATAGCGCTGGCTTTCATTTCATTGTTTGAAGCTATCGCGATGCGTCTATGCTCTATCGGCCTGTAGGAGCTGCACTCTCATCGGTTTTGTAGGACTGCAATCACTTTTCCTCAGTTGTGTCATCATCAACATCATCATAATTTCTGTCAGTAGAAGTCCACGGGCCCCCTAACCCGGTTAGGTTAGGAGAAAACTCGCCTGAAAAAAATTCGTCCGATAATTTGAAAATTTTTTTGCTCGTCACTGCTCTAACCTAACTTCACCAATATTTTTTCGGTTTAACGTAGAGTTCAGTCAATTTTATCAGCACATAAATATTGGTTAGCTTTGGTTAGAAGAACAGTGTCCGGCCAAAAAAATTCTCGGGTGTATTTTTTTTGGGTGAGTTTTTCCCTAACCAGCAGTTGTTCAGCAGTGGGGAGCCTACCCAGTCCTCAGTTAGCAGCTCCTAAGTATCACTTTAATCTTATCAGCGTAGTAGTAGTCATCATAGCAAATTGTGCTGGTATTTTCTGGCGTGGCCGATTGGGTAGCACGCCCCACGATGTCCTGATATCTGTTTCTATAAGGCTCATTTCCACGTAACCGCAAGCCATAAGGCAGCTTTTGTCAATTGACGATTTCAAGATGAATGCTTGTTACATCTTGCGTAGAAACAACAAAATACAACAATAGTTCAAGCTTTATCGTGTAGAATAAACTCTGTGACTTCATAAATGCATGCTGCCGATTTCATAGAGCTCAGTCAACAATTTTAAAAGATACTGATTCGACCAATTTAGTACATCCGGTATGTTTCCGTAATTAAATAATTGTACATCCGATAACTTTAGTAAATTCAATAATAGTAAAACCATACATATGTGTTAAAACATTAATTAGGATTAACGAAAGTCACACAATTATTTAAATTGCAATTTGTAATTTATGATCACGATAATATTTCCACTTTAATGGCGCCGTTGCTTTTGGTGCCATTCGATATTAATAATTGTGTTTTACAAATTTTAAATTAATAAATTTATATTTTGCTTTTATTTTTCATTAATCGTTATTTTTCAATATATTTATTGTTGATATTTTATATTGCAAATTAACAAGAACCGATGACACCGACTCCACACAGTCAATCAATTCATCTATTCAAGGCCAACTCATCTTTATTTACTACAGCTAATTCTGTATACCCTAGACTTTGTAGGGAGTGATGAAACACACCGATGGGCTCGGGTTGGGCCAAAAATTTGTACCTAAATTTTTCTAATAATTAAACTGTCAGTGTTATCCGGAAATCTAGAAGTAGGCAATCTTGTGCTGTCGTGTCTCAGAAAAGCACATAAGCCGTTGATCCTAAGCCTGATCTCTCTTTGGTTGTATCACATTGGTGTCTCATCGAATTAAGAAGGGAGGAGAATAGACAGTGCAGGTGCACTCATAGGGCTCATAGACATAGCTTTCATGGTCGATCCTAAAGATCAGCTGCTGTAGCCGAATGTGTTGAAGCAAATTCTGTTATGACATATGCACGTCCCACTAATCCCTTGCCCCATGGCTGCCGCAGCGGCAGATCAAAGTGATTCGCTTTTGTTCCGGCTGACGAGGCCGCCGAATGATTTGCGCGCCCAGTGATTGCTTTCTGACGGCTCCGGTTCGGGCCGGTGGGCCCAGCGTTCCGGGCCCGCGCCCAGATACCCTGTACCTTGTTTTTTTTATGTGAAAGGTGGCAGACGAGCAGATGACCTGAACGAGCAGATACTGGCAGAAACTGTAGGGATAACCTGAGTAAATGAGGTTTCGCTGACGCATCAAGCAATGTTGGCTAGTGCAGCGGCGTCCCTCAAACCATGGCTCATCTCCTGGCATGCCCTTAATGGCCAGACAGCTGCACATATGGTGAACTCTGCAGCCTACCGATAGCGCAGTCGTTGTGGCGGTGTACTGGGCTAGGAAAATTAATATCTTAGTGCCATTGATCGACACGAGAAACAGAAGAAGACTGCCAGAAAAAAATGTGTTTCCCTTTGCTTTCTTACTTTGAAGATTAAAACATGAGTGTCGACAAAATAGTGAATAACACTTCACATAAATTGGTATTAGAATACTTGCGAATGGTATCAAAAATCTCGCATTTTTACTCATTACACTCAACCACCAAAGTAAATTTAGTTATAATTAAAGAGTATCAGATCGAGCTTAGTATAACTGACGTACATAATTACGCCTAAGCTGAGTTTAATTTCCATTGTAGTATTTAGTAAATGGTTTAAATGGTTTTTCAAATTCTTTCCACGTGCCCGCGCTAGCGTAGTCGGGATAAATTTATAAATAGGCGGAAAACCCGAGTTTCTTTCGTAAAATAAAGCACTTATTTACCTATTCCCAGACTAAGAGTTAAATGCCCTCAAATCCCCAGCGTTGGCACGTTTATTATGACGGCGTGGAGTCCGGTTTACTTAGTCGACTTAGCACAACTTCGCCCAACTATTCACTTAGCCGGCCCGACAGACTACTTTACTTGGACTTCGCGGTTGACCATGGATAAGCGAACTGGGCGATATGGCACTTGAAGATGGACATATGTGCTAGCTTACAGTCATCGTCGTCATCTTCAGCCACTTGTTATCTATTCCTGGATCTTTCTCTTCCAGCTCTCTTAGATCTTTTGCCTATCTTATCCAATCGTGCATAGATCTTTGTCCACCAGATCTTATAGGTGGATGGCCCATGGTCTTCTATTCACCCGGATCTTCAGTCTGATATAAGTATATAAGCGTGCTTTACTCGTATGTCTGGATCATCTCCATTAGTTTGGCTGGTGTATCAGTAGAAATTTACACCAATTTGACCACGTCTTATACCAACCAGTCGGAACAACATCTACTTAATCTACAACCTGCGGAAATTTTTTTTTTTCGACTCCCCATACAAAATGACCAAGTCACGAAACCGACTTTGGTTGAATAGTTTGGGTGAAATATTTTAATGTGAATTTGCAAACGTAATTAAACTAATGTTGATCAAAATTATTAGTAAAACACGTGTCTAAATGATGTAAATGATCACAGATACACCCTGTTTAAATAAATAGCAGTGTTATGTAAATGACGACACCATTCACCATTCAATGATTTTAGTTTTGACCGAAATGGGTAGTGTCATTGGGTTCTGTATTAAAAACGACACTTTAATATTTCAATTTCCCATGTTTAATGTTCATCAAGTATCCTTATTCATCGAGTTGAAATAGCATAATAAAACGTTAATAATGCATTGAAGCGCGTCAAACCGCAGGGTACCGCGGAAAATTGCGGTCGCCACAAAATTCAGAGCTACAAAACATCCGGAATAGAACGTTCGTGTAATTATGGACCACGCTGCTTTGAATAATTTAGACGACTGACCGAATAGGTACCTTTGTTTGTAGCTGGTACAGTTAGCGGCACGTCAAGTTACCCCCTTGTAGTTCAAAAATAGTCTTAGGAAACAAAGACATTAGGACTGTGCTAAGTCCAAAAAGGGTTCTTCATTTGTCCCTAACTGTGCCTATATTTTTCTGTAATCACAACAAGATGTAATAATTTACTAGCTCAATATACAGCATATTTTATCTTTATGAATTATATGTGTCACATTATATGATACGTTAGCACTGCAATTTTCATAATTAGTAACTTAAAAAAAAACAATATTTTTTTCTGAACAATTTATTTTGATCTACCGAAACGATGTCCGTTAAAACACAGTTATTTTTTTTTAATAATAACTTTTTCAAAAATCTCCATACGAACATGCAATTCCGATAAGTAAAATGTTTTTAACACAAAATAGTTTTAACGAGGACTCGTTAAAATAGATCCGGCCACACGAGCGTTTAACACCATTTTATGTTGTAATTGTTTTCAAACCGACCATTAAACATCGTTATGAATCGGATTTTTCATATAAGTACCGTCTAAGTAGCTCGGGTTTGTAATCCCAATCCGCATAAGCAAGCGTGGTGATTAAGCCTTATCCCATCATAATAGCGATGACTTGATTTCTATAATGGAGGCCTTTGCCCTGCAGTGGCACAGTATATAGGCTGATACTTTACTTTACCCTCTTGTTTTTTTTATGTGATACGTGGCAGACGAGCAGGTGTATCATCTGAGGGAGTCACAAATGCGCTGCTAACCTGTAACCCCTTATCCAACCAATTAGGCCTCCGGTGACCTCACTCACTGGACGAAGCACAGCGTAGGCGCTGCTTCACGCCGGTCTTTTGTGAGGCCGTGTGATATCACTTCAGGTCGAGCCGGCCCATGCCGAAGCGTGGCTCACCCAAGGTGGTTTGTCTTAGTATTAATACTCAATACCTTCTCCTTCGCTTCCCACTCTTTGTCCTCAAAGTTAGCCACTGCACGATGCAAAGCCACCGAAGTCTTGATATGCCAGCGTTCAGTGCTACATCGAATCGCTATCGGCTGCTTCATGTTAATGCCAGTTGCGAACTGCTTCATTTATGAAATGGCGAATTCTGTCGATTGACTTGCTGAGCTGATTTACGATTCTAGACTTCACTAATGGGCATTGGTATTACGACTAAAGATGTGATGTCTAAATTTTTAAGATGGTTTTGGGTTTTTTAAGATGGCAAAAGAAACAAAACATGATGCCAAGACATTGCCTGGGATTTTTTGTAAATTTTGGAATTGATTTTAAATGCTTCTGATTCTTGCGGAGACTGTATTTATTTTGTTAAATAGCTTTAAAAGTCCATCTAAAAACACTTAATTTGCCCTATTCAAAAAAATTTTCGCAAACATTATATTTTAAAAATAAAATTTACCTCTTTACAAAGACACGTCCTGCGGATCCTGTCGGTCCAAACAAAGACAATGCACCGGCAAAGGTACTCGTAACAAACACGAGTCAATATTGTGCCAACTCCGCAAACAACATCGAGACAAAATCGGATATCTGAATACTAAATATTTGCTCAAGCTTTTCCAACGTTCGGGTTTTGGCATTTTTATTAACGGGCCCGTTTATTCCGATTTTGTGAGAAAAAATCAAGTTTAAGAGAGGTGCGAATTGTGTTGAAAAAGTGATGAGTTTGAATGTGGTAGGTTGAGTTTTGTCTAGAGCTGTAAGGTATTATTTAGTAGATAGATTTTTACATGAAATATTATGAAGTTTTACTGATGTAAGAGATGTGTATCCTACTTCCTAACTTAGTATTATAAATGCGAAAGTAACTCTGTCTGTCTGTCTGGTACTCTTTCACGCAAAAACTACTGAACGGATTTGAATGAAATTTGGTATACAGATGGTCTAGACCCTGAGAAAGAACATAGTCTATTTTTATTGCGAAAAGGGGTTGTAAGTTGTTAAAAGAGGGGGGGGGGGGGGAGAAAATGATTAAAAAATTAAAAATGCTACCCAAAGATACTATTCCACGCGGACGAAGTCGCGGGTATCATCTAATACGTATTCCATAAGTGGAGGTGGCCCTACAAACACTAAGAAGACTTGGCCTCCAATTACACACTAGTGATATTTATCGAAAATAAATATATATCGCCCCGATTAGTCTAGTGATTTTGTTAAAGGACCGTGAAATCGAGATCCTGAATTCAAATCCCAAGTTGAACAAAAGTACAAATGTTTCAAAAGCGTGCAAATTATATTGGTATTTTTGGACAACTGTACAAGATCTTAGCTGGCCCTCCGTGCAATTTAGTACAACCTATCAGCATAAATACTTATTCAATGAATTTTGTTGGTCTATTAGATATTTCTTCACGATCCAATGAACATAATATCTATTATCGGTCTGTAGTGTTAATAGGAGACACTTAGAGCTAAACTTGATTCGGAACCACTCGACATTTAATTGGCTTGGGACTGCTATTAATTGATAATTAATTTGGGACAGCGGAGCAAATCAATGCACTGCTACTTGAGTAATACAAGCTCAATACACATCGTACAAACATATATTTATGTCGTTTACAAATGCTATGTCGATATAGTACCAAAGTAGAGGCACGTTACAAATGTATAGAAACTAACGCCATCTAGTAGTCATTCTATCACAACAAAACATCTGTTTTTTTGTATCTGCTTCAAGTTTGAAAGTGAGTTTAAGGTTGCAGCACATGACACTTCGATAGCAAAGTTACAGGAACAATGACCCCATGCTAGCTTAGATTCGTTAGTTCGAAAAAGAACCTACTGCATGTTAACTAAAACGTGATCTAAAATTAGATTTCAGTATGAATTTGTGTCTTTAAAGATTTTACCGTTGATCAAAATACATAACGTTTGTAAAAACGTACATAAAGCTGCTAAAACCACATTTCACTTCAAATTGAATTCTTGAGTTTGCGTATAAAGAGCCTATACAATTATTTCGCGATACCGTAATTCTCTTTCCTTTGTCAAATCCTTATTTGCCTTAAAAACCCGGGGAATAATACCGTTAAGCCCGTCCTATATCCGCGTTTTCTTCTAATCGCGACTGCACATTTCAAAGGCACTCAAAAAGCCAATTCCCGGTATCTCGTTAACAATCACCGCTAGTGAAGTCACCCCAGTGTGGTTTTAAACGAGTGTCTAAGTCAAGTTATACTTATTTATTTAAATTACGTATGTTTAGTATATAGTCACCCAAGGTACAACCTGAAAACTAGCGCTGCAGCGGCTTCAAGCGGTTGCAGCATATGCTGATTGTAGCTAGTTGACCACGACATAACGTGCCAATAAGGTCGTACAAGTCAAGACGGCGACACTGTCGCTTAAGTAATAGTATATGGTAGCTGGGTAGCCCTTTTGTTTCCAAATATCAGTTGTTACGACTTTCATGACGCGTTATGCCTATCATTTTGTCAAATAATAAGCACTATGTCATATTTTACTGTTCCTGGTAATTTGTGTAGCTTTTTTCTTTTGTTTTTTTTGGTGCCCGAGCCGAGAGCCCGACATAACCAGCCTGCCCCCCGGCAGGAGGGTATACATAAGGAGTCGCAAGACTACGTTGGCCCACGTCAAGTCAGCGGCATGCCCCAGCGTCAACATAAAAACGGCCAACTCTTTTGAGTGAGTAACTTTTAGTGACTCGAACGAGTCCAGTCACTAATCGTCTGCACCGAATTAGTTCTCTGTCCGGGCGCGTCCGGTTCGTTTGGTGTTTTGTCTGGGCTCAAATAGCGTCCGGGCGGCTGCGACCCGGTTACCGGTCGGACTTTCAACAGCAGTGGAAAAGATAAACAGACTATGTCGCATGGTGGTTGCATCAAGCGAATGCGGGATAGATCACAGCAGATGAAGGGTAGAAAACAAGAAATGGCACGAAGAAAAATAAATGTGTTGATAATTCACATTATTTTTAGAAATCGAAACCTTCTTTTATTTAACAGCTGTTGATAATAAACTTAAGTTTACCTTTTAAAGTCTTCATTTTAGCAACAGCCCATAGACACCTGCAAGAATAAATGAATGTCTTAGTAAATGTATTGCGCGCTGGCGCTGCTAATCTGTAACCCCCTTTCCCCCAATTGGGCCTCCGGTACCCTCACTCACTCGACGAAACACAGCGCAGGCATTGCTTTACGCTGGTCTTCGGTGAGGCCGTGGTATCACTGCGGTCGAGCTGGCCCATTCATAGCGAAGCTTGGCTCTCACATTGTTTCGTATTAACACGTATTTTCAAATGAGTTTCTTGCTGGTGTCTTCTCAGTAGAAATCGACGTTCCGAACCAGGGGTAGATTATAAATGTTTTCACATTCATAAGTGTTCTGTATGGACCTAACTTGAATAAAGATTTTTTCTTGACGGCCTCGATGGCGCAGTGGCTAAGGTGTTCGCCCTAAGCGCGAAAGGTCCTGGGTTCGATTCCTGGTCAAGTCAAGTTAAACAACTGACTTTTTCTAAATTTTCTTTCGGTTTGGGTTTGTTCTGGGTTGACGCCCCCGGTTAATTATCGTCACCTGGTATTCATAGTACAAAGGTTGTCCTAGTTTGAGACCAGGTGGATTGGTGTGACTGTCTGGCGCATTTATTTTCTATTTCAACATTTGGCTAGGTAAAGTGTCAAAAAGGTGTAACTACTTATGATGCAGACTGCACACGGCTAATGCCCTTACACACGAGCACGGTTTGACGAGCGCATGCACCACGCACGTCATTACCCGTCAGCTCGTCAGCGCTCGGCAACATTTGAATAACAAAGGCGGCGCACGCGCTTGAATAATTACCTGAGCCAAGACGGTGCGAGGATAATGTGAAGATGGCCTTTTGCATGCCATGCGTTTTGATTCTCATTCGAGAGTGAATACCTTGGAACTTGGGAGAGCCACGCCCCGGCATAGACTGCAAACAGCCTCACAGATCGCCAGCTGCAGTGACGTAGCTATGCCTTCTGAGGCTCGTGGCAAATTCTTTGCATGAGGCCCCCCTGCTTAGGTGCAAAATGTTTTTAAAATGTTACAGTACTTCTAGGCTCTATGCCTCTTGGCTCCGGAGCCCCTTGGGCATGTGGCATTTTGCCAGCTCTGACACCCATTAGTTTCTACGGACTAGCAATAGGTTACAATTAGATTGATCCGTCTGCTCATCTGCCATCGATCTATATCTTCTTTTATACTATCTATGGAGAGATAATTTTTATAAACACAGGCAAATCTTATATACAAACCGAAAAGGCGAAACACAAGTGCGATGCAATCAAAACCCAGCGCCATCTACAGACAGAGAAACTAATTGTTCCGAAACGAAATGAGAGCGAACCACTAGTCACATAACGTTATTAGACCCAAAAGCCTTTTCATGAAACAATTGATTACGACGACAATAAAAAATAAACTACAATTCATAACACGGTAAAAACCATTCGTTATTTTTTTTCAACCAAACGACTCGAGCGAACCAACCGTAAACTTTCTTCCACCGAGATGGCATGCCCACTCGAATTGGAGTAATCAATTTAAAGTCCGATTGATCAGTTGGAACGTGGCGATTGGTGTTGCTAGACTTTGGTAAAATTAATTAGATTCCTGGCCCGACTTTTTATAGCTTGTATACGACTGATGATTGACAAAAAGGAATTTCAACGAAATGTGTTACAATTCTATCTGACGATTAAAGAGTAGGTATACTTTCAGTTTCCCTTTTAAAGAAAATTTAATTTATACGAGTAGCCCCTTTTTAGGGTTCCGAAGATTATATATTCATAGATATGTGACATAGGTCTCAGCCATTTTTTTTCCGAATCTATAAAAGATATTATATTGTTGAAACTGGGTACGTACCTCTAGATGTGTAATCACCAGTCTGTATAAGGCAAGCGTGGTGATTAAGCCTAATCCCATCATAGTAGCGATGACTTGATTTCTACGATGGAGGCCTTTGCCCTGCAGTGGGACAGTATATAGGCTGATACTTTAAGTGAAAATGTGGCACAAATATACTCCTAGCCACAGTATTTGTAGTAAAACATTAAATATTGTCCTAAAAGCTATAACGTCGTAACGCCCAGACAGCAGACACAATGGAAAATCAATTGTTTTATGCCTTTTAAAAGGCTTATGGGCCTTACGACAATAAAGCAAAATAATACACTATGAAAGATCACATTTATAGTTATGTTGCTGTTTATGAAGTCTGGGAATATATGGCCGTTACGAGTTAAGTATGAAAGTAAGCATTTTATATCTTTTGTTAGCAGTTATACGAATATGAAGTCGTTACCAACTGCTGGCTGGTAGATAAAACTTTTGGGTTGCTTTATTTCTTGGCATCTCAATAATGCTAATAATCTATAGGAAGAATTGTGAAGGTATAATACCTAAGTAGTACAGAAAAAGTAAAGTATCAGCCTTTATACTGTCGCACTGCAGGGCAAAGGCCTCCATCATAAAAATCAAGTCATCGCTTGCCTAATGCAGATTGATACCTAATCACAAACCCTAGCTATGTTCGAAAAATTCGAAACATATATTTTGCTGGACCTGGGAATCCAACCCGTGACCCCGAGATAACGGCCCGGTACATACACCACTAGACCAACAGGGAGTTACTTAGTACTAAGTAATTAAATCTGTCTGAAATACCTAAATATTACTGTAAAACGATACGGTTTCTGCCATACGTCTACTGGTCAATTTTATTTCTATTTTATAACACTTTCGTCCACGGACTCTTGATCCATGCTCTAGTTTGATAAATATTTTTGTTTTAGTATACTTCGTAATTGCTGCTCGTGGATCGTCCATAAATAAGTAGGGCATTTGAATCGATACTTTATAATATTATTATACTATCTAAAACAATGTTGAAAGCACAAACATACAACGCCTACCTTCCAACAAAATTTCGATCGTTATTCCCTTTATACATATTAAATAGGTATCTTAGGAATCCTAAACATCTGAGCCCGGTGTAATTGAAACGCTGTATCTATACGGGATAATCAGGTTTGAAGGAAAGCAAATATACTACAATAACTACTATAATTAAACTAAACATAACTATAGTCGTTTCAGTAAAGGCTTCTTCTCAGCGTATTTAAACCTGCTTGGGGTTGGGCAGCGCATTTGTGACTCTACTGGTAGTTACGGGTGTCTATAGGCGACAGCAATTGCTTACCATCAGGTTATCTGTCTGCTTGTCTGCCACATATCAAATAAAAATGGCAAAGCCAAAAAGCGAATCATTGCGCAATGTAAAGACAAGCGTATCTTATGGCACATTTTGAAAGGAAGGCTGCCAATTGAAGTCAGTTGACCAATTCTCGTACACTCGACATTGAAAGCGAATTAGTATTTTGTATGGAAGAAAGTATGAAATCTCTAAATTCGACTTCAATGTCGAAAACACGAGAATTGGTCTCTAGGTGGGCTAGTACAATACAATGAGTTGACTATGAACATGGTTTCGTACCCGTCTTCTCGGTCACTCCCAACTTAAGGACGATGAGAGTGGTGCCCAGGGGTTTTAGTAGGTAAACCCCCGCCGTCAAGCGGGGGGAGTCCGACATAGCCCGTTCGTCCCCCGGCGGACGGGTATGTATGCGTAAAGCATAATTCCGCTGGGAGATAAAAAAATATAATGAGTTATCAATATCGATACCAACAAAGTTTGGTTGCCACATCACTAATTGTACTGCGGCATCGTTAATCAGAGTAACCGTGTTAATATCGCAAATATTTATCTCACGGTGAAAATCAAAATATTTAACGTCATTCGGTGTTCGCCTGACTATTGTTGATTATTATGTTGTCTATGACGCTCTTTTAGTTTAGATTTTTTGGTATTTTTAAAATTGTTAAATCATGTTTACGAACAAAATTTAATGCAAAATCATGTCACAATTTTTATGTGAGAGGTAGCATATAAATAAATAAATGCGCCAGAAAATCACACCAATCAACCTGGTCTCAAACATAGGGCAACCCCTGTACTATGAGTACCAGATGACGATAATTAACTGGGGGCGTCAGCCCATAACACCCACAGACACAGAAACAGACAGATTTTAAAATAAATAGGGCCGTAAATAACGTTCGTCTGGTAGAATATATCGATCTTTCATAGCAAACCATTTTACCATCGATCAACGATCAATTAATTGGTTTGGTATGTTCCGTCGACTGATAAGGGTACCAGAGGCCTATTTGGGGGGAAAGGGGCCTAAAGGATGGCAGCTCACTAGTGACTCTACTGGCGTTACAAGTGTCTATGGGCGGCGGCAATCGCTTACCATCAGGAGATCCGTCTGCTCGTCTTCCACATATCATAAAAAGAAAACTGTCGCTAAAAGTCGACTTTTGCATTCCACCATCAATCGACGCCTTGCTAAGTCGATCCGTTACTTAGTCTAGTAACACCTTAACACCGGTCCGACCAAAAAACAATCGCGCAGGCATCAGCCGCCGCAGTTCGGAGCCAAGTTCCCCGATAAATCATTCCGACTGTTATAATTTAAGTGGAATCTGATTATGTAACGGCGAGGTGAGGATTTCGGAGATTTATGCGAGAACCATTCGAATAATTTCTAGGCTCTGATAAGTTTGCAGATTACGTTTTGATACTTTGAGTTTCTATTTGGGTTCGTAATTTATGAAATTACCAGACTTGCCAAATCCTGGGTCAGGGTTCAAGCGCTCGTATTGAAACTCGATTAAGCCGTAGGACGAAAGATTAAGGACAGATATATATGAAATGAATTAATTATTAATTTAACAGTGGGTGAGCCATGCGGCATGAATGAATAGATTCGGAAAAAAAAATGCTGTGACATTCGGACATACAGATAAACATGACGAATCTATAAGGGTTCCGTTTTTTGCCATTTGGCTACGGAACCCTAAAAACCCTCTAAACTTGTCGAGTCCGATCCTCCAACCACCGGAATTGAATTTATAAATGTTTCCGTATCTGACTGAATCGCACAAGAAATTGATTAATGTCCTTCGAGATCAAACAATTATTAAATTAAATTATTCCCTAAATAAATTCCCGTTTGATGTTCCCTGTTTAGTGTAAATGTTGAAGTTGAAAAGTCGGGTTTTGTGGGTCTGATTAAATGTTCGGGTATTTAATAACGTGATTTCGTGTTATTAGAGTATTTGACGCTATAGCTAGACTTTATCACGTCAATTAAAGTGACTTAGGTAAATCAGGTAAGCTAATTGCTCGTTTGTTCTCTGTAATGTAAAATTCTATCAAACGTTTGGATCCAAACAAAGCATGAAGAAGCTATTTTATCTGTAGTTTTTTTGTTTTGTGGTAATGGTTTTTTAACACATTCACAGTCTATGACTCTAACGGAGTCACGTTTGTGTCAACCTTGAGATTCTATGACTCCAGATAGAGTCATACTCCAGTATGAAGTCTAGCATCGTTCAATTCTTGGATCGTGGAATAAAACTTCGATATTTCTATGTGGACACGTATTTGTTAATCAATTTAGGTACCATGAAAACATTGAGTTGGGACGTACGAGGTCATCTTGATCTTTAGTATTGTTATATAATTTGTTTATGTCGTTGAATATTTCATTAATTCTATGTCTCAGTGCCTTGTACCTTGATTAATGTCTGTAGTGGTATGTCTTGTATTTTAAGCAAATTAATGTAACTTAATTTATCTTAAATAACTGAAAAATCTCTCACTTTAATACTGACGAGTACTTTGCATACACTTAAGCTCAGCAGCACAACCATTGTATAACCTTCGGATATCGGAGGAGCCAATATGAAGGGACCGTAATGTAGGTCACAAACTTGATCTACAATATTCGAAAACGCTCTGGTAATTCAATGAGTATGGGTCTGGTCAGCGAATATGGATTTTGTTAGAGATAAGATGTGTTCTAGTTTTCGGGTCCTGATTTTTCGTATTATAACCCTACTTTAGGATCCTAGAATAGCTGTTCTGTAAAGGCCTCTTTAGCATGTTATTATTAGACCGTCCAAATAAGAAAATTGCAAATCAGCTGTTCCATACATAATTGCCAGGTAAATTTGTTTTTTGTATGGAACAGCTGAGTTTTTATTTGCTTATTTTGATTATCCTGACCTGACATGATCTGTGTACAATAAGTGCGTCCTACCTGTCATGACGTACGGGGTCGAAACGTGGACACTAACAGCACGGCTAGTCCACAAGTTTAAAGTCGCTCAGCGGGCTATGGGAAGAGCTATGCTCGGCGTTTCTCTGCGTGATCGAATCCGAAACGAGGTGATCCGGCAGAGAACCAAAGTTACCGACATAGCTTTTCAATAAATAATAAATAAATAATGATGATGATGACCTGATCTGTCCAGCAATACCTTGGTGTCCCACAGGGCGCTTGGCGGTTGGGTCACATAAAATAGTGTTTAATATTGCGGATGTCAACATAATTATATCTACAGCCGCATATGTACGGCCTTAAAGTTTCCGAAGTACTATTCATGTACTTCCAAACTTTTTCATTGCATCTCGACACAAGGACTACAGAAAGTCAAGGCATTGACCCTGCGATAATATTCAGGCATAGTTGAGGCCAATAATAAAATTGAAGCATTCTTTCAAGCTTCGAAATTGCTTCTTTGAATGAGAGATTGTTTTGAAGCCTGTGAAAGTTCAGAACATAATTATTAGACATATTGCTTTTATAAGGCTTGGTGGAATACTTGGAAACATCATTCACAGTTACGTAGGTGTAATAACCGATTTATTCCTACAGATTGATTTTAATGAGTGAGATTAATCTGAGCCTTCAATGGTGGCGCCCGCTTATACGCTCTATCTCAGGTCTATACGATCGACAGTTACTATGTACCTCTGGTCTGGTGAACATGTTATTATGCGATAGGCGGCAGACCAGTAGACAGATGACCTGATGGCAAAAAAACATAGTCATACTTATTATTTTTATTACATAGACTATTATTTTTTTCATTCTAGATGCGACAGACAAGCAAACGGGTCCCAAACAAACAAAAATATGTTGAACACAGGAAGGCCTTAGAAAATATTAAAGTATGTAGTGAATGTAGGTATGTATTGCAGCGGTTGCTTATACGGTGATCAAGTGATCGTTATAATCTTCAAAGAGGGAAACCAAAGCAACTTGACACTCGCTACTCGTATCTTCAACCTCAATTAATGCTAGCGTAAAAATTTCACCACAAAAACAACTTGCCCTAAAATGACGTCAACCAAACCCCCCAAAATAACAGTGAAGAGCAAACGAAACGCAAAACGGAAGGCCATCATTTTGTATCGGCAAATTAAACGAGAAATCAAATATTTCCATCGCGCCCGAATGAGGAGGTGGCTCCGAACGTGACGTCATTACTAAATAGCAACTTAATTTTTATAGGGTTCCGTCCCGAGATCGTAAAGGGACCCATTTAGCTGCCATCGCCCGTTTGGAAAGTGAGATGGGAAGACGCCTTAGCGTTAGTTATTATGGTCAGTGCAAGAAATTCGATACATTTTATTGTTTTGGAACATAGTTCTGTTAGTAGCAGCATAGTTAAATCTTTGCGCGTATTTTTACAAGCAGCCTGCTGAGCTAAGGGAAAATAGGAGAAAATGGTGTTGAAAGTAATCGGAATAAAATTTCGCTTACCTACCGTATGTTATTTAAAATCAGAAGAGATATCCAATGGGCATGGGAACTGAGGTGTTTTCAAATATTTCTCAAATCCGAAAGACGAAAAGACAGGGCCTATAGAAAATTAAGCCCGGTTTTAAATAAATGTTTCTCATAACTAGTAGTATCATAGTTGTATTAGTAGTAATAGTAAAGTGAAAAAATGCATAAAGTTTCTGTTCTGGGAAATATTAGACCACACTCCTTTTTTTTTTAAAGACAATACTTGTAACATTTTGTACAATGAAGAGTATCTACACAAAATATTGTGGTATAAATATCTTGTTTTGAAAGTAGAACATTAGTACACCACGTGTCTCGAAGACTGTAAATGATTACTGATACCCTCAGTATTTATACTGCATACTTAATATATTTTGTAAAATATTCTTAAAGAATTTCAGACTTCATAAAATTTTTGAACACAATTTCTATTACTAGCTAGGTACTGAACCCGTTAATTGCAGGAGCTTTAATCTTGTCCAATTTTTAACTCAACATCAGCGTGTTTTTGGAATCCATTAGTCGTTTTCCCATTCAAAATGTGTACAGACCCTTTTAGCATTTCGTTAGGATATTCTGTCAGGGTTAGTACTCGTATTAAAAGACGCGCACACTATTGTTATTGTAATATGATTCTCCTAACTAGCAAAATTTAGTAAACACCCTATTTATGTAAAAAGCAGTAAGTATCCTTTATACTGTCCCACTACAGGGCAATTGCCTTCATCATAGAAATCAAGTCATCGCTACTATGATGAGATTAGGCTCAATCACCACGCTCCTTGTCTGATGCAGATTGGTGATCACAAACCCGGGCCGAGAAAATTCGGAACATACTTTATGCTAGACCCGGGAAAGCCCCGAAAGGGCGCTGTGCACATATGTCTATAGACAATTAAAAGCAAGGCTCATGGAGATTGGAAGCAGCCATGTAGACAAGCACTTAATCTTGAAAGAGTTGCACAGTGTGCAGCGCCTGCTTAGGTTTTTATTTATTACCCATCTGTTTTTCTTCTTTTCTCAGATGGTCGCCGATAGACGTCATGTCTACAAATAGACTGATTTGAATGTTCAAGTTTTCTTTCGTAGAAATAATTTACTTTGGTGGTATCACTCTGCCGAAGAAAGTATCTGATAATATAGTATGTCTATTTCTTTTATACAACTTGAAGGGCTTGATTTTAGCTTTTTTACAAGGGGTTTGATTACTTTGGTGCTTTTTCTTAGGGGTTTTCTGACGCCATTATATTTTCTCTGTCACTTTTTGGTACTTTTTAATCGTAATATTATGTAGCACTAAGTTGGCAAGCCAAATTAACTCTTTAATAGTTTCAGACGACTCACTTTTTTTAGAATTTCTGTCATATTTTTTGTTAAATCGTTTTTAAGTTGCGCAACATAAATGAAGTGCCAATACCTAAACCTCGATGGTTCTGAACGTCTGCCGATTATCCTGTTAATCAAAACAAGATCAAAACTAAATTTGATAAGGTGCGTACAGTTTGGGTCAGTAACCTTGAAACTTCGGCCCAATACACGGGGCTATAAAACAGAACTCGACAATAGTTAGTTTAAACAGGCATTGCAATAGGGAGGCGTGAAGGAATATTTTATCGATGCTGGTATAGTTTTTAAGGTTCCGTACCTCAAAAAAAATTAAACAATTATAAGATAACTTTGGTGTCTGTTAGTGAATCAAGACCCTTTATTTCAGGAACTGATGAAGACCTTACTAATTAAATAAAATTTCTAAGTTAAGTATGAAAACCCCCTATACGGGTTTGCCCAAAAGCACACCGAGGCTACCAAATCTACTAACGTAATCATTTATAAATAGATCAGAAGACCTATTTTTAATTTTCGCTTCGTTCAAACAAAACTGATGAGTTAGGGACCTTCATGAAACGAGCGTACTCCTTCTTAAAAGGCCGGCAACGCATCAGCGACCTCTCTGATCTCGCAGATGTTCATGGGCAGCGGTGATTACTTACCAGCAGGTGACCCGCTTGCTCGTTTGCCGCCTCTAGTATCAAAAAAACCGGTCCCGATCATTCACCGTTTTAAGGCAGTTGCTGACTTTTATCTCGCGAAGATCTACTTGCACATCATCGCAGAAATATCTGGGGCGGCAGAAGAAGAAATACAAAATAAACATAATATATCTTACGATGCGCATGAACGTCAAACCCTTTCAATGATGCCTATGAACATGAGCCGGTCATCCTCAAGTTTCCCGTATTAACTTTCAACAGTCTTTTTAACTACCCTATCGATAGTTCCTCAACCCTACGAAGGTATCTCCATCCATACAAGTTAATCCTGGCGATGCCATAAAACGTAAGGGCTCAAAGCAAGTTTCAGGTAAACGCAGTGGCGCAAGTCAGACAACTAGGCCCTTAAGGGCTCATTCCGCGAAATTAAGCAAGGGGCGCGACTGGATCGCAGGGCTTTAGGGGGTGACGTCACAAGGTGGGAGAGGAAGCGGAGAGACTAAAAAAAGAGAAAAAATAGTTTACTAGGTAGAACAGTGAGAATCTCTGACGAAATTTGGATATAGAATTCATAATCATACTTGATTTAGTAAATGATAGAAAATCTTGATGGATAGCTTGAGTTTTGCTGACTATAGCGAGACTCTTGAACGCAAACGTGTCTTTTCTTTCTTACCTACTTTGATCATTTGGCTGCGGTGCACAAGATGGGAAAGAAAGAAAAGAAATATCTTTTCTTCTATTTGTTGCTTTGTTTAATGTGCTTTATTTATTTTTTGTTGAAATCATATTTATTGTGTTGCTTGTTAGACAAATACCAAGTTAATACTGTCCTTAATATTTTTGTCTTGACTGCTCAGATGGTGCGTTTAGGTAGTGACCTTGTCTCATACGCCAAAGGTCGTGGGTTTGATCCCCTCCTGGGCCAAATTCGTGTGCTGAAGACTTGGGTGGTCAGTGACTGGGTGTTATATTGTATTTAAGTATACTATATTTGTGTTTCCTCTGTTGTCTGATAACACAAGTGCTTAAGCTACTTATACTCTGATTTTTTTTAATAATCATATGTAAACTGACAGATGTCAATGACAAGTTTCTATGCATTTTGACATTTTGCATGTGTCAAATTGAGTGATAATGTATGGGGATGACACGTTGACATCTGTCAGTTTACTTTACATGATTATGAATCACGGAGTACGGTCAATTTATGAGGTGTTGTGTGAAATTATTTTTTTGTTAATTATTATTTAATAGTGTTAATGATGAAAAATCTGATGGTTTTTGTTAGGAAGAAATCATATTTTCTGGCACTCCATATAAATCAAATTTATTGTTTAGTCCGCTATATTTGCCAACTTAAACTGCACCTAAACTTACCAGCACAGAGCTCTAAATCGCGTTAGTGTCGAGCGAGTGTTTATAATCGGAGCCCTCGCTGAATAATCGGCCGTAATCGACTCTGAACCCGCTAGCGCCGGTTTACGATAAAACACTACCGCCGAGATAGCGGCCTATCTCCTTGTACCATGATTAGAGGTATGGGTTCTCAGTTAGCGGCTAAAGTCTTATTTTAAACGATGATAGCCGGGTTATGTTTTTTTTTATATTGAGGACT
Organism: Cnaphalocrocis medinalis; assembly: GCA_014851415.1. Taxonomy (NCBI): domain Eukaryota; kingdom Metazoa; phylum Arthropoda; class Insecta; order Lepidoptera; family Crambidae; genus Cnaphalocrocis; species Cnaphalocrocis medinalis. The sequence goes on along the minus strand of CM026291.1, from coordinate 9,451,512 downwards.
CTCAAGATGACCTCACTCCGCTTGATGGTAAGCGGCCGTGAGATCCAAACATGTTTTTTAATGTGAAAGGTAGCAGACGAGCAGACGAGCAGCCGGATTACCTGATGGTAAGCGATTGCCGCCGCCCATTTCTATGGGCAGGTCTCTACCTGCAACACCAGTAGAGTCACAAGTACGCTGGCAAAATTTTAAACCCCTTCCTCCCTAAGTGTTCATCAAACGAATGTTTGTCCAGGGTGAGGATCGAACCCACGACCTTTGGCGTATGAGGCAGGGTCACTACCAAATGCGCCACCCGGCCAGTCTAAGAATAAACACTCGAAGCGAAGTGAAGATAGGCCTCTAGGCAAATAATGAACAAGGCTAATAAATTCTATTAAACGTATAAACACTCTGTAACGACGGTTTGCCACCGACAAGCGGCTGCGGTGGGCTCACTAATTAAATCACGTTGCGAGACCTAGTTTACAAGACTATAATGTCCTACTAACCGATATTTTGGCTAAGGCCAATCTCAACGATCAGCTATCGATGCAGGACATTTATAGTGCACAAGTGTTTGTGCAGACATAAGTGCACTCTATATTCTCTCACCCTTGTATTTAGGAGTGTGATTGATGTGGCACTGCCCGAGCGCGAGTCGCTTGTGCTGTGGTGTTTCACGCCCCATTTGGGGAGAAGTGATATTGAGATGGGACACAAACACAGACTTTGTAAGGAGTGAGATACGCACCGGGAAAAGAGCCTTTAGCAAGTACTTGGTGAGCGTCTTTCTGAGGTGAGTGAGGTAGGATCCTTCCTACCGTCTCGGCGACCATGGGCTAGTGGAGGGACCTGTGTCACCCTTATACAGGGTGTATCTGTGAACATTTACATCCCTTTAACCACATGTTCTATCAACCATTTTGAACAACATTTGTTCAACAACTTTTCAAACTCTTCGAAAAAATTTTCGCCTCCCCATACAAAATGACCAAGTCACGTGACCGACTTTGTATGGTAAGATGAAATTTTTTTTGCGAATTTTCAAAAGTCGTAGAACAAATGTTGTTCAGAATGGTTAGTAGAACACGTGGTTAAAGGGATGTAAATTTTCACAGATACACCCTGTATTTCCATGGAACACCAGTGTAACTAGACCGAAAAGAGATCGGACGCATGACTATCTGCTTAACCACCAACGTCTAGACTTTAGGCTGGCACTAAAATTTCTGAACAGAAAATCTAAATTTTTTTGCCCGATCGAATAGCAGCTGTCGCTTTAAAGTGCAAACCACTACCCAGTGCGCCGACCGAAGCAGTTGGGACTGAAGTACCTATGTAGTTTACACAATCACCGTAAACACCTAATTAGGTAGGTAAGTAGGTACTAATAGTCCCGTCCACTGCCTCTAAGTAGTGACACTAGCGTTTTCGGGCACCGCGTTGACGCAACGGCCAAAATCGCTATTAATGAGGTGGTCGCCGGCAAAAGACGAGTGTGGGGTCCCTCTAAACGAATGGTCTACTACCGGTGACAAAGTTCCTGTATGATCTCTGAGCGCTATACCTACTTATAATCGACAATATCAAAAAGAAAGAAGAAGGAAGTCTTGTCACTTTTCATAAAGGAATGCACGAGCGGGTGGTGCGGACGTGGGGTACGATTTTAGACCGTGCCTTGCGTAGACACCTACGTAAAAACTATTACCGTGGTAGAGCTACGCTTTGGCATGAATGGACCGGCTCGACCTGAGTGAAAAAATCTAGTATTTGGTGGTGGTGATTTGGATGGATCTTCTCAAAACTAAGGATGGGAAAAACATTTGCCTAAAAAAGTATAAAAATCACGTCGTACGAAGTCGAATGTAAATAGTAGCAGGTGAGTAGTTAATATTTTGATACCGATACTAATTGGCGTGTCGGACCGCAGACAAATGGGATGTGGGCGTCACGTTAATTAAATACAAATTAATTATTTCATCCATACTTCCATACTAATATTATAAATGCGAAAGTAACTCTGTCTGTCTGTCTGTCTGTCTGTCTGTTACTCTTTCACGCCAAAACTAATGAACGGATTTAAATGAAATTTGGTATACAGATGATCTAGACCCTGAGAAAGGACATAGGCTACTTTTTGTTGCGAAAAAGGGGTTGTAAGGGGTTAAAAGGGGGTAAAAAGTTACTTTTCCACGCGGACGAAGTCGCGGGCGGCCGCTAGTTATATCATAAACCACGGTTTATAGCACATATTGATTAACATGCTAGTACTAAATTAGGTACACTGAGCTATTTAGCAACTTTCAGGTCCCAACATAAATACATACTCAGCATAAGATACTAAGAATTTTCCTTGAGGATCTAGATATATTTTAATATGACACTGCCCTCCTGTATGAGGAGATCTATGCCAATTTTAAGTATTATTTTATTTATAGTGGGTAGTCAAAGGTCGAACTCAGTAAAATTCACAGTCACTCAATAAAACGCCCAGTGTTAAGTGTTTTATCGAACTACGGATTCTGTCGAGACTACTGCGTTTTTTTTGAAACTCTATTAGTAAATTGGTCACGTGACAACTCACACAACACGGTCGAGGCCTTGTCCCTGCAGTGGGCAATATAGACCGATACTTACTTACAACCTATACATTTCATTCTTGTAACACGAGTGCTTAAGCTACTTAGTACGGAGTCAGGTCAATGAAATGAAATGGAATGCAATGCAATGCAATGGAATGGAATGCAATGCAATGGAATGGAATGGAATGGAATGCAATGCAATGCAATAGAATGGAATGGAATGAAATGAAACGAAATTAAATGAAAATAGTTTATTAAATTTTAATAAATAAATAAATTGAGACAACATCACATACATTGTCCTGGCCCCAAACCAGAAACAACGAAGGAATGATATGGAAACCAGAAACTACAAACACCCAGACCCAACACAAATTGCATTTGTTTCATCAACAAACATTTGAGTTAGTGCGGGAATCGAACCAGCGGCCCTTACGTCTCAACCGGCGCTCAAACATTGCGCTAAACGGGTCGTCAAAGATTTAGGTCCATACAGAACACTTGTGAATGTCAGTATGTTCACTAATGTATGAGATGTTGTGTGTGTGTGAATTGTCTACCCTCGAGTATTTTAAAAACATTATTAAACGCTGATTCACAAAGCACTTAATCCTCGGGCAACAAAACGACCGGATCGCAGCGACAGCGGTTTAATTAGACTGACGACCGCACGCGCTGTCCGCGACACAACATATCAATTTGACGCGAGCCGTTTGTCCAACCCGGCTACCGCGATGTGGGGTCCGTGAGACCAATCGTTGTGTCACTATTGTGTATTATATTTTTTTAACAAATAAACAAGTACAACGATTGTGTTGGGGTCCTGGATGTTTGTGGTTCCTTCGTTGTTACTGGTCTCCATAGTACAAGGGAACCTTAGTTTGAGATCAGGACAATGTAGAGGATGTTGCCCTACTTTTTTTTTATCTCTTACATTATTTACCTGACTCTGTTTCCGAAAATCCGAACAAATATGGATATACTAAGTAGCTTATGCACTTGTGTACAAATATCAAAAAACAGAGAAACTAGGTATAAAAAATACTTACTAGCATAAATAATACTTAAATACACTAAATCTTATACCATAAAAAAAAAGATTAACGTTACAGTCTTCGTCAAGACCCAAAACACCAAAACTCGAAACACTTGTAATCGACTCCCAGCGCCATCTATGTTCCTGCTGGTTCATTAAGTAACAAAATGAAGTGTTGGCGGACGACTAGTAAATAAATAAATAAATTTGAACCTCAACCTTTCTCATGGAAGGCACGTTCTTATCCAATCAGCTACCATCGCTCTTTGGCTACGCTCCGCTTTAGAGCGGAGAGAATTTCACAAATTCCATAAAAACTACGTTTCTCAACAAGTAGGCTTCTTCTATTGATGGATTTCACACCTCTCTGCTCCGCTCTGCTTTAGGAATACGCAGCCTTACGCAAGAATTAGGCGGATAAAATCGATCGCCTAGAACATCACTAGGCGTAACTGCCTTGGCATCTATCACTAGAACTGTCAATTCTCTGAAATAGATTAGCACGCTCTAATTGTTAGTTAATCATTGCGTGTAAAACTGTGTATTACGCTTAAATTGCGTTTCATTGTTATTAGTCTACCAGGAAAATTACAGCAGGTAGATTATACCGTGATTGAATCACAGCCGCAACCACTGTGCACTTGTCCGCGGTGTGACACGCTATTTAGTCACCGACACATGAAATAATCGACTAAAAATGGCACTCAACCGCATTATATAATTCGTGAATGAAAATTACTCAAGTAGTAGGTCTCACCATTGGGCTCCTATTTAGATATCACTTCCTTAGACGATAAACTTGACAAAACTGTTACAAATTTGAACTTGGCTCCCATTTTACATTTATGTTTTTGTGGGATAATATCATTGCTTTATTGCATTAGGATAATATAGGCCTCGTCACTAATAATAAATTAATTACTTTTGAGTTACTACGCTCTGTCTCACAAAATTGTGAAATAGCTAATTGCGTAACGCAGGTCGGATGCACCGCACCTTCAAAACCGTCAATTCTGTAAACGAACGGTGTGATGATACCACGGCCTCACAGAACACCGGCGTGAAGCAGTACCTGCTGTGTTTCGCCGAGTGAGGGTATCAGAGACCCCGTCGGAAGAAAGGGGGTTAAAGATTGGCACCACTTTTGTGGTTCTATTGGTGTTGCGAGTGTCTATGGGCGGCGGGAATAGAAAAAGTTTTTTTTTATTCAAGTTAGGTCCGTACTGAACAATTATGAATGCCAAAACATAGTGTACCTACCAATCGCATAAAACCCCATTAGAGGTGATCCGCTCGTCTAAATAATAATAAGGTAACTACTATTCTAAAAAACGAATGTTTCAGAAAAACATGGAGCTGTATTCGTCCCTATTGGTATGCACAAGCCATAACCGCTAAACCCCTTGGCCTCCTGCCATGGCCGTCCATCCGTCGTGCGTCAGTTTTGTCGTACCCTCATTTTTCCCGTCTGGTTATGAAAATTCAGAGACGCCTTTAAAATTTATCAAACTGCTCCTTGTTTCCTGGTTCTTGTTCTTGTTTGACGGAAAATCTTGGAAAGAACTCAACTTTTTTGTTTATCACTGAAGTTAAATGTAGAAAACCGACTAGGAAAAGAAACTAGCAATAGGTCAAGTTTTTAGGGTTTCGTAACCAAAGCGCAAAAACGAGATACTTTTCTTAAGATTCCTGCTGTATGTCTGTCTCTAGACCAGGAATTTTAATAGTTTCTGATATTTAACATTTTCAAAGATAATAAAATAATAACCCGTGCAATTTTCTAAAAATAGGAAAAATAATTTTACTCGATCCGCAAATCGCCTACATAAAATACTAGACCAAAGGGGTGTAAAAGTACGCTTATGGTTAGTACGGTAGTAACTGTACTTTATTTATATTGCATATTTTTTCCTCAATCCTGCTATTTATCTTTAAGTCAAAGATTGGACAAATAAAATTAGCATTGGTATTTGATAAAGGGAAATGAGTCCTAGATTGATGGCAGCATCTATCTAAACCAACGGACATACAAATTAAGGTTCAGTTTCAAACAATTCGACGAGAAACAATTTTAATTACTATCCAATTCCCAAGTTATTTTTACGAGCGGTATTCTTTTTTCACGCTAAGGTGATGTCAAACTCACAATACAATGTCCATACATCGCCGCGTAGAGTACCGCGTGTGGAAAATCCGTTAGATGGCGTACGTGTAGACTGAGCTCCAACTAAACGTACACGGTGATTGGTTATTTTTGATGTGAGATGTCAAAATGTCACTAAACGACCAATGACGTTGAAGTTGGACCTCAGTTATCAAGTACGCTATCTAGAGGAATTTTCACACGCGATAGCTCCCATTGACCTGTACTCCGTATCCGAACTGAGTAGCGTAAGCACTTGCGTTACAGATACGATAGAGGGAGCTGTTCCATTTTCAAACAAATGATTTACTACGATACATAATATAGGTGCTTCAAGCCTCGTATAAAATTATCCAACTATGCATAAAAAGCCGTGTGTCAAACTGCCAGCGACGGACAGCGGTCGCAGTCGCAGCTGCGGTCGCGCGACCGTGCGTCGAAGTTAACACCTGATTTACTCTGTCATTGCGCAATTAATGAGCTCGTATGACTGAAATTGTCGATTCGATTCGTATTCGATGCTTATTAATTGAGGCTGTGCAGTGGCGAAAGCAGACCTTTGTACATTTAGCTGTTATAGCCCATTTGGAAAGTTAGATGGGAAGACGCCTTGGCGTTAGTTAATAAGGTTAGTGGAACAAATATTATTTTTTTCGGAACATAGTTCTATTAGTAGTAGTTCAGTTACATCTTTGTGAGTATTTTTACCACTAGCTTAGACGTATAACGAACGAATTAAAGACAACCAAATTGTAGCTCTCTGAGAATACAGAAGCCGACAAGTTATTCCACCCATTGTCTTGTACTTTTCGACCAGTCTCGAGAGACTGGACGAGAATCGTCTCGTGAAAAACGATGGGCCGACGCCCGGTAGGCCGACCTAGGTATCGCTGGAAAGAAGTCATCGAAAATGATCAATAAGAACTTCAGGCTAATGACTAGCATCAAGTAGTGCAGGATTGACCAAAGTGGCGTTCTCTTGTTTCGGAGGCCAAGAGTCGTTTCGGGTCGCTGAGCCAGAGGGGTAAGTAAGAATAATCCTTTATTAATCCTCGGATAGTATCATAATCCCAATTTTAGACATAACCGTGGTTGGGCTACGTAATGGCAACAATATCGCTCGACCGTATTAACATCGAACGGCCAAAAAGCTTTTAAAACAAAGCATCTTCATTCCGGACCGTTTAAAACAAAATTCAAACAACATTTATTGTCGCGGTTGATTTTGTTGCATTCCTCTTTTTAGACTATTCGCGACACTAAATTCCGCATGCAAACGCGCCCAGCAAAAACGGGCGTCGCCGGGATGCGTTGCTAGTCTTTTTCGCTTTGTCGTGACCCGCTCCCTCGGGGTTACCACCGGGAAAATACAGCGAGTGACACGTTAAAGTATACAAATTTGTATTTTTAAGTTAAGTACTGGGCCATGATCTCGGGTCCTGGATTTCGATTCTTAATCAAGCAAAAAGTATATTTCGAAGTTTTAGAACATAGCTCGGGTTTGTGATCACCAATACGCATTGGGCAAGCGTGGTGAATCGTTCCCGGTTGTATCCAAAGACGCTCGTTATCATGATCGCAAATTGGATAAATCTTGTTAAGCCGAGCTAATGGTATAAATATACACATACTCCAGAAATGTAATCGGTTTTGAACCTAGGAAGTACTGGCAACGTGTTCTCGTCAACTGAGCTACCATCCTTCGCCAACATAAGCACCACGTTAAGGTATTATCAGGCCTTCGCTGGCAACACTGCGCCCCTGCGGGGAACACTAGAAATAGGAAAAATGCCGCGAAAAAAGAAAGTTAAATTAATCTGGGTCGCCTCACTACTTGATAAAGTTTTAATCAAAATTGGATTTTCGTAAACAGAATGCTGGGAGAAATTCGGGTCTGTGAAAATGGCTATACAAGAAAAACAAAGGTACCTACGTAAGCTAGTTATTTTTGCAACGTCATTATAGGATATCGACTCTGCGAAACAGAAACTACTTATTTTAGTACCTTTTTAATCAAGAATCAATGGTAGCAGTTTAGTAGTGTTGTTACGAGTAGCAAATGGCGTCCTTCACTATAGAATAGAATAAAAGTAATTTATTTTAACTCATAGAAAGTCTATGCCTACCAAACATTATTACTTAATAAAAATGTATCATATTTATTTATTAGCATTAAATTATTCAAATAACATAACTCAAATTAAAAACACTTTATGTTATATTCTTCTAATCGCGGTCCAATCAAAGATACGACAACCAGTGGGCACGATGTCAACACATGGACACAAAATCAACACAATGTAAAAACAAAAGACACAATATTCAACACAATGGACACAATATTTAACAGAATGGACACAATATTCAACACTATGGACACCATATTCAACACAATGACAACAAAAGCCAACACTGTTAACAAAGTAGACACATGACGTATGATGCAATTAACGAGAGCTGTACGATATTCAAATACCTAGCTCACCAGAACTTCTATAACAGCTGTATTACTAAGAATCCAAAAATATAAAACGTGAATGAAAATAAATTTATTAGCGAGCAGAATAAATGCACTCGTTAGGTTCCCGGGGCAGTTGAGCGGCTCAACTTTACGAATCGAAAATCGTCGAGTTGAGCTCAACTTTGCGGCACGTAGGTACCTCGCATTTCAGTCCTGCGCTTTTTAAATTTTTATTCATATTTTGCGGTTCATTTGAAGCGTGTGCGGATGGTAATGGATGTTCGCAGGTATAACTTTTTAGGAGTAGGAGTATATTCGTGTAAACACAGTGTGTAACGAGAAATGAGAAAAAAATAAGTAATCAGTTTTTTTACCTGTTTTCGTAAGCTCTTGTGATTTGGATATCAGAAAATAGAGAAATTACAAATACTTAATGCTTAATATAAAAGTTATTACATCCAAAAATAAAAAATACACAAGTGTCTATCACACTTACGGTTAAAATGTGATAGGTGGCAGACGCGCAGACGAATCACCTGATGGTCAGCGAATTTCACCGCCCATAGAGACGAGTAGACACCAGTAACACCACTAGAGTCACCAGTGACCTACCAACTTTAACCCAATTGGGTCTCCGGTAACCTCACTCACTCACTCACTCAACAAAACATAGCTCAGGCGCTGCTTCACGTCTGTGTTCTGTGAGGCCGTGGTAACACTCCGGTCAAGCCGGCCCATATGTGGCTCTCCCTCGGTTAAAAGATGTTTTAGAACTTGCATACCTATCCCAAAATACCGACACCTTCATAATCCTCATCAAAACATTTCCTCCCGCGACCTGAGGGTAGTTTCCTCTAACTAGATTGTCCTCTCATCACAGCTGGAATCGGTGGACCGACGTTAATGCCGTTACCGGCCGTAAGGTGGCGTGCTTTATTTGATTTCAAAGGGTTTGCCCTAGAAGTGTTTGCTTATGCTGTTACGATACAAATCCGATTTCAAAGTTTTTCTGCTACACAGAATTCTCAAGCTGAGGATCGATAGTACCTGGGAAAAAGAACCTTTTTACTGTGATAGGTGGCAGACGAGTAGATGTATGACCTGATTGTAAACGTTGGCGCCTGAAGGTAAAAGTGCGCAGCTAACTTTTAACCCCCTTTCCCCCCGATTGGACCTCCGGCACCCTCACTCTGACGGCGAACATATAATTATTATTCTTTATTCATTTATGAACGTTCTAGCTTTTGCCCACCGCTTCACTCGCGCTCCCCACTTCCCTAAAATGAAGGAGTTAAAAAGGGGCAAAAAGTAGCCTATGTCACTTTCCATTCCTTCAACTATCTCCATTAAAAAAATCACGTCTATTTGTTGCTCCGTTTTGCCGTGAAAGAAAGACAAACATACAGACAGGCACACTTTCCCATTTTAATATTAGTATGGATAATGTAAGCTACCGCTGATTCAGAAAGTCAGTTTCTAATGGAAAGAAACTCAGCAGTTACTATTCTCTAGGTATTCCGTAATTGGACGCGGGTGGCAAAGGACTGATCTGTGTGGAGAACTTTGGGGGAGGCCTATTTCCAGCAGTGGACGTCTATTGGCTGAAATGATGATGATGATGAGGTATTCTGTGATATACCAGGCCGTGGTATCACTGCCATCGAGCCATGTTCATGCTGAATCGTGACTCTCCCACGTCACGCTACGTTCCATTTTTCCATTGTTAAAGCCCATCAAAAGCCTTTAGAGAAACTTTATAAAAGAAATGTTAAAAGTTTTAGGAATCGATCCTAGGTTGTATAGTAAAACCCAGCGAGTGTTTTCAGCTAAATCTCGATGAAAATTCATGGGACTCAGCACATACTATAAGCGGCCTGAAGAACCCTCGCGAGCTATTTTTATTTAGCAAGGGACCACGGATCGGGTAGGCCGGCGTAGGGCCGGACTAAGGGGTAGGTTTGATTACGATGTCAAAGAAATTTCTTTAGTTCCTCTTCATATCTCTCTCAACTAACTTAAAATTATTCCCTTAGTTTAAAAAGATTAGCATAAGACTTCTGTAATTCTAATGATTTTGAAATAAATTTATTTAAATCCTTATTATTATAATCTTGAACTAGGGGCTAATACTAGACAGCACATTTTTATTAATAATTTTAATAAAATTTATAGTCTTGTTATCTTACTGTGAGGTAAACCGGTGTTGCAGGTCACGAGACCCACCAACGCATAAGAATAATACCTAAAAGGCAAAACACTAGTGTGATTCAATCGACGCTCAACGCCATCTATTGGCACAAAGTGGAACTAATGTCCTGAAACGAAGTGTGCATTTTTATTGCTGTTGACTACTTTCTAAGTATTCTCACTTTGCTTTCATTCAACTTCCTTAAAGAAACGGTAGCAAGCCATTAAACAAGGGGCCCTCCTAGCCTCCCCTAAGTCCATCCCTGACGTGTGGAAAGAACCTTTGCAGGAACAAGGAGTGGTGCGGCAAATATTTGCCTGGGCCTGGTAATAATGTATCGGCTCCTTTCTATTCATAAACAGTTGAGGGTTACGTTTTAAGGAGTTGTTGGGAGCTCTTAAGTTAACCCCGCGCATACTGCTGGATCCCGATGTTTTGAGCGTGGGTTGCGTCGAACACAATACTATATACTTAGAATATATTATTCTAAGACTATCTAGTTTGGGTCATGTGTAACGTGATGCTATTCATTTTAGGTCGCGTGGAATGCGATATCATACATTTAGAGTCGCGTAGTATAGCTGGAGGCACGAAAGTATAGCGATGACCGTTATTTTGCGCACTTGTAAAAAAGAAGACTTTCTATCAAAATTGGTTTCTGCGCACTCAAGGTCGGACTATACTTATGGTAACGTGGCACATATGCGCAATTGTGACTCCACTGATGTTGCGTGACCCACGCATCTTATATGGGCTCTTTTCTGCATATGCGCATCGATTACTATCAGTTAATCCATCTGCTCGTTTGCCAACTGAAAACATAAAAATTTTATAATTCAAAATTATTTAAAAATAACCGTAATAGATACGACCTGCAAACCTTAAAAAAGCGAGCGTATTCCTTCTTAAAAGGTCGGCAGCGAATGTGTAACTCGTCTGGTGTTACGCGTGTCCATTAGCGGCGGTAATCGCTTACCATCAGGTGATCAGTCTATTCCTTTGCCCCCTATATCATAAAAAATAATAAAGAAATAATCTATACATGTTTACATAAACAATCAATTTGAACAACTTATAGCATCCAGTGTAGCTCGACATTTACCATCTGCGTGTATAGAGCGGATTTGTATGGGGCCGACATCGAGCATCGCGTTGAGCCGGGACAAACAGACAGATCCGATAACCGTGCTATTTGCGAGATCCCACTATTAGGAGACTGTTTATGAACCAAACAAAGTGTAATTTTGTTCGCGAACGCGTGTGCGCTTGAACACGAGTTATAGAATTAGATAGATCTATCTTTATTGCACAAAAGCGGACACAGTTGCATGTAAGTTGCAATCAGGAAGGTGTCTCTATAGCTACTATAATAAAAAAAAAAGTAAAGTATCAGCTATAACGACCCCTTGCAGGACAAAGGCCTCTCATCATAGAAAATCAAGTTATGCCACTAACTATGATTGGTATTAGGCATAATCACGCGCGTGCCTAATGCGGATTGGTGATCACAACCCGAGCTATGTTTTCGAAAATTCGAACATACTTTTGCTCGACCTCGGGGAATCGTAACCGACCCCGAGATCACGGCCAGGTAATTACACAACTAACTAACGGGGCCAATAACTTTAGGCAACTGCATAAACAGTTTATCATCATCATCATCATATCAGCCCACATCCACCCACCGCTGAGTATAGGCCTCTTCTCTATCACGCCACTATCTACGGTCCCCTGACAGCCTCATCCATTGTTTTGGGACTACCATTACAATATCGTCACACCAAAGGCAGCCGGGCAAGGTGCAAGGATGGTAGGTGGACTATAAAGCTTACCGAGAAGGCAGCTAAGATTGGGACGATGTCCTATGGGCAGACCACCTGCCCGTTGGCCTGGCGAAAACAGTAACAGAACATGATATTGTCTTGTTTGTTCGGATTTAGGTCTCGTTCTTACAGATCGGATTTGAATAAAAAAAAATCTGTGTAACTGTGAGGCCTAGGCATTTTAGTGGCAAACCGAACTCCATGCGAGCGGAGCTGGAAGCGTCCATTAGTCTTTGAAATAAGTAAGTTAAATTAATCCGAGCAAAGCTAAGTAAAACGGTTTAGTAAAATTTAAAATAGAGCACATAAGTAACAAAAACAAAAATACGAAATGGTAAAATAGATACATTCCTATGCGAAAGTAATGTGGAATGTAATGTAAAAAGTCCACCAAATTAATATTCGTTTTCTAGTGAAAGATATGTGGGATTTTTTAAAATTCAAAATAGGCTTGCTCTTTGGCTTCACAAAAAAACTCTGGAGATTTAATTCCGAAGTCTTTGAAAACAAATACCTACATGCAAACTCGAGCAGGATCTTTGACTAACAAAAACATAATTAAAGAAGTACTCGTAAAAATGTAACTTATTTTCAGGCCAACCCTTCTAATCATCCGGTATTCTGTCATTTTCATTTCACATCGAGTCCCAAACCGTTAGAATCGCCGTATCTTTGAAAATATCTGGGTACAAGCAATATTTCGGCGATACCTAATCTGAAATATGAATGGAGCCGATCCGACCCGCGCCGAAATGAAAAACCCAACCCAATATGGCGTACCAATAATTATACGCCGCCCTTACGTGACTGTAGCGGGTGATATCAGTTCATAATAACACTTCGTGCTATACATGGCGATATTTATCGGATCGGCGAATTGAACAGAAATACGGGTGTGAAAGGCCATAGCAATGTTGCCTACGTGTTTATTTTTCTTCAATATATCCTTTGGTATTTATCTTAATACTAGCCTTTACCCGCGGCTTCGCTCACGCCCCCCACTTCCCTAAAATGGGGGGTAAAAAAGGGGCAAAAAGTAGCCTATGTTACTCTCCATCCCTTTCAACTATCTCCACTTAAAAATCCACGTCAATTCGTCGCTCCGTTTTGCCGTGAAAGAAAGACAAACATACAGACAGACACACTTTCCCATTCATAATATTAGTATGGATTTGCGTTACAGGCCTCAGGGGGTCGTAGGTACTTTGAATCCGAGCACCTCTGGACTTTTCAAATCTTTAGCTCGGCGTTGAGGGAAAACATCATGAGGAAACCGGCACGTTTCGGATAGGTTCAGATGGCATTCGCGAGTGTTTATATGAAGGTTGAGAACTCGCTCGACGCTCATAATTTACAAATTAGTTAAAATGTTGTTGATGTTTGAGTTTAAACTCAAATCTTATCTTTTCAAATTTCGCATCAATATTTACAGAGAAAGGTTTACGAGCGATAATATCAGTGCACCATATTTTTAAAATCTTAATATCTTTTACATGTACATACTCTATTTTGTGTGGATGCGACAGGTATACTCGTATGTTAAGGGGCGGTTTCATTGCAGGCCCTCTCATTTAGCTGATATTCAAGGGCAGCAATGATCTAAATCATATGTAGCTTCAAAAACTATTTAAAGACTTCAAGAATGTTGATTTTATCTAAACATTTTTGCCACTCAATTTGCGCATCAATGCCACTTTAATGTATGCCAATTTGCTATTGATTCGTATGCAACTGAGTGATTAACATAATCAGATATTTCAATATGAGATACAAAAACTCAGACACAAAATCAACATCATGCGCCCGAAATCGCAAGCTCCCCCAGTTCGCCGTAATCGCACATCGTATGTACACAGGGTGTCCCGAATCTGTCCGCACATCCTCTTTGCATGGAGCCTAAACTCGGCAAACGACATAAATAAGTGTTCATGTCACCCTGTCTAAATAAATACTCGTACTTACATCGTCGGAACGTTGCGAAAGAAGTTAACATTTATATCACAGATGTACGTAAGAATGATCTCATAAGTGATTTAAGGATACGATATTTAGGTATTTTTTTTTATATTGACGACAGTCAAGATGACCTCACTCCGCCTGATGGTAAGCGGCCGTGAGATCCAAATATGATTGACAGGCACAAAAGAACAGACAAAGTGTCCATTGAGTCTGTCACTCTCACCTTTCTTTTCGAGTCGTAATTTTTTGAGACTTAATTCTGAAAACTATATTTTTCGAGTCCTTATTTTTCAAGCCTTTTATTTCCGAATCATGGCTTTTTGTTTGAGTTTATTTTTTGAGTAATAATTTTTCGAGACTTTATTTTTAAGGCTTAATTTTTCGAGTCCTTATTCAATATACAGCAAACTACGATGCTTTTCGCCTTTTTTGTAATGGGCGATACGGAAAACCGATACTAAACATCGTATCACCGAAGTTAAAGTTTTGACATGTAGCATTATTATTATTAAAAGCCCGTCGTGTCCCACTGCTGGGCTGGGACTGCTGGAGTACTAACTTTAACAGTTGAGCCATACTGCAAATGCCAATGTTTGTACTTCAGAAACCGGCCGTATGACTACTTGTCGGGGGTTCAATAAATCTTAAATTTTTGATAAATAGTTATAACCTAAACAAAAGAATGCCAATTGGACACGATAATCAGAGGAACAGCTAAATGAAGACACAATTTTTCACCACCACAAAACACCAGGCCACCTGTTACCGCTCACCGCCGATAAATCACGGCCGCTCCACTGCATTAGATTAATTTCTCGCATAATTTATTAGCCAATCGTCCGTCGGGTTGCTATTAAAACCCGCCTTTCTATGGATTATCGGAGCAAACGTTGATTGATGATGTGCTTGAAGGTTGACTTCTGGCTTGGCTCATACTAAACTTCTTTTAGGGATTTCATGGTTTCGTTTATGAACGGGTAAAATGAAGGCCGAATGGTTCACAAAAGTCTGTATTAACTAGTTAGTTTTTTACGTGAAAACTACCAGATGTACGGTAGCTCCGCTGCCCGTGCAGGCCATTTCTCACTTGTTACCGGAGGCTATTTGAGAATGCAGTTGTGGACTGATTCTAAAAACTCTTATATGGTATCGCATTTTTACAAACTTATGTTGTGAGACTAGAAATTTCATTTCGCATATCTTTTTGTAATCCGAATGACGATGTCACCAAAATCGAAGGGACTGCATGGTTCCATGCAGCTGTAGATCGGATACATTGGCATAACGGTAAGGCCTCCCTATACTCAGTGGTGGGTACTACCGGGCTGATGATGGTGAACCCGAATTGCAGCCAAGAATACGGCGACGTGCTGTGGGCAGACCACCAGCACGTTGGACCGATTATATAGGAAAGTTCCGGGGAAACAGTAGATGAGGTAGGCAGGACAAAAAAAGATGTAAAATGCAGTTCATTGACCTTCCAGTTCCAGTTTGCGCTCTGCGCTAAAAGATTTTTCTTTTAAGCGCAGAGCGCATACTGGTACGCGCGGTAAGTACCTACCTATAGAGTTGTTAGAGCGAAGCAACATGGGCTGATAACTCCCTTCCAAAATTCAATTATTACGTTAATAACAATTTCCGCTTCAGTTCAGTTGATTATGAGCTGTTTCTAAAAACCTCGAGACCAGAGAACAGGTCCGGTCCCATAAACATTTATTTAACTTTTTTTGTGACTCATCCTTCATCGCTCAATTTATAAAAATCCCAAATTAATCGTTGTAATGTTTTAAACAAGCACACGCAAGTTAAAATATACTGTTCATTGACAAAATCTGTTAGCGCGAAGCGCGAACTAAAACGTGCGATATGGAGTTGTTACCGCGAACACCCTAACATATTCGCGCAGCTGATAGTTCTCCTCCTGAATTGCCATTACAACGCTGATAACAATTGCCGGTTCAGTTCCATTGTTTCGCATGTGGTTTAGGCTAGTTGCGAGTAACTAGTACCTGGTATTATTGTCTCTATCCTTATCATTTCGCTGTATTTGAATATCAGACAGCATCATTACATCAATAATGAGTTCACCTCCACTAATTGGCCGCTTAGCCCTACAATATTTTTTTATGTGATGAGTGGCAGACGAGCAGACGGGTCACTTGATGGTAAACGAAAGAGCGATTAAAAGAAACAAAGAAAATACATTTATTAATTTGGACACCACAACACAGAGTCGACTGATATAATCGTCCTACTCGTATATTTATAATCAGTATCATAATAATACTCGTAGCATTTCTCATTATGCACCTTTTGTAATAAGGGGGTAAACGGATTGTATAATACTGCATATTGTTCCCTACGTATATCCTTCTCATTTTGTTCGTATTTGCCTTCTTTCTTTCAGTCTCTGAAAAGTCCCATTAACTTTTCCCTGTTTCTTTTAAAGAAACCTATTTCTGATAAAAAGCTTGTTCGGATACACAAATTTCACTCAAGCAGACGTTCCATTAACCTAGCTTTCGGAACTGACACTCATATCTTACATCAGCGGTGAAATGCAGGCGAAACGATGCAGGCTTATCGCGCACCCGCAACAATATGCAGGTAAAACGGGAATATTCACAGCTCAGAACTGAGCCGTTGGTTGTGAACATTCTTTGAAATTAGAATTTGAAACATTCTTTCAAATTCGTTCGTTTCAAATAGTCGAACGGGTCAAGCAACAAGTGTATGTTTTGAATTTTCCGAACATAACTCGGGTTTGTGATCACCAATCCGCATTATGCAAGCGTGGTGTGGTGATTAAAGTCTAATCCCATCGTAGTAGCGATTACTTGTGATGGAGGCTAGCCCTGTAGTGGGACAGTTACTACGAGTTATTACTCATAGTTACCTACCTACTGTTCGACTTTACTTTACCTCCAGGGTCCAACTTTTTTATTCCACCTAAATGTCAGTTAGCTGCGGAAACAGATGCAGTTGACAATAAAAACAGAGAAGGCTCTTTGTATACGAACTATTACTTATTTCCTTGTATGGTGGTTACTAAGTCATTATGACGTAAGCGACAGTGAATCCATCGCTTATTTTCAGGATTTAGTTTTCGACCATAGACTTAGGATGCCGCCCTACTAATTCTAAGTAATAGTCTATTCAGCGGTACCATGGCCGGCTGTCTCAGTGGACGTTTGTCGGTTGCTTGTCCACTTAGGTACAACGGCTGGACTAGCGACTAAGCATTTATCCCGGTTTTTTTAGTACGAAACCCTAACAAAAAAACTCCGAATAGTCCTACCAGCGACAGGTGGCGGAAAACAAACTGAACGGCAAATTCTCGTGTCATAACCAAAAATTCATTTCGAGTCCCTGAGCCAATGAAGTAACAACATAACTGACAAATTGTTAGTTACCTACAATAACAATACCATTCCACCCAAGTCTCATTCCAACAAAGCAACGAGCAAATCATCTAGCTTATCATATGCACACATTCCTCAGCCTTAAGCAAAACGGAAAAGTTCTTTATTCGAGCAAACGTCAAAGGCGGTTCATCCGAGCGTTATTTTAAATCGAAATGAATTTCGGAGCGCCATAAATATTGGTGCGACGCGGATTTTAGCTTCGTCTCGAACATATTTTATCTGTTCATTTCCTATGTACCAGAGGTCGAGTGGCGTGGAGGGGCTCGACGATTTGCATCGAGTGCTCAGGAATAATGGACACGTTTCGAGTGGCTGTACTGCGCGACTTGTGAACTGTGGAGACTGGTGCTTAGGGTTGACAAATTTGGTATTATGATACTAGTAATTCGGGCAATTATGTCCCGGACTTTTGGAAGGCAAGCGTGGGGCCGAAGACTACATGTAGAGGCAAGTTCAAGAAACAAATTAGTCTAAATTTGATATGATACCAGCCAACGACTATCACTGTATACACTATGGAGTGTAGCCAGTCCAGTCTTCAGTTGGTACAGGACTATTTGACCTCAACATTTAGGTGTTGATGGACTAAGTAACTAGAACTATTGAAGATGCTATTAAAGGAATGAAAAGCACGAGTAAAACGGGCAGATGGTGACTCGCACGCACACTGGATGGGCACTTTCTCGCAAGGAGCTACAAAGCCAACACCTGATACTAGTGTTACGGATACTACACAATCAGGTCAATGTACAAGATGTTGTTTGCATCATATGGCTACTCATTCCGTCAAGTCTGTCTCCAACTTAATAAAGAACATTTCAACTCCAACAGATGTTCGACAACTCGATACGTCTTAACAGTCCTCGCTATCATACCGGGAATTTCAATACAGACTCAAAAGCAAATAGGTACACGATATTGCGAGAGCAAGTATTAGATTGAGGTGGCATATACGACCTCGTAGCGGGGGAATATTGAAAACATAATATTATTTGATGTGGAGTATTTGTGGACTGTTAAAGTATCTGATGAGTTGTGCTTTGCGAATTTGGCTTAGTAACAGTTCCTTCAAACCGTCGAAGAGCGTATTCATTTTTGAGGCAAGAGTGAACAGGCATCTTCTAGACAAACGTCATACTGTCTCACTACAGGGCTAAGACACAAAATAGAAATCAAGTCATCGCTACTATGATCAGATTAGGCTTCACACTTGGCTAATGAGAATGGTAATAACAATTCAATTGAAAAAGGAGTAGGAAACGAAACAAGTCATCGTGTCTTTCTCCTATCTCACAAAAAAAAGTTACCTGGTTCCCTACATTGCTCTCTGTTGAATGCTATTTGGGTTCAACCTTGGATATGGGTATTTAAATCGTTACACTAAAATTTCTTAGTCCTCTCCTTCTGTCGAGAAGCATCAGCCGGATGCCACTGAGTTGTGATTTTGTTCCCGAAAACCCATTATACAAAACGTCCCAGTCTAACTCAGTCCCACTTCAGCTTGGTAGAACAGAAAACATAGGACTGTTTTTTTGTTGAAACAAACTCAAACAACATGTTGAATTACCAATGATGGCGCACAAAGTTTGTGGTGAACGCGAGAGCATTAAATCCGCATTCACAAATCAGCATATTTTATTAACGTTTCCAATACGCGCTAGTGATGCCTCACGAGTGAGTTCGGAAATAAATATCGACTTCATTCGATATCAATTAACTCATGTTTTCTTAATTTAAAAAGAGAAAAAAAATCTAGAGAATTAGAAAGATTTGCACAAAATATAACAGAACTTAATCCTAATATGGTAATTTACAAATACAATATCGGCGGTCTTATCGCTAATAGGTAGAGGAATATACGAAATGAGTGGTCGCCTCGTAGAGAAAAGTAGGTAGGCGGCCCTGATAGGACGATGTACTGGGCTGTTGAAAGTTGGATTGAGATTGTACAAGACATTATCATTTATAAACAAAGCAAAATGTGTTGAACTATCTTATAATTGTTATCACAAACCTTGTTACAACCTTTTCAAGCAAATAAAGTATTCGATTCTATTTCATTTTATTCTAGTTAGGAATGGTAACGAATGTTCCCCTAAGCCATAAGAAGAGAACAAGTAAGTAGTGTAGTATCCGAGTGAAATATTAAAATTATTCGGTTATAAACCACAAATTCGAGAACCAACAGCGCCATTTAAGCTAATTCACATCACTAGCACAGATAAAGACGTAATGATTGGTTGTCGGGTGACAGTTCACGCGACCGATGATGATAAATACAGAAGTTTCATGATTTATTTATTTGCTATATCAAAGATACTAAAATATCCCAAAATAAGATAAGAAGCTGTTCAGATGAATTGACGTTGTTGGAACAAATTTTGGAGTGGTCCCAAATCTTCTATACTATTTATAAAGGGATAAAATCTACAGACATCGACAAACCTTATACACAAACAAAAGACGGAACACTAGCGCGATACAACGGACGTCCAGCGCCATCTATTGATCAAGACTTCAAGTTAAAACCACGAACTGAAATTACAGTGTACATACTTGTATGTACCTTTTAAAAAACATTTTGGCAGTGTCCCTTCTGTTAGTCTGTGACAAGCGGCGACCAATCAACAACATTGTGCGAGATAAAGGGCTGCAATTGCACATTTCAACACATTTCATCGTGTTTACGCGTTTTGTTAATCACAGGCATTGTACCGACGGAACCGAAATCCGTTAATCTATGTACTTTTAATCTCACCATCAACATATCACCATTATACTATTATGAATAATATTTACAACTGACTCGATGGCGCAAATGGTAGTAGCCCTGCCTCAGAGCCAAAGGCAAACACTTGTGTTTGTTCAGTGTCTAGGTTATTGTTAGTAAGTATTACGTATATAATTCCTCTGTAGTCTAATATCTGTAACATAAGTGCTTGAGCTACGAGTACTTTTTACGTAATCAAGTCAATGTATGAGATGCCATAGTATGTTATTTAGAGCTCCGCTCTTTTCGATGAAACGACTTTAGTTGTAATAATGGTAGTATGCCGATACTATGTTGATCAGAGACTATGATGATCAATATTACGATAATATTCGAGTGCAATGTACGTACATAGCACACGAATTTTCATCAACTGTGTATTATGGAAAGCATTCTGAACCTAATGGTGATTAAGCGGGAGTATTTCCCATAATGCCATGATATCTTGCATTTTAGTAATGTCGCTGATGCGTTGAAAGCCTTTTAAAAATGACAACGCTCTTCTTCGTTGCAGGCTCCCTACAAGGTGAACAGACGATCGCGGGTCGCGGAAATTCCTTCGATGCGGGTGGCACAAGACCGATCTGGGTGGAGAACATTGGAGGAGGCCTAAGTCCAGCTGTGGATATCTATTCGCTGAAATGATGATGAAGCTATTCTCTTGTACATCCCTAAGCCGTTGGGAAATATAGCTGCAGCCAAAACGTTTAACAAAACTGAGGTAAATGGCAGAAAGTTCCGCGTAACATCCAAAACCATCATCCATCAAGGTGATGACGATGGAATAACAATCGTTTGCGTGTTTATATTTCTTAGAACACTGAAATCCAAGAATGTAGGTCAGTCGAAACTCTATCACCAAAAGTGGAAGCTCCGGTTTCCCCGTACTCTCATATTATTTCATTTCCCACAACGAGAAACAAGTTCAGTGTTTTATTCAACTTTAGACGGAGTTTTATTACGTGTTCTGGGGTAAACAAATCCGAGAATACTGATCTCAATTATAACGCTGGATTTGTAAAGGGCCCACTAATACGATACGATACATCGTTACGATAAATATGATAAAGTGCAACGTACTTGCGTTTGCATTTTCGTGCGCTAGGGGTCCTGGAGTCAGGCCAAAAATTTGTACCTACCTGAGTTTTTCTGTTGATAAATTCTCAAGGTTAGTGCAGGAAACACGTTAAGACGTTGGTCCTGCGCACGATGTCACTTCGATCGTGCCACATTGGTATCCCATCGATCCCTTGTTACGGAGGCCAAGTAGGTAGTAAACGATCGAAATCGCATCGTATATGACGTCCATTTACTTTGGTCGTTACGACCAATCGTTTACTCATTTGATTACACACATCAGAGTGAGACAAAATTGAATCATTGATCGCAAGGAGCCAATAGAATTTCGATTTATTGTTACAATATTCAAGACGGAAAATTGCAATTTTCTTTCGATCTCCGATGTGATAATCGATAGATGAAATAAATCGATAACGACCTTAACTCATACTTTCGATCGCCTTTCGAATTATATTTTCGATCGCCATTCTTCATTCGAATAATTATATTGGTCCATCTCAACGTTTAGTTTCCAGTTGCGACCAAAGCTGTCACTTTGGAGATCGGGTGACGATTCAGAATTTGTAGATAATTATACAATGACGCAACTGACGTTTGGCCTTCGCCACCCTTTAACCAGACCAACTGAATCATGGTAACACGTTCAAAAATTAACCGAAATGTGCAGGTTTCTTTTTATATACCAATCGTTCCATGTATGAGGCCTAAAAAGTTAGGCTGGCTGGAGAGATTCCGGGTACGTTGAAAATTGTGATTTTAAAAAGTAGGGCCTATTTGAAACGGGCACTCGCGCGGAGAGCGGGGTAGATATTATACTTTTTGTTGTACTGAGTTTCCTATTTCGTGTTCATTCTTCGTGTTCATTATGAACTGGTAAATGAATAAGTATTTTTGTTACAAACTGCTTTATAGGATGTCCCAAAGTTTAAGGATAAGTCGGGGCTGTACAATGGATACTATCATAATAACTACTTTTCTCAGAAAAAATAGAAAGAAAATCTACGTAACATTTTGATTGAGCCTTCATAGATTTTTGTCAGGTGTTTTCAATACTTTTTTTTAATTTTTACTTTTGTGATATTTTCCTTATTTCTTCGTTTAACAAAATAAACGTTATTTATAAGTTAGTTATACCTATAGAGACAAAGCGGGTCACTTGATGGTAAGTGATCACCGCCGCCCACGAGCATCAGCTACACCAGAAGAAGTGCGGTTGGGTTGCCGGTGGCCAGCCTTTTGCGAAGGTACATAACACATCATAATGACTATATACTATACTACTATATTATTGTTATACACAGCCCGATACACAGATTTGTTTACTTTACACTAGAGCGCACAAACGAGCTAACGGCTCACCTGATGGTAAGTGATCACCGCCGCCCATCTGAAATACCTAAAGCATGACAAATACGTTGCCTTATTACTACATATGTCTTAATGCTCGTATGTACTTTCAATGTATTATATGATATACCTACTTATTATCTAATAATGTCTTCTTTAGTTTATTTGTTTTTCATTTAATAAATGCAAACTCGCAACAACCTTATCAATTTCCTCACTAAAACCGAAAACTATATCCGCGGTTGATATTACAATTTACAAAACTTCCCGCGAATGCTATTATAAATACCAAGTCCATTAATGCAGTTACTTAAACAAAGACATTAAGGAGCTTATCCAATGTACCAAAGCCGTTCTAACCCAGGCCCGAGAGCTGTGACGTCATAGCCCTCGGACTTCTTGGCCCGTCAACGCATTGAATTAACAGTGGTCTTTTTATGTGATTGGACAGACGAGCAGACGGATCACCTGATGGTAAGCGATGGCCGCCGCCCATAGACACCTGCAACACCAGTAGAGGGGATAAAAGGTTGGCAGCGCACTTGTAACTCCACTGGTGGTGCAAGTGTCCATGGGCGGCGGCAGTTGCTTACATTCAAGTGATTCGCCTGCTCGCCTGCTATCTGTCACATAAAAAAAATGGTGACTGGTTATATTTGCTGTGAGATTTCAAAACGTCACTAAAAAACAAAATAGAATGAAATGCTGTTAGAAATATAACGCAGAATGTAAGTTTCGATAGTTTAATCTTCAAAGATGCTGTGGCCAATGATGATGATGACCTATCTACAGCTAAGTGTTATGATTTACTTTCTTAAAAAATATTATATTGTCGCCACAATCAGTGTAAATAGGTTGGCGGCGCTAGTTTTATCATTGTAGCCCCTTAATAGTGAACAATCTCCTTTACTTGAATGAGGATATTAATTCAGCGACGGCACCTCGAATTATTCAAAAACCAACTTCGCCTTTTCCCTTTATGTAGCAATACCCCAATAATATTAACAAGTTTCTTGCCTTGTTTTTCTTGTTTCTCCCTTTTGTTACGTGTTTGCGTTTATGTGACCGAAATATCTGAATAGAAATATTTTAGGAATCCGTGGGTGAGTGATTGAGGTCAAAGACATAAGGGTACCCCCTTGGGTAACAGTTTACCCCTTTATTAAAAATCGTGGTCTAAAGTTAGTCTAGATTTCAAAAATGATATAACGCTTTTGAAAAAATTGCAATTGACAAAGGAGTAGTCATCGAATTCGCTTTATATCGATAATTAGTTTTATACGATGTTTTTAAGATTTCTTATATTCTGTATTGTAAAATTATCTAGTATTTTGTGAGTTTCTTTACAAAAATATAACCGATTTTTGAGGATGCTTTTCATTTTGATAACTTTGGGCCCAGAGATCCCCATGTCTTTTTAGTCTTCGTTTATTTATTTAGACATTTATTTATTCCTAGGTTTTAAAACAAAAACAAAAACCGGCCAAGTGCGAGTCGGGCTCGCGCACAAAGGGTTCCGTAGCAGCAAATATAAGATTTTTAAAGGTGTACAATACTGTAGTATATTTTTTGATCTATCTTATAAGGTTCAGCCATCGTTTTCAGTGTAAGCACAATAACTTAACCAAAATTACAGTTAAATCAACCTATCTCAAAAACTATAAGAGATACTTTGATCAAACCAAAAATCGTTGAAAGAGTTAATTAGCATGCATCACCTCTATTTTTTTTAGAATTTTATACCCCGTAGTTATAAAAATAGAGGGGGGGGACATACTTTTTACGACTTTGAGAGCTGATATCTCAAAAACCGTTCACTTTAAGAAAAATGTTTTTTAGAAAACTTTATATCATTTTAAAAGACCTTTCCATTGATACCCCACACGGGTATGTACATCGAAAAAAAAAATTTCATCCCTCAGTTACATGTATGGGGGGCCCCACCCCCAATTCTTTTTTTTACTATTTAGTGTCATATTTTTGTAGCGGTTCATACAACACATATTCCCATCAAATTTCATCACTGTAGTACTTATAGTTTCCGAGTAAATCGGCTGTGACAGACGGACAGACGGACAGACGGACATGACGAAACTATAAGGGTTCCGTTTTTGCCATTTTGGCTACGGAACCCTAAAAAGGTAGGTAACAGAAAATCTTACAAAATATAATAGAGATTTAAATGAAATATAGAGACCTAAAGCCTGGGGTACGTAATTCGTGAAGATTATTGTCATGATTCGTGAGAGAATTCGCAAACTTTAAAAATGTATAAAAGTTGATTTTGATCTTGAAGAAACCTCACAATACGAAGTTCATTAACAACTCGAAGCCTTAATTACTTCTGGGAAAGTTTTACAAAAATTGCCTTCAAGTAATAACAGAAGAACATAATTTTCAAGTTATCGTAAAAACATCTGTTTCAATTAATGTATTGGTGAAATAACTTGGAACTTTAACATTAAGACAAGTAATTAATTTTATCGCCATTTTGTTCTTGCCTCAGAGTTATTAGGTAAACATTTACACGGAAGCCAGTAAAGAGAATTAATCTACCTTCTCTAAATGGCAAGTGCTATTTAGAGAAGGTGGATTATATTTTTCTTCTTAGCCATAGGCACCCGAAACTCCAATCGAATGTCTGAGGCAGTGAGTAACGACTACGGTATAGAGAAGCTAAGCAAACAAAAAAAAGTGTCGCGAAGGAAGCGGGCGGACAGCCGGGGTCCGCAACGGTTATGCGAAATACACTTGGTCGATGAACGTTTGGTCGAATGAATTATTTGCCGAACAACTATTTTGCCGAAGTACCTATTAATGGTCGACGAACGATTGACCGAATGAACTTTTTACTGAAATTTGCCTTCTAATTATTGGAATAAATTCAATTTGTAAAACAAATATAGTGAATTGATCAAATCCCTAAATTGGTTCAGTGAAATGCCAAAAAACATGTTAGGGTATGGTTAGGTATGTAGGGCAGAGGTTAGGTTAGGGTTTTTTTTTTTTATGACCACCCAGAAATACTTAAATTTTATTCCGGGTGGTCATAAAAAAAAATAACCTTAACCTAACTTTTATGTACCTACCACCAAAGTTCATTCGGTCAATCGTTCGAGCAATAGTTGTTCGGCAAATAATTCATTCGACCAAACGTTCATCGACCAAGTGTATTTCGCATAACCGTTGCGGACCCGGACAGCCGCGGGGGGAGAGGGCGGGTAAGTAAGTTGTTGCCGGCCGGCAACAACTCATGGCGCAAAAAAACTGGTTTACTGCGGCGTTTCTTTACGCTAGTAATATTAGTTCAAGGGTCTCAGGCCCCCTCTTTTACATTTTAATAGATTTTTTATGCAGCCCGCCCACTTTGTCTCGGGGACTTAATTTGTATATAATGGTTCCAAATTTCACCAAAAGATGGCGCTGAGTGTCGATTACATCGCATGTATGAATGAATGAATGAATGAATATGCTTCTTATTGCACACAAAACAGAGGTATAAAACTTAAAACTAGTTATAACAGGAGTAATGTACAACAAAGGCGGCCTTATCTACAGGGTGTAGATACATTTACATTTACATCTCTTTACATTTTACTATTATCTATATTTACATCCCTTTAACCACGTGTTCTATCAACCATTCTGAACAACATTTGTTCAACAACTTTTCCAAATTCTTCGAAAAATTTTTTGACTCCCCATACAAAATGACCAAGTCACGTGACCGACTTTTTATGAAAAGATGAAAAATTTTTATGCGAATTTTCAAAAGTCATACCACAAATGTTGTTCAGAATGGTTGGTAGAACACGTGGCTAAAGGGATGTAAACGTACACAGATACACCCTGTATACCTAAGCATTAAAAAGTCAGCCATAAAGGGTTCCGTAGCAGCCAGTAACATTTATTTCGTAATTAAGTTGACTGACTGAAAATTAAAGTCCAGGTCACGGATTTATGACACATTAATAAAATTACTTAACTAGATCTCATTCAAACCAATTTTTGTTGCTAGTTTGTGGTATTTTTTTTTATATTGAGGACAATCAAGATGACCTCACTCCGCCTTATGGTAAGCGGCCGTGAGATCCAAATATGAGATAGACATGCAAAAGAACAAACAAAGTGTCTGTAAGTAATGGACATTTTACTACTTTCAAAAATATAGGTTAGGAGGACATGTTGTTCGTGTGTCCATCGTATCGTATCGTCAGGTATATGACCAATTAACATAAAAATGTTTAGATGAATGACTGAAAGAGGATTCTTCTATGGTGCCCAAACTTTTTCCGCTAAGACCCCTGCAGCCCGCACCATCCCCAAGCATAGCCAGTTTTCACGGCTTTATTTTATTAGCTCTGTTTACGGATGATTACATCGGCTCGTTCCTTCTAATAAAGACGAATGTTGCTTGGCGATTGCCTGCGAGTGATTAATGGTGGCGAGTAACAGGTGGGGCGTTCATTTTTTATTTTATTTTTTAGGGATCTGTGTGTTGAGATTGAGATGTGGTGTAGTGGAGACAGTCAACCGCACATTTGCACTAGAGGCGGCCGCGCTCCATGTGGCTTATAATGCCTGACACGGAAGGAATAAGCAAGTCATATCTCAGTACGAATTGACTTAAGTGTTTTTGGCCGCCGCGTCTAGAATGAAACTACCCCATAACGAATGAGAATATATCTGTCGCATACAAACAAAAGCGCGCACAGCGCGTGTTAAAGGGAGGCAAAGGCCGATTCGGTCGTAACGCCCGCTTTTAATTAGGCCGTCATGTTAATTTTTTTTTTCACTAACCAAACATTCTAATACTATTATCAATACCATATAAATGTGTCGGCATCAAATGTGCGTTAAGGTCAATAACTATTTTGTTATCTAAAGAAATAATAGAGTAAATAAACTGTGTCTCTTCATTACATTGCGGTCGGATGGTGCATTTGGTAGTGACGCCAAAGGTCGTAGGTTTCGATCCCCACCCTGGATAAACATTCGTGTGATGAACACTCGTGTCTTAAGTACTCAGTTAGACGTACGGGAACCTAAATAACCTAAACAAGACTCGCCCTTAACTAGCATTTTTCCGCTAAAATCTCCTGGTTGCTGATAAAATTCTGTTAAAAGTTCAGACATTCCATCAATCATAGAAGAGTTGCATGAGCGAACAAAAACAGGATTTTGCTTTCGCTCCAATAAAGTTGTAGAATTGATGTCCTTGGTACACTAACATAGGGTTTGGGATTATCAATCAAACACACCGGGTTCGTTAATTTTCAAACATTTTAGACCATTCAAAATTTTTTAAAGTACTTTTTTTAAATATAGCTCTACCACCCTGTATGAGAATAATTTCGTCGATGTCAAATAAATAAATAAATAAAATAAATTGAGACAACATCACATACATTGTCCTGGTCCCAAACTAAGGTTTTCCCTTGTACTATGGACACCAGAAACAACGAAGGAACTACAAACACCCAGACCCAACACAAATACCTGTTTCATCAACAAACATTTGTGCTGGTGCGGGAATCGAACCCGCGACCCTTGCGTCTCAACCGGCGTTCAAACCATTGCGCAAAATGGGTCGTCAAGTAATGTAAGTATTATTATTTATAATATGGGACACAGAAAACCGGCGTGAAGTAGCGCCTACGCATTTTCGCCGAGAGAGTGAAGGTACAAGACGCCCAATCGGGAGTAAAGGGGATCAAAAGGTTGGCAGTGCTCTTGTGACTCCACTGGGTGTCTATGGGCGGCGGCAATCGCTTAAAAGTACCATCAGGTGAACCTTCTTCTTGTCTGGCAACCAGTACATTAGAAAATATTTGCTGCAATAGGCTGATGATAATGCCAAAAAGCTGCTAGCTGTAAATGTAAAATTTGGACGTAAATACTTATGAAAACTTTATTCAGCACCAACAGTTCTCAGCTGGCAACACTATACACTCGTAAGAGTAAAAAAAAGTATTAGCTTAAATCTCACTACAGGGCAAAAGCCATTATCATAGAAAAGAAGTCATCGCTACTGTTATAAGATTAGGCTTAATCACCACGCTTACTCATACTAATTTATACGTATTGATATATTTTATTATACGTGAGCCTTCTCCATCAGTGTAAACCTTTTGAATATTTTTAATGATCCTGAAACACGTGGCGCATGAGTTGCTTTAAACGTTTTAATTAACGCGTCAGGACTTCGTACATGAACCTTAATTGTGAGATCAAAATTGTTGGTTTCAGTAAATGTAAATAGCAACCGGTTTTGAATGAATGAATGAACGTAAACATTGTTTTTTTTTCATTAAGTGATTGGCGCTGCTCATGGATATATGCGATTCAGACAACAGAAAAATAACAACTTCGTACATCGACCTGCCGGGCTAAGATGCGCAACACGAGATAATTTTGTCGACACTCGTATTGCGTCATCGCTAGTTGCTTCTCGCTCACCTGACAGGGCGAGGAGCGGGATAGAAGGATACGCTCTCGCGAACGAGAGTCGACAAAATTTTGTCGCGGTGCGCATCTTAGCCCGGCAGGCCTCATAGTAAGTGCCTTAAACATCATAATCATCATTTCAGCCAATAGACGTCCACTACTGGGAATAGTCCTTCACCAACGTTCTCCACACAGATTGGTCCTGTGCCGCATCCAATGGACTCGCGTGACCTTCACTAGATCGTCGGTCCACCTGGTGGGAGGCCTGCCAGGGCTGCGGCTTCCTGGACCTCTACTCAAGGACCTTCCGCCATCTGCCGTCTTCGGCCGTCTGTTCTCCTCGCAATGCGCTCTGCTCATTGCCACTTGAGCCACGCAATTCTTAGGGCTAATCTGCGACACCTTAAACACGTGCGTATTTATTTATCTATTAATAAGTTTTATTTTTAAGTAAACAATTTACTTTAAAATGTATTGTCATTCTATAGGTGGGACCCACGCGGGGTACAGCTAGTCATTAATACTCGCCTATCACAACTTATGTGGACGCGGCTTAAACCATCCTTTGTCGCTTTACGACCGAATGGACAGTAAAGTTGTGGATACGATGGATTGAAAACGTGTACGCTGTTGTTTAAACAAGTTTTATGGATCCCCGGATTTATGGATAGATGTGCAAATAAGCGCAGTGGCACAGACCCTAATAAAATGGTGCGTGTAAAATGTATGGCGGATAACAAGAGGCTATTGTGGCGCGTTTTTAGTGCCCGGTTAATGTGGGAATGTGTAATAACTACTAAAATGGGAAACAATTTGTGTTGATATTGTGGGGTTTCGTAGCTACGGAGATTTGTAGTCAGCAAAACTCGCAAGTAGCAGTTGTAAAGGATACCGACTTGAACATTTTTCTAAGGCGTCTATTTAATTATGTAAGTAGTTTTGTACAGCTTTTTTGACAGACTTTTCATTTAGCACTGTAAAATTAACTACGAGTGTCATGCCAAGCTATTTAGAATAAAATAGAAATGGTCAAATTAATAATAACATTAAATTAATAATCTATATACATATAATAAAAATGTAAAAAAGCTGTGTCTGTACATTGATGATATTTATCTCAAAATAACTTAGGACGACTAAAAAACAGTAACAGAACATGAGTCAATGATTTTTAAAATTTTTGTCTGTCTGTTTGTCTGTTTGTCTGTTTGTCTGTTTATCTGTTTGTCTGTTTGTTCGCGCTAATCTCGGAAACTACTGAACCAATTCGAATGAAACTTCTTTTATTGTATAGCTGTAATATCAGGGCAACTTATAGGGTATATTACATTTTGAAGACCAGGCTCCTTGATGTAGAACCACAACAGCCCAGCTAAACTATAAGAGGTAGGTCAATGGCACCTTAACAAAAGTTGTTCAGATTGATAAGCAGTTTATGATGCCATGAAAAAAAATCAAAGATCATGGAACATCTGGTTTGGACCTCTAAGAGCCCAGCTACACTATAACAAATATGCAATGAAATGGAATGGAAAATTGTCAAATGTGATGAGCATTTTTGGATGAGATCCTATAAGGAAGGATATTCCGAACTTAAACCCCTAATGGAGCGAAAAGGGGGTTCAAAGTTTGTTCATGGGACAACGTGATTCCTTGGCCCAATTTACTCCAACTTTTGCAAACACATTCTTTGACAGAATTGATGGATAAAATATAAGTTCAAACTTTAATAGAATACTTACATCCCCTAATGGAATAAAAAATAATTTGGGGGTTCATTAGAAGTTGATATTTTAAATATTAAATGGGTTTGCACTTGACCTCATCTCATTGTAGCGTGCTTTCCCAGAAGAAGCCTATTCACTCTCGACTTAAAGACACCCAAATTGTAGCTCTCTGGAAATACAAAAGCCGGCAAGTTGTTCCATTCCTTAGCATTTCGTATAAAATATTAATGAGCCTCCTTAAAAATCTATTAAACTATAAACGAACATTTATAATAAGTAATATTTTTGTTAAATTCTATTTAAATAATCATCTTTAAGTCAAGAGTCATAAAGTTCACGCAAACGAAGTTGCGGGCGGCCACTAGTAACGAATAAAGATGTACTCGTAAAGTACCTTAACCTTTTGTGATAAAAATCGAATCATTAATACCCTACTCTTATTTGTATGATTTAACTCTGACCGATCAACCGATCGAAAGATTGACGGGTTCTTATTGGATGCCTGGACTCACCATGGGTCTCTACGCCAACTTAGTTTACACCCCTATCCTATATCTATACATAGTACAGATCCTATATCTACGAGTGTTTGGTGACACCTCGCTGCAAAAAGTGCGTAACCCAAAAAAGAGGGGTGCGTTTAAAAATCCTCCAATCCAAATATATCGTGTAGCGCTCCCATAATCCTGTCATGGGTAACGTCATAAAGTGTCCGGAATCGTTTATTCATTGCCGTATCAAAGACCCTTGTTAAAATTCAACTCCTCGGCGTATTATCACGGGCCGCCATGTGAGGCTTAGCATTGTTATTGCTCATTGATATATTCGGGAGAAAAACTTATTTTCTTGATATAATAGTTTTTTTTTCATACAACATCTCGTACATAACTTAAGCTATAGATATATTTAGTACAGTCAATGGACTGTACTAAATATATCTATAGCTTAAGTTATTTTGTTACGGATATCAGACAACAGAGGAGTTACAAATCTAATAAGTACATAAATATATTACACCCAGACACTGAACAAACACAAGTGTTTATCACACGAATGTTTACCCAGGGTGGGGATCGACCACGACCTTGGCTTATCGGGTATTGGATCAGGCAATGCTAAAGGCATTGCAGAAGAAACATATCATATCTTAGTTGAGTAGCGATGGTGCTAAACATTATGATGTTACGTCTTCTCATCTCATAGTACTTATATTTCTAATTTGCATCCGAGCGGCTTTCCGAGCCCGGGGTACATTTAGAACAAATATTCATGATTAAGGGAGTCTGCTGATTACAATGACGTGACTGCCGTTTGACCAGCACAATCCAAAGGAACCATGGATTCACGTTTCGGATATTATCCGAATCGTGTATTTATATCCTCAGTTTTCCCGTATCGGCAAGCTAATGAAATAAATAAGCATATTATAGATTTAAAAAATGTAGAGTTGCATGCCTCCGCATTGTATCTAAACATCCTCATTCACTCGTGGAAACAACTCGTCTAAATTGGCTCATTCATGCCGAAACATGGCATATCCTGAAAACCTTATTTTTTAACTAACTATATAATCTTTTAGAGTAGCAAAAGTTCCTAAGGCAGCTATCACTTTTCACCATTAGGTGATCGCATGTTCGTTTACCTTCTTTTCCAATGAAAATAAAATTACTTCTTTCACTGAAGACTTCCGATACTCATCATTTGCATGTTTAAACAAAATGATGCCAATCTCCGGAAGTTTTTACTGCACATTTTTACTACCGCATTCAGTCTTAAAACCCCCATGAAATCGAAGCTGGAATCACACAAAGACCCGAAGGTCGCTCCAGGAATGTCAATCAGCACAAAGAGATTCGCAAACGAATCGTGCAATAAAGTAAGTAAGTACAAAATAAGTGAGCAGTATAAAATATACACCGGGGCTATGTAAATGCGAAGACGGAATATAAGTGCACATCAACATTTGCGATGCAAAAGCCGCCAGGTTTCGGGGGGACGGACGGGATTGGGTTACGGAGACGACCGCTCGTCACCGCAGCTTGCCATGTTCTTCTTCACATTATTTTTTTGATTAAGGTGGTAGACGAGCCGATGTATCATCTATCTAATGGTTAGCGACTACCGCCGCCCATGAACACCTGCAACACCAGTGGTGTCGCAAGTACGTTGCTTACCTTTTAACACCTCTTCCCCTGGATTGGGCCTCTGGTACCCTCAGTCACGCAACAAAATACAGCGCATTTACTGCTTCACGCCGGTTTTCTGTGAGGGCGTGGTATTACTCCGGTCGAGCCAGCCTATTCATGTCGAAGCGTGGCTCACCCACGGTTACTGTCTCACCACTGTGCTGACTGACTGTATTGTTCTGGATGATGGACTAGTATCCATTCCTCTCCTGATTCCGACAGCATCTTTACCACCTTTAGCAGACCGTCATATTATACAGTCTATTGTGGTTGTTACTGCCTCGGTGGCGTAGTAGGTGGTGTGGTGGGTCGCACTTAAAAGCGACGCGACGGCTGCCCTAAACGCAGCCGTTCGGTCTCCAGGTCGAACCAAAAATGTGTACCTGAGTTTTTCTGTTCTTTCTCAATGTCAGCCTGAAGTCTCAAATTTGGTGGTCCTGTACCCCCGTGCCTTGGAAAGCACGTTAAGCCGTTAGTCCTGCGCCTGCCATTTTACTCAAAAACTAAGGGCCTAAAACGAAACGGAATTCGCGTCCGAATCTTTATTCCCGCCCCATTCACTCGCCCTGCGCGTGATGTGACCGATATGTTCTCAGTCGTTACAGGACGGTTTCGTTATATGCCATCTGATACAAAACAAAACAAAGAGAGTCAGTCACGTCCGCAACATCCTCCTGTATATTCCACCTGCGCGCACCTCTCGTCTCGTCTCAGCCCATAGTTCTGCTCAAATTGTGATTTATTCGCGACAAACGCCAGAATAAGCCGCGCTGGTGTATATCGGATGCGACCCGCCCCGTTCCGTTTTATCACCGCTGCCCGGGTGTCGCTCAAATTGGTTTACTTTGTTTTGCTTCTGAGATTGTGCGGGGTTCTGCTTTATCGTGACGAGTATGCGAAAGACGCGATGATATTTAGCCGTCTAGTGTATAATCTAAAAGCGACTCGTGACAGATGGTAATTACTCATTCATTCATACCTAAAAAATGCTTTGTCCGGGATTAGCCAAGATGTTTCACCTGCGTGGGACTTTTTGCCCTTGTGAACGTATTATGAAAAGTGGGCTTCATTTTCCTCACTTACGAGTAGTCTCTCTTTCGATCCATTGTGCGCGATTGTTTGCTCTTTTGATTCACACAACAGAATTCAAAAGCGGTGACGTTAACTTTTATCCCATCAAAAACATAAAAGTGAAATTCGAGGCACATTATATTTTTAATAAGTTTTGTTCGTTGAGTTCATCGTCTAAAGAAGTGATATCTAAATTGGTGACAAATGCAACGGTGAAACTTTATTCTCACAATTTATATTAATTCAGTCCGATACCAGATTACCCCAAACTAAAGTGGCTGTGGGCTGGCCATATCTGCCGCAGAACTGACAATCGTTGGGGTGTATGAGTTCTGGAATGGAGACCGCGTCTTGGTAAACGTAGTGTAGGACGGCCTCAGGCCAGATGGATTGACGATCTTCGCAAAAGGGGTGGCTGGAGCTGGATGCGAGTAACTGAAGATCCATCAAAGTGGCGAGCATTTGGAGAGGCCTATGTCCAGCAGTTGACTGCAACAGGTTGATGATGATGAGTCCGATACCACTTTTAGTTGTTTATAATTCGTACCTTAAATAGTCCTAATCCGATAACTGCCAATTGATTGACTGAATATGTTTTCCTTATACACAATCAAACGCTTAAATATCTTTATCAAACATTTGGTAACACGCCTTCAATTTGTATGGTTATCAGTCCCATACATACATGACATCCATTCAAAGGAACAAAGCGCTCGTGAGGGTCCCTATTGTGCAAACCATTACAAAACCACCCAATTATTGGCGTGGAATCAAACTCATATATATTTCATTATTTACTTGTGGGGAAGCAAACCGGATTTTCCCTTAAATAAAGCTAATAATCCCGAAGTATCCGGATTCGGTTCAATTGATAAGCTCTAGAGAAAAATTGTTCTTTCAATGGCAGCAAATTCTTTAATAATCTCATTCAGCTTTGTCAAATTGCAAACGCGTAGCTGAGAGATGATTAAAAATGTCAATCATTGTCTTTTACTACTTGTGTTTTGTACTTGTGCGTCCCGCAGTAAGCTCGCAACCCGCTCGGCGTAAACAGCTCCTATCTATCCGCAGCTAGTTACATCGTTACTCCTCATCTCTCATCTCTTCATAAACTCATCGCTTACTCCTGCGACCCGCAGTGAACTCACCGCCTGATGTGAGGCCTGTAGTTAACTATGACAACACAATTACCCGTAAACAGCTCCTATCTATCCGCAGCTAGTTACATCGTTACTCCTCATCTCTCATCTCTTCATAAACTCATCGCTTACTCCTGCGACCCGCAGTGAACTCACCGCCTGATGTGAGGCCTGTAGTTAACTATGACAACACAATTACCCGTAAACAGCTCCTATCTATCCGCGGCTCCTTAAATCGTTGATTGAAGGTGAGTTGTTTCTGTCAGGTCGTATCTCCGCCACAACTCGTCGCTTGCTCCTGCGACCCGCAGTGAGCTCGCCGCCCGAGGCGAGGCCTGTAGTTAACTATGACTACACAATTACCCGTAAACTGCTCCTACCTATCCGCTGGCTAGTAGGTAGCATCGTTGATTGAAGGTGAGATGTTTCTATCAGCTCCGCCACCACTCGTCGCTTGCTCCCTGCGACCCGCAGTGAGCTCGCCGCCCGAGGCGAGGCCTGTAGTTAACTATGACTACAAAATTACCCGCGTAAACAGCCCCTATCTATCCGCGGCTAGTTACATTGATTGAAGGTGAGATGTTCCTGTCAGGTCGAATCTCCGCCACAACTCGTCGCTTGCTCCTGCGACCCGCAGTGAGCTCGCCGCCCGAGGCGAGGCCTGTAGTTAACTATGACAACACAATTACCGGCATAAACAGCCCCTATCTATCCTCGCATCGGCCGCGGTCTCCAACGTCATACAATCAGCGAGTTACGTTGTCATAACGTAAGCTAATTACTGGCGCATGGGCCATTTCAACGTAGGTAACCAGTCTTTTATATTGGCATTTTAATATCACTTCTTTTCGGGATATTAGTTCCACTCGGCACCAGTAGATGGCGTTGGTGTTTCGCCTTTTCAGTTCACTACATATTTAATAAAATCATATCCGGAATAGTGATCCAAGCGTGCGCGCAAGATGTCGCTTCATAGAAGCGACATCTTGCGCGCAACCGGGAATTACATGCTAAGAGGGGAGGTATTTTGCTATAGTAAAGCTAAAAAATTACACAGAATTTGACGCTTAGGCATATATCTCGTTTTAATTAATTTAATGCTGTGATAGTCAATCATAATAAAATTAAATTTTCTCAATCATCAATGAACACATCTGATCGGTATTTAATTTTCCCGTTATGGTGTTGTTAATTATTAAAATAATTTTCGATACAAGTAGGTACCTGACACCATAATTATACTTAATTACGATAATTAGTATTTAGTACGATCCGAATGCCAATTATTGAAATCATTTTATTTCATGGAATTCATTCTATTGTATGTGTACTAATTAATTGTTTAATAAGGGGCTTACAATTTGCATAGATAATGTACAAATCAGTACATTGATATGGCTGCCAAATGGCAAGAGCTTTTTGGCTTTACTGACATCCGCCGTAACTTATTAAACTTATTCGTGTCATGAGAAAATCATAACATACTAAGACCAATGTCTAAAACCAGACGTCCAGTAACGCTGGGTGTTACCAGATAGTTCAATCGGCGATCGAAGACATGGATCGATGGTACAATCGACGTCAATCGCCGCCAATGGACTGATATAAGATCTAGATAAGGTAGTGACTTTCTTTGCAACTTGCTTGACACTAACACCACCGTTTCAGATGTGATAGCAAGCTGTAACTAAACTTTCCCGCGCGATTAGTGTATGATGTTAAGATGACCTAAAAAGTGACCAATATCGCCGATCTCTTAAACTAAGCCCCCAATACAAGTGTCACGGTAAGTAAATAAAGTCAAAGGGGGGGGGGGGGCTAAATTATGTGTGAGTTGTTGTTCAAATTTCTCAGAATGGACATGCTGGACTGGGTTGGCAAGTGCTCTTTGAGAAAGGTCTACAACAGAGAACGGTAAGATTTCCACAGTCCTCTCTAGCAGCAGCCCAAAACGTGGCGTCATGCGACCTCGCGACCGCTTAACGTGACCTCGCGGTAGGTACATCCAGAGGGATGTAGCTACAGCGAGCAGCAGAGGCTGCAGTGGCAGCCCTAGCTGAATTGAACCCTTTTTACAACAACATAGATAGTAGGTATGTAACTAGATTTAAGTACTTACCCATTTAGACGACTTACTTTAGCAAGGCGAAGTAACCACTCCACCGAACACTTTGTATTTATGGTACCTACATCTTCGTGGGTCCTAATTGTGACTTAATTCGTTTCAGTTGGACAAAGTAATGTTGTCGTCCATCGTGTTGAAACGTGGGGAATATTAAGGTGGTATAGCAGTCGCAGGCCTTGTTTATGGCCCGGCTCACCTGAGTTGGGATACCGCCAAACGCCGTGGCGCTAGTGTAGGTCAAATACAAGATCTTAAGCTTGCTCTGATATAATCAGCCTTAATAGCAGTATGCAAGAATTTCTCCGATGAAGTTTAGCGTATTTACTTTTAACTTAGGATTAGCAATGTAATCTTAAGTATTTCTGATACTCATCACCATCATTACAGCCAAATAGACGTCCACTCTGCTGGATATAGGCCTACCCCAATGTTCTCCACACGGATTAGTGCTGTGCCACCCACTTCAAGGTATCCGACCCTCACTAGATCATCGGTCCACTGCCACGACTGCGACTTCCTGCACGCGGCCTCCACTCAAGGACCTTCCCGCCCCAACGGCCGTCTGTTCTCCTGGCAATGGGCAGGGCACATTCACAGACGGCCGTCTCATCATTTCTGACACGACCGCCCAAGGAAAGTCCGAGCATAGCCCTCTCCATTGCCCTCTGAGTGACTTTGAGCTTAAGCAGCCCAATTTAAGCGGCCACGTTTTGGTTCCGTATTTATGACAGCAGTCGCAAATTATTTTAATGTGCTTATCGGACAGCCTTGAGTACCTATTGTTTAGAGTAAGAGTCCGACACACAACATCAAACAAATACATTATACAATTGCTAATTCTGAAAAAATATATATTGTATACTTTATTTTATACTGAAACCTAGAAGCAGTACAAGAGATACTTATTATATTATTTCTGCTATTGTTTGAAGTTTACAAAGACATAAACCCTACTTTTACCCAATGAAGAATGCTATCCTTCATAAACAAAATAAAAAGGGGTAAGCAACGAGTTTTACTACTGTAAGAATATAAAATGCTTTTCCGCAGAACTTATTAAATCATGTTCGAAGTTTTCGCAATGTAAACGAATGTTGTGGACGACTGCGGAATCGCTAACAGCTTCATATGCTGCGATTGACTGCACAAAGCAGGGTGCAGTATGTTTTTAAATATTAAAGATCGTCATCACAGTAGAATGAAGAACAATATTTATCTATTATTAGAATATTCTCGGTTGAAATCGACTTTCCGATTCAGTAGTTTTTTTTTAAATTGCAACTGGGAATTTACGTTGGTGGCTCTAAAAGAAGGAATAAGTCCTTTTCTTGAAGGTCACTGGGTCGTATCTGCTCGGAAACACCATCTTTGGCAGCTCGATCCACAGTTTTCTAAGAAATACCCACACTAAGTAAATCTTAATATGGATCTCAGGTTACATTCCGGCGACGATATAATTAATAATAATTGGCTCAATAATCAATTATTGAGCCAATTATTATTAATTATATCGTTATACTCTGAGTATCACAACTATTATAGGTTCTGGTCTAATCCACTAGTCACACACGTGTAGTATGTTACTAGAAAAAACTCACATCTAGCAACGTTATAATCATCATCACCATCCCTATTCCTCGATACCTAGCAGTGGAGAGACTTTACTCTATAGACAAATTTAATAAATTGATTTCAATACAAAGTAATTTCATTTATAGGGCATTAGACTAGAAATATAACTACTATTGAAGAAAATCCTCAGACCTTAGCGCATGTTTATTATTCCTTCAAAAGCCAAATAATGAACAACGCGAAAACCGCCTCAAGTTACCGCATACATCTCCCCTAAGCCAACTAAAGACAAACCCCTCCAATATTTCACTCCGAAGCAAAGCCCACCTTGCGATTACGTGTTGTGGTAAACACAGGGATACATCCTCGCATTTCTCATAATCCGAGTTTATCTTTATGAAAACTATCCCGTATCAGTATGCTTGGCGGGTGGCGAGCCAATCCGTCAGCGAGACCGACGGGGCGCGTGACGAGAATGCGTGGTCGGCGGCGGATGTAGGTGTGTGTGGAAGTGGCTCGCCGCATATGGGAGGTATCTGGTTGAGCCATACGAGTTGTTGTGTCAGATGTGACAGCGGCTGTGGATCCAACGAATCATGAACATATTGCTTGTGTTGACGGTGGTGGATGTATGTGTGTGTGGAAATGGCTCGCCTTGTATGAGAGGTATCTGGTTGAGCCATACGAGTGGTTGTGTCAGGTGTGACAGCAGCTGTGGATCCAACGAATCATGAACATATTGCTTGTGTTGACGGTGGTGGATGTAGGTGTGTGTGAAAGTGGCTCGCCCCATATGGGAGGTATCTGGTTGAGCCTTAGGAGATGCTGTGTTAGATGTGCCAGCGGTTGTGGATCCAACAAATCACGAATATGTTGCTTGTGTAGACGGTGGTGGATGTTTGTGAGTGTGGAAGTGGCTCGCCGCAAATGGGAGATATCTGGTTGAGCCATACGAGTGGCTGTGTCAGATGGGACAGCGGTTGTAGATCAAACGAATCACAAACATTATTTTGCATAATAATACGTAGACGGTAGCGGATGGAGATGTGTGTGAAAGATGCTCGCCGCATATGGGAGGTATCTGGTTGAGCCAAACGGCCGGTTGTGTCAGATGTATCAACCGTTGTGAATCATGCAGATCACAAACATATTGCGTATGTAGACGGTGGTGGATGTTTGTGCGTGTGGAAGGGGCTCACCGCATATGAGCCATACGAGCGGCTGTGTCCAATGGGCTGTGGCTTTGCAAGTGAACCAAAAAGCATGTGCACTCCTAATATACCAATAAAATCTCGTTTGAAAGGCGTTATGATGACCCACTAAGCTTTATCATCTCTATTTTCACTATGAATGGGAACAAAAATTTGAGAGGGCACTCACTAAGGATAATACGCACTCGAAGTGCGAGCAATCCCAGATATCACTTTTTGCCAAACCGTGTCGTAAGTGCGTGGAACAATCTTCCTGAAACTGTGATAAGTGCTCCTACAGTGAACTCTTAAAAATAGACTGGACAGTTTAACTTACCTACAAACAGACTACACAAGTGCAGTGATATACACGCATCAGCATTTTTGCTGCTAGTGTATTAATAAATAATAATAATTATATTATATTTGAATACAACCTGACGACCAAGCACCAAAACTTATTCGCGGATGCTCACCTCACTTGACCAATCCATCTGGTTGGGGATAAAATGGAATAGCCTAGTACAATTTCCCATTGCCAAGTTAAAAATAGAATTTTGCTTCCAGATCTTTTGGCACTTCCAGTTGTAACCTTACCTCTCCTCAGATGGAGTTATGAAATGTTACGGACCCACAATCGTTACGGCGGGCTATTGACTTAGATTCAATGACGTCATCGCCCAGCAATGCGCGCCATGATCATTCACTCGGAACGTTTGAAATACTTGAGATTCTAACCTCACAAACGCTTTAGGTAACGTTACTTTTGATAGATTTCAGCAAATTAAACTTTATGCCGTTCGTTTTAGATCCTCTTTGTGATAAACGGTTTCATAGCTATAATATTTTTTAGATTATTGACTCCAAAAGTTACCCTTCGCGCAATTTAAGTAAAATTAAGAAATTATTACGCGTCCTCAGAGAATAAGAGTAAAGATAATAATATTTCACCGAGAAAAGTTTCGTAATAATTGTTCTAGCTTTACAGCTAAGTAGTCTACAGGGTAAGTAGTACTTAAGTTTAGTAGTTAGTCTACAAAGTCAAAATGAAAAGTATAAAATAGACCGATGGGACATATTTTGTGAGCCTTCATTTGCATTTTTAAAACGAAATCATAAGTTGAGGTTAAACGAACCAACAAAATCAAATGGATTCACGAAGCATTTTTCTTTTTTCAACAAATAACGTGCTTAATGGGTTGTAAGACTGTTTTTACTGTGAAAATGTGTAAATTTCATAAACTTCATAAAAGTAACTCAATTCCACCAACTTATATGTACGCAAATAACATAAGGGTGCTGCTAGATTTGAGCATTACTTGTACATCAAGTTAAAAGTTCAAAAACAGTTAACGCGACCACAAAGACTGAGCTAAGTCCAAAAGCGGCCAAGTGCGAGCGACTCGCCCATGACCTTCATCTAGTAGCAAGTAACATATTTTTTGCTATTTGGCAACAGAACTATAAATAGGGTAACTTAATCTATCAGAACATCACGTATAAAATGTCACATGAGCTCGGGGATATACGAAAAAAGAGTAAGTATACGGAAGGTAGAAAAATACTACTAGGTAGGTGTATGCTTTATGTTCAGTTGCCGAGGGCATTACGTTGTATAACTGCGTCATATTATTATCCATTCACAAGGATCGTTACATTACATGATAATTTTTTTACAATGCTTGTATCATTTTTAAAAAAATTTGCAGGACACGGATGGGCAGTGACGCACCGGTCTTACGTTTATCACGCCTGTATAACATTTTAACGAAAAAGATTCCTGAACTGGATATTCACCTTCATAGCCTTCCCAAATTTTTATCTTTCATCAGACAGTCTGATATTGTAATTTAGATTATTTCCAAGTTATCCTCTGTTTATGAAAACATACACCTTTTTTTTTCCTTTACGTATGGCCAATGTAACATTTTATTTTAATAATCTGCATGCTGAGATTACCTAAAATTGTAAGTGCAGTTAGCTTTAAGCATGTCATTTTTTTATATGTAAGTACCTGCTGTAACTTATGTTGATGATCCAATAAATAAATAAATAAATTTTATTAATTTTCGGTCCTAAGCTAGAAGCAGATAACAGTTGGAGGATGCTAAAAATGCCAAAATTGAAGAACTGATGACGGACCCTAACGTAATAGGAGAGACGAAGGCACTCCGATGGCTTGGCTACGTTGAAAGAATGGTATCAGATCGCGGTGCCAAGAGGGCATATCTTGGGAAACCTACTGGTCGTCGGTCAGTGGAACGCCTAGGCTATCGCTAGCAGAATGTAGTAAACACAAGAATTGCAAGCAGGACATTGGCAACAAACTGCACAAGACCGAGACTAATGGCGACATCTCATATCCTTTTTTTTTTTTTTTTTGTTTCGCTGGGGAATGCCGCCGACCCGGAGTGCAATGGGCCGACGTCGCCGCCTAATGGCGGCGCCTTATGCATACCCGCCTACTGGGGAGCAGGCGGGTTATGTCGGGCTCTCCTCTGGCGGGGGCTTCTCCTATAACGAGAAGCCGGCCAGAGGCATACCGACTAAACCCCAGCGGTTTTCCCTCATCGCCCTTAAATGGGGAGGCGTCATGGGCTGTAGGACGAACCTATTACCCATACGGGCACCACAACCCTCCCCGGGCGGTGCCCGCCTACACGGCGGGCCAGGCGGTTCCTCCCCCGGCTTGGCCGGGAGAGGGAGCAGGGACGGCCGGGAAAACTGAGCCGTCCCTACCAGGCTGCGGAGGGAGCCCGTGCAATGCCAGTGCTGGTGTCCCCACACCACGCACCGGCGGGCTCCCTCTGCGGAGAGGAGGGAGACGCGCATCTGTTCGGCGTCTCCTCCCCCTCCTTGCCCTTCGGAGCGCGCTGGCGAGAGGGTCCGCCTCTCGCACGCGCTCCGCCGCCTCCTTCTCTGCCATTACGTGCTCGCAATAGTCAGCGAAGGCCTTCCAAGCCTCTTCCCTCGCCAGCATAGCTCTCACTATGCTAGAGAGAGAGAGGTCCTGGCCGACCCTCGCGACCAGCGCCAGACGCTGCGGAGACCACGACACACACTCCGCTAGGGTGTGTTGTGCCGTGTCCTCCGCAGCGCCGCACGCATGGCAGGAAGGCGTCTCCTCCCGTTTTATCCGGTGCAGGTAGTGACCGAAGCATCCGTGTCCGGTCAGTACCTGCACCATACGGAAGGAGACGGAGCCGTGGTGACGCTCAAGCCACCGGTCCAGGACCGGGGCGAGCGCATCGAGGGTCCTTCGGCCGTATCGGGCGGAGGCGAGGTCCTCGGACCATCGCCTCAGGAGGCTCTTCCGAGCCTCCCTACGAACGGCCTCCCTCTCGACGGGGCAGAAGCGTTCCTCTTCTGCCCTCTTGGCCGCCGTCCATTGGTAGACGGCGGCCAACACCACGGCTTCCAACTCCCAAGGAGGGGTCTCAGCGAGTAAGCAGGACGCATCAAAACCTACCGTTCGGTAGGCTCGAGCGACCCGCTGCGCCATCACCCGCTGAGGCCCCCGCAGGAGGGGAACGTTGTCCCGTCGCGCCAGGGAGTCGGCCCAGACTGGCGCAGCGTAGAGCGCCATGGAACGCAAGATGCCGGCGTAAAGACGCCGACACCTCGAGCCTGGGCCCCTCAGGTTGGGCAGCATCCACGTCAGCGTGTCTGCTGCCTTTAGGAGTCGCGGTAGCAGCCCGCGAAAGTGCGGGCCAAACTGCCACCGCGAGTCTAAGGTGAGGCCGAGATAGCGCATCTCGGCCTTCACCTCAACCTGGTGTCCCCCCACAGTGATATGCGCACCGTGGGGGAACGGTTCCCGAGGCCCTTTGGGGAAGTAAAGGGCCTCAGTTTTCTCCAGCGCCACCTCGAGGCCGAGGAGGCGCATTCGGGATACGACTAGGTCGCCGCCGTGGGACGCCACGCGAGCGGCGTCCCGGTACGTCATCTGCATCTGTCATCTGCATAGCAGATGACACTCATTCCCGGGAGGAGTACGCCGCGGAGGACCCAGTCGTACCCGATATTCCACAGAAGTGGTCCGAGAACCGACCCCTGTGGAACGCCTAGCTCGACCGGTCGACGCTGGATCTCCCCATCCCGGTCCGCATACATGACCTCTCTCCCCTCGAGGTAGTCCTTGATGAGGAGTTTGAGGTACTGGGGCACTCGGAAATGCTCGAGTGCCTCCAGTATGACCGGGTGGGGGAGCGTGTTGAACGCATTCCGGATGTCGTAGCTAACGGCTACGACACCCTGGTTG
The DNA here is from genome assembly GCA_014851415.1 of Cnaphalocrocis medinalis. Lineage (NCBI taxonomy): Eukaryota > Metazoa > Arthropoda > Insecta > Lepidoptera > Crambidae > Cnaphalocrocis > Cnaphalocrocis medinalis. Next base: position 9,406,998 of record CM026291.1, on the reverse strand, counting down.
CGAGACGCGGCCTGGCGGGTCTCGTCCCGAAGGCGGGTCAGGGCGTCCACCGTGGACCGCCCCGACCTAAACCCGTACTGGGCCCCGGACAAATCGGGCCCAGTAGTCGCCATGTGCTCAACGAGGCGGGAAGCGATGATTTTCTCAAAGAGCTTCCCTACCTCATCGAGCAGGACGATCGGCCTATAGGCCGACGGGGAGTCCGCCGGCCGACCCGCTTTTTGAAGCAGGACCAATTGGCCCTGCTTCCAGATTCTCGGGAACCTCCCAACCGCCATACAGCGGTCGAAGAGGTCCCGGAGACATCTCATATCCTAGGCCAAGACTCATTTGGGTCGTTTAGCCATCGTAGTAAGTATTTTTTTATGTATTATTATCCGTAAAAACGTTTCAAAAAACGTTACAATAAATGCAAAACTTTAGTTAATACTCACCCTAAGATGTGTAGTCAAGTGAGTAAAAATAAAGTGAGAATATTAAAAGAATTTTCAATAACAATAAACCTAGTCGTGAGTAAAGTAGTTAAGAAGTCAATATGTAAGATAAAAACACATTTTTATAAACATCATAAAATTTGATGTATAAAAAAATTATTTAGCTTAAATTTTAGCCGATTCAATATAGCCCTCATAATATAAATTAAACCCTTTTTGCATGTCAGATCATCAAAATAAGCAAAATAAAAATTAACTGTCGCGTATATTACATATCGCCTGGTGAATATATTTTTTATGGAACAGCTGGCTTTTATTTTGCTTATTTTGATGATATATAAAGAAATTTATTTGTGTTATACATTATATATTCCTCTCTCCCCTCTCGGATTCCGTACAGTGCGGTTGTGTTTACAATTTGTCCTTATTAAAATTTTATTTTACTGCCTTTTAAAAACAAATAAATCAAATAAATTCAGTGTCGAGTACCAGGCAGGCATAAGTGTTTGGTGGTGCTACTCAGGAGTGAAAGGGACGATATTCCGTGTGACGAAGACGAAAACATCTACACAGCTTCGGCTCACGCGCATCTAAGCTGGCTAACTCCGCCGCTTATCTAACGCACGCGCAGCTCCACCCACTTCAGTGACGTCACACGCTTACGCCCCGCCACTCACTCAATCACTTCCCGACGGCTTTTATTTACATTTAGGCCTACGCGCGCCGAACGCTATGTCCGTACAAAGAACCCCACCATCTACTGTGCCTAATGAAGAAGTTCTGCAGTCACAACCTGGCCCAACTGCCCCAACTGAGCCCCAAGTTGGCACCGCATCGGACCTTCGGGATGAACACACACCCCCAAGCTATGTTTTTATCCGAAACAGAAGACCAAGAGAAGATGAAATCTCACCATCGCAATTTCATGATCTCAAACAAGACATGACAAAACTCATGACATCATTTCTCAACGAACAGAAAAAGGGGTATGAGGAAATTACAAACACGCTAAAGTCTCTTCAGCTAACAACCACAAACATCGAACAGAATATTTCTCTCCTGACTTTGCAAAATGAAGAATTTCAAAAAAAGATCGTAAATCTTGAAGGACAAGTGAAAAAAGACCGTGAGTACATACATTTACTGGAAAATAAGGTTGAGGACCTTCAAAGATCAACACGAAAAACTTGTATTGAGCTCAGAAATGTCCCCCGAAAACAGTCAGAGAATAGAAGCGACCTGATAAACATGGTGACCTGCCTTTCAAAAACAGTAGACCTTGAACTCTGCGCACGAGATATCAGAGACATTTTCAGAATAAGGGTGCGTAACGACAAGGAAAAATCCCCGCCCATCATTGTTGAGCTTGGCTCAACGATACTGAAGGCTGACTTACTTAAAAAAACAAAGGAGTTTAACAACAAATATAAGTGCAAACTGCAAGCGAAACACCTGGGCCTTAACAGTGTAGGGGACACGCCTGTGTTTCTGGCGGAACAGCTTACTGCGAGGGCTTCACGCCTGTTTTTCCTGTCTCGTGACCTCGCCAAGTCTAAACAGTATAAATACTGCTGGACCTCTTTTGGAAAAGTGTTTGTTAGAAAGGACGACCAATCCAAAATCATAAACATCCAAAGCGAGGAACAGGTGCACCAGCTCCTCCAAGAAACATGACTATTCCAAATAGCGCCGCTTAAATATCAACATAGTAATAAGTTTTCTTATAGTATTAGTTTTGGTAAGATACATGTTACGATTTCTTATTTTTGCCATGATGCTCTTATAATAACATCTCAAATGCTCACTACAACTATACCTACTCTTTATACAATCTCAAACAGAATATGCTTAATTTTAACACACACTTACACAACTACACACACATATATATACTATAGTACCTCTTTAATACTAACAACACTTAACATACCACAGCACAAAACAAGCATACCACAATACACCAGCACACACTACATTTTAAATAACATTAAAACCAGCTCCTATACCAACTTGCATATGCTTATAATAAATAAATCAGAACACTACACGTATAAATATCTAAGTAAAGACTTAATTGTTAATCAAGCGCTTTCAAAATGAATAGTATTTTCACCACCCAGGAATTAGACTGTTTGCAATTATCAGATTCGGTGAAATGTAATATACAAGACCTACCTAACCACTGCGTTAGTATACCGCGAAGTATTCGCAAGCTCACAGTTGTATCACAAAATATCGCTAGCATCTATAAGAACCTCGATGACCTACTAGTCACCCTTTCAGAACTTGACTGCGTGTTAGATATTATTGTAATAACTGAATGTAGGTTGGACCCAAATAAAAATATACCGCTGATACAAAACTACACAAATTATCAAACAACTAAGTTACTAAACCAAAATGATGGTGTAGTAGTGTACATAAACAATATGCATCGAGCAAGGGTTACCGAACTTAACCTTCTGGATGCTACTGGGCTCCAAGTAGAAATAGCAAACACTGTCCTCCTTGGTATCTACCGTTCTCCCTCCATTCTGGATGCTGATAGATTTGTTAGTTCCCTTAACTCGCAACTCGAAACCATCACACACTACAAGAGCATTGTGGTTACGGGTGATATTAATATAAATTTGCTTCCAACTGATACAGAAAAATCTCAACATCGACGAAACAGACTTAGTTATTTAAATGTATTGGCGCTCCATGGCCTCTTACCAGGCCACTGCCTACCTACGCGACTAAACTCTTGTCTCGATCATTTTATGTTGAAATTAGACCTGAATCTTAATAAACCTTTCGTAGCTGTTCTGAACACCACAATTACGGATCATAATCTAATACTCCTTTATTTATCCTATACACCCACGCACAAACCGGTTACTCGATCTAAGCTCATTATTGATTTTGATGGTGCATGTAAAACACTCCTATCGATAAGATTTCCCCTGCATAGACACATTCTCAGGAGCCGAAGATTTTGCCAACTATTTAATTGAAACAATCAGGTCAGCCATTCAATCAAACTCTAAAATAATCCGTTTCTCCAACAATAAAAAGATTCTTAAACCTTGGTTGACAGCTGGCACCCTGAAGTGTATAAGACTCCGTAATAGTATGCAACTTAAGCTTAGAAAGGACCCTCATAACATAATATTAAGTATCACCTATAAACGCTTTCGTAACTATTGCTCCAATTTAATAAATAAACTTAAACGTAATTACCACAGCGAGCAAATCAGGAACTCTGTCAGGGACCCACGTAAGTTTTGGAGCACAGTGAATGATATAGTAAGGTATAAACCAGCTAAAACTGGGAGCGTAGCTCTATTGAACCTAAAATCATCACCACTAGATTCGGTAAATTTTGTAAATACCTTCTTCGCCCAAATAGGCGCAGAACTAGCTAGCATTGTTGCTCAGCAGTCGAATCATTCTATGTACGGATCAATACCTAGCACATCTAACAGTTTTCAATTGTCCTCATTCGTACTGTTAAATACAGATCAGGCAGAGGTAAACTCCATTCTCAGCAGCCTGGACTCAAATAGCGCACCAGGTTGGGATGGTATTAGTACCGGTTTTCTTAAACACGCTAGAGAAATTGTAGTCCCGCATATCTGCAAACTTGCAAACCTTTGTTTTGACACTGGGGTTTTCCCCAGCTCTTTAAAAAGGTCCATTGTAACCCCTGTCTTTAAGAGTGGGGACAGAACTAATGTAAATGACTATAGACCTATCTCTGTTCTCACCTCTGTCTCAAAGATAATTGAAAAACTCCTCAACAAAAGGCTGGTCGACTACCTTGATAAATTTAAAATACTATCCTCTTCCCAATATGGTTTCAGGAAAGGCTTATCAACACAGGATGCTATCCTAGATCTTACCACTACTATTACTGAGGATGTAGACAGGGGTGACAGAAGTCTCACGGTCTTCCTAGACCTCAAAAAGGCTTTTGACACGGTGTCTGTCCCCATTCTTTTAAAGAGGCTGGAGAATATTGGTATTAGAGGTGTCCCGCACCTCCTTCTTGCTAGCTACCTCCGGAACAGAACACAGGAAGTAAAAATAGATGACTACCATAGTGAAAAGGCTAATGTCACATTCGGGGTCCCACAGGGAAGTGTCCTTGGGCCGACTCTCTTTCTTATATACATTAATGACCTTTGTAATCTTCGGGATGTCGGTGGCAGGATAATTTCCTATGCGGACGACACCGCTATCGTTTTCACTGACCGTACATGGGAGGCAGCACAGTCACGAGCAGAGAGGGGCCTACTTATTGTCTCAAATTGGCTTAAAGACAACTTACTGACCCTAAACACACAGAAAACAAATTATATCTGCTTTTCTCCCTCCATAAAAACCCAACCAAGCAATAACTTTAAAATTGGGATTCACCACTGTCGTAACAATAGAAATGTAAATTGCTCTTGTAACCCTTTAAATAGGGTCACTCAAGTTAAGTACCTTGGTGTAATTCTAGATCAACGCCTTGTCTGGTACCCCCACATTGAGCACTTAATAGATAGAACTAGAAAACTTATGTGGGTCTTTAAGGTTCTAAGACAAGTCATGTCAAACTCACTCAAGAACAAACTTTACATTGCCCTAGCACAATCAGTTCTCACCTATTGCATCTCGGTGTGGGGAGGGACTTGTAAAACTCATGTCTTAGGATTGGAAAGAGCCCAGAGATCTCTTATTAAAGTGATTTACAGTAAGCCGTATCGGTTTCCTACTGACTCTCTCTACAAGCTCAGTGGGCTTCTCTCGATAAGGAAGCTTTATGTTCTAAGCCTTATTCTAAATTGCCATAAATCACAAGCCTATGTTAACCTTGCTCATAAAAGAAGGAAACATGTAGTAGCTCGCGTTGCCCGCCTACGTACAGCTTTTGCTCGAAGGCAATACATAGGGCAGTCCGCTTTTATTTATAATAAAATTAATAAAATACTTGACCTATATCCGATGTTACCACGTCTCTGCAGGAAAACCGTTGTGCTATGGTTGACCACACTCAAATACGATGAGGTAGAAAACTTATTTATGAGAAATCGCTGAAAGTTTGAAAGCTAAATGCCTGGTGCCTGTATGTGGTTCATTATCATCACCGACCCCAAGGCAAAAAATCCGTAGGGCATACATGCACCAGCATTACCTTTCAAACACCCACCAACTTATAAACCCGAACACTTAGCCACACACACTTTCTCTCTGTATCTCCCTCTTACACAGACAGACGCTCACTCACACACACACACACACACACACACACATTGAGCAAAGAGTAAATAGTAATTGCATCCTTTCACATCCTTTTTTTTTTTTTTTTTTACCTTTTTCTTATATTTTATTTGGTTTGTTAACTATAATTTTCGTAGATTCGCCATTTATGTAATTAGTCTTAGCTATCCGTAAGGGAAGAAGCGAGCCATACCCAATACAAGTGTCTATGACAACTTACTGGGTAGACTCGACCACTGAATGTAACACAGACTATTGAAATAAATGAATTTTTATTTTTATTATTTATTTATTATAGAGGTATTATTTATATTTATTTACATAGGATCTCTATCATAGATGACACTCAAAGTTGTTAAAAATGTTCCTATGCAGCGCACTTGTGACTCTACTGGTGTTGCAGGTGTCTATGGACGACGACAAAACCTTACCATCAGGTGATCTGTCGGCTCGTTTGCCACCTATCACATAAAAGAAACCTACAATTATAACAAATCACAGCTTGATTGTGATGAGATTCAATGGCATCATGAAAACTTCTGAAATTAAATGAATAAAATTGAACGGTAGGTATATATTTCTCCATATATTTCAATGTAGAAAAGTCTCAATCCCCTCAAAAAGGCTGCACCCTTTTATGACAGCTCAGAAATCTAATCCCGTAAAAAATATGTCCGACTCACCCTTCAATTAACCTTCTCTGAAGGAACAAAAACAAACAGGAAAACAACTGTCATAAGGAAACTCACCGATACACTCGAGGCCGGGTCTGTAACAAGGTAAAGGTATATTAAAATGGAATAAATCTTCAATCAACCTAAAAGGATGAGAAATATTCGCTTGAGCTTAATCACAGGAGCACGTCAAGTAATATTTTTAGTTCCGCATCTTATAAAAAAGCGGAACTCTTATTATTTTATTCATTTAAAACTAAACTTTATTTCACAAAACTTCGTACAATACGCGATGTTAATGCCAAAAGGCATTCTCTACCAGTCAACCTTTGGATCACTCAGAAAGGACAAAGGTGCGGCAAAAGAAGAGCTTAAGTAAATAAAACGTTGGCAGCGCACTTTTGACTCCACAGGTGTTCCAGGTGTGTGTGCAATTGCTTACCATCAGGTGATCCGTCTGCTCATCTACTACCTATCACATAAAAAAACACGCAGTCCAAACCATCGAAACGCATCGAAACAAGTAAATAAACGACAACCGCATAAAGAACCTACCAACTTATACCGAATCTGGTACAATGTAAGTGTATCTTCGACGAATAAAACTCATATTTGAACATCTGGCCGCGGCCAATATCTTACGGGCGCGTTGGAGCAGGAGCGAAGAGCGCGTGTTTTTCCCTTTTTCCAATTTCCCGAGGCGTGTTCGAATCGCTTCGTATTTATTATTATTTGTTTTCAATTGCAAAGTAATCTACGGACTGTGCAGCTGCCGCGTAAGATGAGGGAGTCGGCGCAGGCGGCGGGCGGCGGCGGTGATTGCACTCTAGCAGTTTTTTCTTCGTAATGGATCAAAAGTGTATGCATCTGCTACAGAGCTTGTTTAGGGTTCCGTAGCTAAACGGCATAATAATAATAAATTCACACAACATCTCATACCTTGACCTGACTCAGTACTAAGTAGCTTAAGCACTTATGTTACAGATATCAGACAACAGAGGAAATACAAATATAATACTTAAATACAATTATATAACACCAGATAGAACAAACACAAGTATTCATCACACAAATGTTTGTCCAGGGCGTGGATCGATTGTGGACCTTTGGCGTATGAGGCAGGGTCACTACCAAATGCGCCATCCAGCCAGGCATAAAAAGGAACCCCTTATAGATTCGTCATGTCTGTCTGTTAGTCCGTTATCCCCTAAAGCATAGTTTCACAGAAAACCAGGTTGCAGTAAAATTTTGTAGCGACAATCCCCAGCGACAAAAAAACCGTGACTCCACTGGTGTCACCCAGCAGCAGTGGGTGACGATACCGGAGGCCCAATAGGAGTAAAAGGGGGTTGAAAGGTTGGCAACATTCTTACGACTCCGCTGGTATTGCAGGTGTCTATAGGGGGCGGCAATCACTTACCATCGGATGATCCGTCTGCCCGTCTGCCATCTATCACATAAAAAAGTTAAGGAACCAGGGCGAATCGCTCCCCCCCACGCCTTACTCCAGCGGTGGTGGGACAGGCCAAAATTGAGACGCCGATGCGCTATCAAAGGGGCGTGATTAAAATATGGCCCACGTTCTGGCTTCGGGCTTGAGCTTCGAGCTGCATTGTGCTCTCGACTACGGCGCTTATACCACTTCGAGCTGTAAAAGAGATCCCTTAAAGTTGAAGCTAAAAACCTTTTCCAATTTTATAGATTATGTCTGTTACATACGCTGTTACTTTTTTATAATTTAATGCCAAAGCCACAGGGCTTAGGGACGATAGCGTCGTAACGCCCAGACAGCAGACACAATTGAAAATCAATTGTTTTATGCCTTTTAAAAGGCCTATATATGGGCCTTACGACGCTATTTAAGTATCATGAACAAAACCATATTAGCATTAATATAAAGGGGTCAGTTAAGAAATCTACATTATTGCCGGGTGGAATGGAAACAGATTTTTACTGTTCCATCTAAATGCAAAATTTATAAAATAAAAAGGATTTATTGATTACAAACACAAATCATTCATTTTTTTTAGTTTATATCTTTACTAGTGGCCCCGCCCTCACTTCATTTCGGTACAGTCAGCCACACATCAGGTTACCACAACCTTGATTGATATTCAACCAAACGTGTATGATAGTAAGAAACATTCGCAAAGAAAATGACCCCGATGCAAAATATCTCCTATAACAGTTGCCAGTAATACTTTAACGATACCAATCACCGTGCTCGGTGCAAAGAGTGAATTGAAAGAGGAACAAAGAGCGAAATGAAAGAGGCAACTCATTTCCCTCCTAACGTAGTTTTATTTCCGTAGTATAAAAACATAATACCATCTGCTAGCGGCTGCTCTTTGGTTTCCCGTGCATGAAATGAGATGAAGAAACCTTATACTTATACACCGTTAAATTTTAGTAATTTAAATCCCTCATAATTCGTGTGATAAATTATTCGTGTTACGAACGAATTATTTATGACGATAGATCGTCAAAATATCCTACTACTATTATAAAGGCGAAAGTTTGTAAGGATGTATGGATGTATGGATGTTTGTTACTCTTTCACGTAAAAACTACTGAATGGATTTGAATTAAACTTTACCACAATACAGCTTATACATCAGAATAACACATAGGCTACAATTTATAAAAATATATTGTGTGGATTGTCCAAAATATGACGGTAAGTGTCAATAATCCACGCGTACGAAGTCGCGGGCGGCCGCTAGTACAAAATGAAAATCAGCTGTTCCATACATTATTGCCTAGGTGAATTCCTGCTTACTTTGATTATCTAAATGCTAAAGAGGCTTTAATGAAAAAAAAAATGGTAAGATAAGTTCAACAATAAAATCGCGCCGTCTATGCGTGGGAATGTTGAAGTTTTTGACTAAAATAGAATATATAATAGGTTACAAACAAGTCGCATTACCTACCTAATAAGAAAAAATCTAATCAATAAATGTGATAATAACATCCCATGATAAGAAAACCACTTCACAAGTAAATAAGTAATTTATTTTTGTGGAAACAGGCCAGACAGTTACGTAAATTGAAGACGAAGTATCTACAAATGCTAAGGAACCGTATCCGTCTTGACCTATTTTATCACGCAACACGTTTTTGGTGTTTAGTCAATAAACAACTGTCTGAGAAACATTGTGAAACTAGAACGATACAGGATATAAAAAAGGATATAAAGTATCAGCCTATAAATCCTCCATCATAGCAATCAAGCCTATAATGGCCTCCATCATAGCAATCAAGTCATTCGCTACTATGAAGGGATTAGGCTTAATCACCATGCTTGCCTATTGTGGATTGGAATCATACATATTGATCGACAACTCGGAATCGAATTTAAAGTGTTGTTACAAGTTTTGAAGTACCTTACTATCCATTTCGCCATCAAGGCAGTAAGCCGGAAAGAAATAAACAACATACAAACAAATTGGATTAAGCCGGAAGATGTTTGCAGAATGTATCGGAAGATATGGACCAATATCGTCACGCAATGTAAGCGCTAAGAAGCAGAAAAAGATACGCGTGACGATTTGTATCAATACTCCAGGGACTGACAGAAAAAAAACAATCTTCTTTGATGAATTCAACAAACACAGAAAATATGTATCCAATTGGAAAATATTTCAATCATCCGTAATGCCCTTAGTTGCCACTTTGAGCTAGCACTTTGTATAGAACACCTCACACACAAAATGCCTATCAAAATTCTCTTTGAGCTTGTACAAAATAATATTTCTGTTGATTATTTCTGTCTCGGCTTACATTTGAGAATATATTAAACTGTTCTCAGTTTCCAAGATGAAGGTTCCTAGAAAAAAAGTTCAATAAATTCTTACGACATAAAGAAACATAGTAATTTATGGCCAAAACACCCCGTTGGTCTTGTGGTTTAAGTACCGGTCTGTGATCTTGGGGTACTGGATTCAATATTCCCGGGTCGAAGCAAAAAGTATGTTTCGAATTTTCCGAACATAGCTCAGATTTGTGATCACCAATCAGCGTTAAGCAAGCGTGGTGATTAAGCCTAATCCTTTAATTTTAGCGATGACTTGACTTTTTGGGGCTTGCGCCTAGCAGTCGGACAGTAAATAGGCTAATAACTATTAAAAAATATAACTAACTTTTAGTCGCTATCTATTAATCATCTGTTAAATAAGTGATCTTACAAAGAATCTTCTAGCATTCTTATATAACAACAAACGCCTCAAACACCTTCCCAGATTTGCGGTAGTTTTTGCGGTTCGAACCTAACAGCAAAAACCCGGCGCGCCATATCTCAGCGCCCGCTTATAGCGTGATATCTCACGCGTCACGCCCCCCCGACGCCGGAAACGCACTCACTGTAATCTCTGTACTTATGACACGTATCCCGTACAAACAAATTCAACGTGAAAAATAAAGTAATCTTTAATAACCCCGTGAGTGATTTCGGATAGGTAAGTAATAGGTAATTTAATGTAGACCACGGTCCACCAATAATATACATAAGGTGAATAATATCAGACGATAATTTCGTCTACTTCTCCTGTCTAAGCTCAGACAGGAAATAAGCATACATGCAAAATTCTAAATCTTAATCAAAGGAGTACGGTAAAAAACGTAACTACACTAGGAGGAAGAAAAATCGCATGGCAAAGAATAAATCACGAAAATAATATCACTAAGCAAAAGTGACTGTCCTGTAAAGAATCTTATACTCGTAGCATTCTTACTACGTCACAAACAAACGACACCTCAAACGCCTTCCCAGATTCGCGGTAGTTTTTGCGGTTCGAACTCGACAGCAAAAACCCGGCGCGCCATATCTCAGCGCCCGGCGCACGCGGCGCTAATCGCGTGATATCTCACGCGTCACGCCCCCGACGCCGAGAACGCACCGGGACGGTAATCGGTGCACTTGTTACACTTGTTATAGTTACTAGTTACACTTGTTACACTAGTCGTGCGCAATTTACGTAGCAGTGATATGTATAAGACCGCGACCGTGACTCGGAAAGCATAGTGTAGGACGGCCTCCGGCTAGATGGAGTGACGATCTGCGAAAAGCCGTTGGTATTGTTGGATGACAGGGTGAAATGGCGAAACATTGGGGAAGGCTTATGTCTGAGACAGGCTGATGATGATAATGATGATATGGCTTTATAATGGTGGCCACTGGCTGGTCATCTTGAAAATTCCACCATTTGTAAAGCCAAAGTATCGGTACACTGTAATTATATTTTTCTACATTTGTTGACATAGCTGGAGCTAAGGTGTGGTCAATAAACACAGCGTCCCAAGAAAATGTCGTCAAGCGGAAGCGCCTTAATTATTTATACTCTTACACTATACAAAACACTCCTTTATATTTGAAATGAAAAAAAAAACTATATTTAAGGTTATTTTGAATTGTGCTTGTTGCACGAGAATCCAGTCCCGAAAGGAGCTGGAGAGCATACTTATAATGAGCATTTAGGTGGGTACAGGGCTGCACTCCCGCCCAGAAGCGAGAAGAACCGTTCGAGCGTTTCATCTTCAAGTAGATTGGCATTTTTTACTTTAAGACTATAAAGGACAATGTTACCAACATATGAAACCAACGCTAAGTTAGACCTCACGTCTCCGTAACGCCATCTTGCGGACAATTTCTCCGCTCACTTATTATCCCCTTGACAAACGACCCAGCATTTAAAACACAACACTTCTCAAGTATCCTTTTGTGTCTGAACAATGCTGCTGCATTAATCGCCATACATCAAAAACTACCCTCACGCTCGTCGCTCAGCTGCCAAGGCTGAGACCGAAAGCCTCACAAAAGCGCCCAACGCGGGTGATAAAGCACGCTTGAGGCCAATTTGGCAAAACGCCGAATTGGTAATAACGCTTTCATAACAATAAACCAGGGAAACTCCTTCAAGACTTCTGTTTGAGCTGCTGTCTGCGATTATGGGTTATTCACACTAAATGCCTGTGATTTTAAAATCTATGATAACTATGTATCAGCCTATAAACTGTCCCATTGCAGGACAAAGGCCTCCATCATCATAGAAGTAAGAGTAAGAAATTACATTTAAGTCATCGCTACTATAATCCCATCATAAAAGCAATGATAACTATGATTAAAGCTTATTATAACATGGTTGTATATAATGCTGGTTTCCTTTTTTCACTTAATTCCCGTAATATAGGTATCAAATACGGCTTGAGTAATATAAGGCTGCATATATACATTATGACAACTTGGCGGGGGTTTTATACATATCCAATTTTGATATGACGTCAGTTCATAATACTTATATTATCATAATATCTTTGTGGAATATTAAACATTAAACATTCATACAAAATTAGCTGTTCCACAAAGAGACACTAAAGTAGATTGTAAGAATCGCACTTATTTCGTAATTAATTAAGACGTCGCAGAAAATCTCATTAATTAAAATAAGATTGTTTCTATACGGCTTGGTTTTACAGAAACCTGAAGTGACGTAACAAAAACTTGAGCAGAGTACCGACGCTCTATCGGGAGATATTATTGGGTTTTCGAATGTACTGGAAGCTGCAGTATCATGTTACCTCGACAGATGTAGACTTTAGATTGTTTGGACTGGACATTTATTTATAAAGAATGTTCAGCTACCACTTACTACTACTACTTACTTACTCCGATGGCTCAACGATCCAAAATGAGTCTTGGCCTCCGATACGAGATGTCGCCATTTATCTCGGTCTTGTGCAGCTTGTCGCCAATCTCCTGCTTGCAATTCCTGCCGGTCCGCGTCCACTACATCCCGCCAGCGGTATCGTGGGCGCCCCACTGGCCGACGACCAGTAGGTTGCCCAAGATACGCCCTCTTGGCGCCCCGATCTGATACCATTCGTTCAACGTGGCCGAGCCATCGGAGTCTATGTGCCTTCGTCTCTCCCATTATGTTAGGGCTCGCCATCAGCTCTTCTACCTCGGCATTTTTCAGGACCCTCCAACTGCCATCTGCTTCTTGTTTTGGACCGAACATTTACCACTTACGCTTTTACGTTTACGTTTGAATATTAACCGTGGGAGAACATGAATGGGCTGGGTCGACCGGAGTGATACCACAGCCTCGAAGACCAGCATGAAACAGCGTCTGCGCTGTTTCATCGAGTGAGTGAGGGTATCGGAGGCCCAATTAGGGAAAAGAGGGTTAAAGGTTGGCAGCGCACTTGTGACTCTACTGGTGTTGCAGAAATAATTTATCTTCAATATCATGACAGATGTTTTAGAGATAGCGTAATAAAACAACCCTTAGCGTTTCTTCTTTTATCCTCTCACGTTTTAATAAACATTAAATTCATACAACGTCTAATACGTTGACCTAATTCCACACTAAGTTTTAGCTTGAACTTGTGCTACCAATATCAAGTAAACAATAAGGGAGTCACAAACATAATGTTCAAATACATATTTACACGCCAGATGAGCACTAATTGTTTCCATTCAGTAACGGCATCAAACTTTTTATTTTGTACTAGATAGCGGCCGCCCGCGACTTCGTACGCGTGGAGTTAATTATTGACACTTACTGTCATATTTTGGACAATCCACACAATATATTTTTATAAATTGTAGCCTATGTGTTATTCTGATGTATAAGCTATATTGTGGTAAAGTTTCATTCAAATCCATAAAAGAGTAACAAACATCCATACATCCAAACAAACTTTCGCCTTTATAATAGTAGTAGGATGTTCTATGTTTTAAGTAAGAACTTAGTTTTAAATGCCAAGTCTACCGCGTTCTCAGGCCACACCCGCTCAGATTTCTAACAAATGTTCCCCTTTCTAAGGCTTCAGCGGGACCGCTGCTCTAATTTTGTTATAATGAAGGAACTTTTTCCATTTCTTTTGGAAACTTCCCGCAAACCGCTCCGTGGATTTTTCCCTATTTTTTACATTTTGAGCTAATTGACGCAATTATATTGGGGAGATGGGAAATATTATATTTCCCTCTTTCTAAATGGCCCTCAGGATTGTGACCTTATTTTGACTGAAGTGTCTTTATATGGTCAACCAATAGGAGAGGAGAGGAAACGGGGCCTACGCGTTTCGGATAGTTGGTTTGTTCAATTATTTCGAATGTCAGACGGCAGTCACTTTAAAAGACTAAAGTGACCGACATAGTTTATCGAATCAGCATGTTGAAGTGGAAATGGGCTGGCCATATCTGTCGAAGAACTAACAACCGTTGGGGTAGAGAAGTTCTTGAGTGGAGACCGCGACTCGGAAAGCGTAGTATAGGACGGCCTCCGGCTAGATGGAGTGACGATCTGCGAAAGGCTGTTGGTATAGAGTGGATGTGTTTAGCCGAGGACAGGGTGAAATGGCGAACATTGGGGGAGGCCTATATCCAGCAGTGGACTGAGACAGGCTGATGATGATGATGATGAGTCGCTTTATTGTAATTACCAGACTCCCCAAATCCTGAATCATGTACCAGGCTCCAAAGCGACGGCTTTGAACGCAACTGGGAAGGAATTAAATGCTAAAATGAAAAGAATATGTATTAGGCGAGCCCGTTGTCTAGCAGTAATCTACATCCATACTAATATCCATACTAATATTATAAATGCGAAAGTAACTCTGTCTGTCAGTCTGTCTGTCTCTTTCACGCCAAAACTACTCAACGGACTTAAATGAAGTTTGGTATACAGATAATCTAGACCCTGAGAAAGGACATAGGCTACTTTTTATTGCGAAAAGGGGGTTGTAAGGGGTTGAATGGGGGGTAAAAAGTTACTTTTCCACGCGGACGGAAGTCGCGGGCGGCCGCTAGTCATTTATAAAGAGATAATCTCTGGAGAAAGCCACAAGGCCTAATATAACACGAAAATACTAGCACGATATAGTCGACATCTAGCGCCATCTATTAGCAAGGATTCGAACTAATACGAAAATAGCAAAACTTTGTCCGGATACAAAGTGCGGGTTGGCCTCTACGTATGAATAAATTGAGACAACATCACATACATTTAATTTTGTCCTGGTCCCAAATTAAGGTTAAGCAGTAGGCGTTTAATGACTGAAAGGATAATAACGATACTATCTACTGTAAACAAGGTTTTATGAACTACTAAGTTAATGGCAGCTCAATAAAACGGCACATTATTCATATTGTTTCCTATATTTGAGCGATTTTAGGGCTACGGAATTCGGGTTAATTCCGTACGCCGGACAAAGGACACGGCATTAGGTCCTCGGGTCACCGGGACTCGTTTAATTAAATAATACCCCTGACCTTAGTGGTGCAACTTGGGACAAATTTTGCAGTATATAAATTTACTCTTTCGAGTTGCAGAGTCACTTTTTTTATATTGAGGACAACAAATGAGCCCCCACTCGCGTGATGATGTTAACGGCGTTGAGATCCACATATGAGATTGACAGCCACAAAAGAACGACAAGTGTCCATTGGAG
Organism: Cnaphalocrocis medinalis; assembly: GCA_014851415.1. NCBI lineage: Eukaryota > Metazoa > Arthropoda > Insecta > Lepidoptera > Crambidae > Cnaphalocrocis > Cnaphalocrocis medinalis. Next base: position 9,391,193 of record CM026291.1, on the reverse strand, counting down.
TCTGTCACTCTCACCTGAAGAACCTGGCTTTTTGTCCACTTCCTAATGCCATAGACGATAGATAACCTTCACCTTCGTCATTGTGGAATCAACTTTCCGCAGTGATATTTCCAAACCGGTACTACATTGAAATCTTTAACGAGCCTACAAGTAAACCTTTCCATAAGGTCGGCAACTCATCTGTATCACTCTTTCTGGTGTGACTGATGTATGGGTAAATGATCACAGCAGCCCATGGGGGCGGCTATGATCATTTACCATCTGGTAACCCGGTCGCTCGTTTCGTTCTTTAACTTTGAAACAGATTGATGAATAATTGTTACACGTTTAAAACAAAACATCTTACTAGACCTGGCAGAATTACTGCACCTAGAATTACAGTCCGCTTTTCACTTATCACTTAATTAGGACCTCATCATCTTCACACTCGTCCACTGCTGGACATAGGTCTTCCCTAATGCACAACCTGCTCCCGATTAGTTAGGACCTGCAAAAGTATATTTACTACCCCTAAAGAACCTAGGCAATCAAAATAGCAGTGTGTTTTCTACTCGAGTGATTTATCGATTGTGACTCGAGTGAGTCAAGTCGCATCTCTATTTGACCTTCCCGAGTTGATCTCCCGTAGTTTGATGTCCGGAAATTTGATTCGTGGAAACCTTGTATCAGATAGCTATGGTGTTTTTGATCTTGTGTGGTTAGGGCGGTTGCTTTGGATAAGCTGGGGACAGTTAATTTGATTTCAAGTTGTTATTTTACATGTGAAGTGCTTAGGAGTAATCAGGCCTTTTGTACCTTCGTTCAAAAACAAGGTGGCAAAGGGTTAGTCGGTGATACCGAGAAGGCAAGCCGGGACCTCTTCACATACATTCATTAGATTTAAGTGTTGAGCTTTTTGTGTTTAATCAGTATCAAATGTGGGGAGCCACGCTACGGCATGAATGGGCCGGCTCAACCGGAGAGAAACCACGGCAAAAAAGTCTGGCGGGAGGTAGCGTCAGCGCTGTTTCGTCGAGTGAGTGAGGGTACCGGAGGCCCAATTGGGTTTAAAGGTCACTTGGGGCAGCGCTCTTGTGACTCTACTACTGGTGTTGCAGGTGTCTATGGGCGGCGGCAATCGATTGCCATCAGGTAATCCGTCTGCTCGTCTGCCACATAAAAATAAAGTTCCCACGAACTGGGGAAATGTTGGAAAAGCGGGAGAAGAAACTCCATTTTTTAAGCTTCTGTCGCGTGTGTAGCTTTAATGGTCAAAGCTACATAAAAATCATATATGAAATAAAATTATCTAAAAATATCTTACAACATCACATATCTATCTTCTATAGTTGACTCACATCTTTCCTGATAGCTCGGAGCTTTCAGATTGTATAAGTTAACCCTAACGTTTATATAATACTCTCAGTCTAAATAATTAGAAAAAATAATAAATGTAACTTCGCAGGGCAACAATAAGGCTTACAAGTAACTAAGCAAATCGAAACACTTCTAATGTAATGTACGTACAGCGCCAACTATTTGGCTTGGTTTAAAACTAATCTCCCGAAACGAAATATGTTATGTTTTGTGATCATGTGTGCGAAACCGCGGGGGGCGTAGCTCTAGTAAATACTAAAACGTAATGAACATAAATTCTCCCGTCTCAAAATTCCAGGCCCCAAATTCGATTCCTAGCACGTGTCCGCAAGTACTTAAGCAAGGTTCACCTAAATTACACGCCGAAAGCCGGAAAATCAGCCCAACCCAGACATGGAGGGCTATTAAAAAGTTCCGATTGTCCTAGACGTTATTTGTGATTCGTGGGTTGTCCCTAAAATAATTGGGAAAAGGCCAGACCCTGATGACTCCATCTATTCCCATAAGGCACACGCCACGCTTGGCTAGGTTAGCGGTGCGGGGAACTAGGGGTTCTCGAAAGAGACTCACGGTATAAGTATTTTGAGCTAATCTCTTTTAATGGGGACTATCGGTTCGGGAAATAGCATAGATGTTACCTAGACAAAAAAGTTCAGTGGGCTGATGAAGATGATGAAGAACGTGAATATTTGTTTCAACATTTTATAGATGATGATGATAGGCGAGATGCAGTAAGAAATGCATAAATATAAAGATACATCACTTTACTTGACATCTCCCGTCACCCGTGTCTCCCGATTTAACTCCTTACAGCGGTATTTCCGAATTGATGCTGTGGATTTTTTGCGAAACGCGCCAACATCCTAAAAGGGAACTCATGTACCTACATTCTTTCTAGCTGAATATGTCCTTGAGCAGCTGAGATCACTTACCATCTTTTTTTTTATTATGTTTATCATTGCTATATTGATTTAATTATTTTTATGTATGCAAAATCTTAAATTAATCAACTGTGTTTTATATCGTGGTAAAACCCCGATGGTTTAAGTGCCAGACCGTGATCTGAAGTCGATATCCGTGTCGAGCAAAAGTATGTTTCAAATTCTTCATAGATTCCACGCGATGACTATGTACGAGATTTAATTATTTCTTAATTTCAATTTAAAATTGAAACCCTGTCCAGTAGTAAGGGCCGCGGCCCTGGTAACTAAGTGGTCCCTTTCACGCACGAAGTGACACAATTAGGGTCACTGTTCGTAACTCCGGGTAATGAACGAGTCATCTGCCCTTACATGTGTTACTACTAGGCCCTACTTTCAAATTTTGCCTAATGCGGATTTGTCTTTCAATACTTCGACGACCCTGGGTTAGACGAATCGTGGATTATGTAACTTATGTTGATGTTTGGGTTGTTCAGTTCGCATTTTGTTTTCGAGTTGATCTTGTATGTAGTAATGGTTGTAAGAGTCAAAAAAATTTATGATCGAATTATAAACTTACTGCAGACACAAATATTGTACCTGAGTTTTGTCTATTCAGTAATTCTTTGTCAGCCCAAGTATGGGAAGCTGCACTGAGCACTGCACTGTGTTAATCTTAATATCGTATATTACGTAATCCTTTCCAAATGGTCATTGCTCTGATCCTCGGCTAGTCATATCCAGTTCCTTCTAGGCATAGTAAGTGGGAGACTCCCATTCTTCAGGCTGACATTGAGATTTTTTTTTAACAGGAAAACTTTCAGCCCATTCCAAGTGTATCCGTCGCTACCTCCTATGGCCCAAATAGCAGGCACAATAGGAAATCATTTTTAGCATGAAAAAGGACTTTTGGTCTTACACTTTTAAAGTGCTAGAGACAAACCAAAGCGCCAAAGCGGTCAAAGAAACCAATACAATCAATATAATCCCAACAATCTAGTTTCAATACCGTCTTGTCTGATCGTCAATCACGATCAGTGGCTAAGCCCGCCGGCAGCGGACTTAACGTGGCTTGTTAACATCTGACAATAAGGCCTCATGCTCCGGCAAACCAGAATAATCTACGCCTAGTGGTGACAGCAGTTTAGTAAGGTTACACATATAATCACCTCACTTAACCGATTTTGATGTTATGGGTGTTTTCCTATCGGTGTCTCTAAGAAAGGTAAAGACGCGGTGTGCGGGGAATTTAGTTGGCTAAGCACTGAGGATGGGGTGTAGTCAAGAAGCGGAAAGTTCTCCGTGATCATCGATATAATCTGTAGATACACAATGCCATACTGAAAGCGTTTGAAAAGGTTATCTCAACAATGCTGTCACTAGTAGTTGAACAGCTGTAAATATTTTGGACTAGCTGTTACCCACGACTTCGTCCGCGTAGAAAAGTATCTTTGGGTATTGGTTTGTTTCATTATTTAATAATTTTCCCCCCTCCCCCTCCACCCCCCTTTTCGAAATAAAAAGTAGGCTACCTATGTTCTTTCTCAGGGTCTAAGAGCATAATCTGTATACCAAACATTCAAATCCAAAAAACTTCTATTAATTTAGTTCCTAAATTGCCAAATTTCGTTTTTTTGCGAATTGAGCTTTCATTCGTTCTCACGGATTACGTGCGCACTGTGTGATCGCTATAACTACAACGTGGGCTTTGCTTGCCATCAGGCTAAAGCGATTCAACATTGTGTCACTATAAAATTAAATCTCCAAAAACAACATACACCTATACGAATTTTCATTCATCTCATGTATTGTGTCACTTCCTGAACATTTCAGTGAGTTTCGTGCACGACCGTGCTGTGACGTTTTTGCTGTCCTTTGTGAACTAAACTGTACAAAGCAAAGATAGGCTTTGACATCGAGACGGGTCAAAGGCAGACGAACTGACTGAAATAACTTGTTTAATGTTCCCAGCTAATAATTATGCATTTGGAGTAAATATTTTAGTAGTATTTTAGCCCTGCTCCGTCGTCAAATTAACTGGCGCGTAGTACTCGTACAATAGTAAGTTATAGTTAGAAATTTTGGAACATGTAGGTATGGCCTCGAATCTCTCTCTTTCCTCTCTCTCTCTCTTCTATCTTCTCTCTTTTCCTCTCTCTCTGCTCTCCTCTCCCTCTCCTCTATCTCCTCTCCCTCTTCTCTCTCTCCTCTCCTCTCTCTCCTCTCCTCTCCTCTCCCTCTCCTCTCTATCCTCTTCCTCTCCCTCTCTCCTCTCCCTCTCCTCTCTCTCTCCTCTCTCTCTCCTCTTTTTCTACAGACTTTAACAGACGTTCTTTCTCACTGATCTCTCTTTTACTTTACTATAAACTCCATTGCTGTTTATGGCATTACCTCTTTAATGAAAATAGGCAGACGAGCATACCACCCATCTGATGGTAAATGGTAGCCGCTGCTCATAGACATCAACAATGTTGAGACACAGTTAAGCCGCTGCCTAACATGAAAGATGTACTCTTTCCATTTAAGTATTTCGAAAATGTATACTTATAATGTAACTAGATGACTAATATTATTATAATGTTAAGGCCCAGTTTGCATGCCAGATTCTCATCTTTTTATGTGCCACTTTCACGCAAATGAAATGATATTCTATTCTATTTTATTCTATTCAATCCTCTTTTAAAAAAGGACACGTCACACCTACCCGGCTTTCTAAGAGAACCTGCCATAAACACAAAGTATAACACACTCATTTACAAAAACACTTCCACGAGTGTAAGGGTTATTCTAAAAATCTACATTAAACCCGCCATAAATCAAATAAAGCGACCACTAGGTGACCGTGGAAAAATAATTCGCCGCCAGAGACGGACTCTCCCAGGATGAGCAGGCGAGGTACCGAGACAATTTTAATTAAGTTGTAGGGAGCTCATTATCTGGGCACCGTCCCTGGCACCCTCTATAAGTTTTTGGAGATCCGTGGGAAAATTAGAAAACATACAGTTATTGTTAATGCAATGCAATGTACCGGATACCGGAGTACCACTCCAGGTACCGGAGGCCCACTCGGGGGGAAGGGGGTAAAAGGTTGGCAACGCACTTGTAACTCCACTGGTGTTGCAAGGGGGCGGCGGCAATTGCTTACCATCAGGTGATCCGCCTGCTCGCCTGCTACCTATCACATAAAAAAACGCATTGGATTCCTTCAAACAAAGCGTGAAGAAGTATCTCGCGGGCCAGTATGGAAATGCCAACGGATGTGATGCCGTGTCATAGCAAGTGTTGAAACTGCAACGTGGTCTCTCCTTTTACTTACCATAAGGCTAATAGGAGTCATTTTACGGGGTCACTATAAAGTAACCAAGGTCTTTAAACAGTGCGTCCTACCTGTAATGACCTACGGTGCCAAGACGTTGATCCTTACAGTACAGCTAACTCGGCAGTTTAATATTGCTCAGCGTGGCTGCATAATTTGCTTCATAGATCGCTGAGTCAAAAATATATGAAGCGAGCTATGCTCGAAGTGTCTTTGAATAATAAAATCAAAAGATTAAAATGACCGACATAGTGTATCGAGTCAGTATAGTAAACGTATCTATCTATCTAGCTCGGGGCAACTAATTATTTTGACATCGCTATATTTAGCAATGCTGTTTTGGTTTCGTTTCAGTAGGTAAGTAAGTAAATCTTAACTTGAGAATCTTGGAAAAAAATCCAAAATGGCGGCACTCTTTGCCCTCATTTAACACGCAAAGCCAATTATAAATTCATACGGAACTCTCATTAGTTAGTTCATCCCACTTGACCATTTTTTGCAAAAAAATCTTTTATGTCGAGATATTCTTATCTGTCCCTGAGAATTCAGACTTGGTATTTCTTTTCGTGTTTATCTTGAGGGCTCTTGCTTTATCAAAACTATTTGCATAGTGCCTTTTTCTTTCAAAATACAGTTGAATTTTCCAAGGTTCTTTTCAAATTGACTTGGAATTGTTACTCTGAAAATATTCTTCTTTATTTTGTTTAGGGTTAATAAAGTATTACGGGATCTATTCATGGTAAGTCGGGGATTATTACTGGGTAATAAGGCACCTCGTACAAGTATTAAGAAAAGGTATTCTTTTTTTATTTCTAGCTCTCTGTGAGGACAATAGGACAAAAATGTAATTTGCCTAGTCTGCTATCTTGGATTATTATTTGAGTGTTGGGGAAAAGTTTAACAGGTCACCTTAGTATGGTATGATGGTAAGCCTAAGGAGAGCACACGTTGCAATAGAGGCTATCGCGTGTGAACTATCCGCTAGATGGCATACTGTAGTACTGAGGTCCATTACAACGGTTGAGTGGCAATTGAGTTACATCAAATTCGTTGGCACTGCCATAAATATTGGCCTGTGCAAAACTTCTTCAGATCACTTGAAGGATTCCTAGTGGGAAGATGGATAAAAGCGAACTTCATCTTTTACGGTACGGCAAATTAGAAGCTGCCAAATATATATTTTTTATTACTGTCCATGTTTTATTGTCGCAATAAATAATCAACCACCATTGAAATAAATAACTGCTCAAATTATTTTTCCAACTGATCCTAATAATATCGCGAATTAATATAAATAACAGCTCAAAAAGTTAGTTCCCTTTCTGATTTACTTAAAACTCTAATTACGAACCAACTGAAAGGTACAGACAGCCGGTTAATAAAAATTTCCTATAATGATGTTGAACCTAATCTGTCTGTTATTGAAAGAGACATAATTGAAGATGTTTATAAGATTTGACTGAAAAGAGTCTTCCTCTTATAACTTCTTGTTGTCTACATTAAAAAACATGTTAGCTTGGTTTGTGTTGTCCAATTGTATTGGTTCTGTTTTAGATGCTGTCGATAACTCGCTTTAAATAAAATTCAATGATATATTAACTCATCACACGGTATATCATCCAAAATATAACGTGTCTCTTATCACTCGAAATTCGCACCGGTACAAATTAGACACGGTAGCAGCCGAAACAAAAACAAAAAGAAATTGACTGAACGAAAATAGTCATTTTGTCAAAAAGAAAAAACGCATGCCATCTGTGTAACATTTTGGGCAACATACATATTTATTCAATTCTATACTGTCGTTGACCAAAACTGTCCCCAAACCGTTTTCATCACTTTTGGCGAATACCAAATAAATGGTGACTCGGGTGAAATCCAACAGGCAAAAATGCAGTGGATATTTTCAAAATATTATTTTCATGTTCGAGTAGAAATTCTTTGGAAACTATGTGGGATTGAATACTGCGGCCCGGGGCGACGAGTGGCCTTATCGTGTTTTAGGAGCATTTCGCTCTAGGGATGAGCTTTATCGATATTTATGGTCGATGATTGTGAGCCCTTTACTAATTTTATCTCGCTAATAACTATAATCACTAAAATTGTTTCATTTCATGTTACAATCACTGCCATTAAGTAGTACAGGATCGACCAACGAACACCAAAGTAGCGTTCTCGGTGGCCAAGATTCGTTTCGGGTCGCATAGCTAGTGGAGTAAGTTATATCAAGTATACTAGTGAAACCTTTTGTAGATACCCTATTGTAATGAAAACAGTTTTAATAAAACCATTACCTTTAGTTGATTCATCGTGTCTATCTGTTCGCTTGTCTTTCCGTCTCAGTACGATTTAAAGTAATTGTATAATCTAAAAACAAAAGTAGCAGTCAAGCCAATCGATATTCCAAAACAGCTATTAGACATAGTTAACCCCCTTTTCCCCAATACGATACCCTAACCGAAAACCCACAGTCATTTGACAAAAGACAGCGCAGACGATGCTTCACGCCAGTCTTCTGTGAGACCGTGGTATCACTCTAGTCGAGCCAGTCCATTTTTTCCGAAGCATGGCGAGACGAGAATTATAGCTAAAACCAATCGATACATAAAAACGAAACTTCGGCCTACACTAGCCAGTGTATCTATGCCTCGACGCAGTACATACTACGGGTTTTAGTGTCTACAAAAGATATTTTCTACGTCGAGAATTTCCTTCGAGTTATAGTCTTTTGAAGAACTTGGTCTTGAATTCAAGTCATACAAATGCTTTGGCGTATATTTTATTTCTTTTATTTGCGCCGTAAACTCGGAGGTATTTGATATACTCTGCTTTACCTGCTTTGATGTTTTGCGACGATATCTTAGGATTTAGACGAAAACCAGAAAGGACATGTTGAAATCTTCGAGATTGCCTCAATCTTATTTAAAAAAAAAACATGAATTCATAATTTAATGTTAAAGTAACGTCTCGTGAGTCTACTGGTTTAAGTACCGAGCCATGATCTTGGGGTCCCGGGTTCAACCCTTAAGTCCAGCAAAAGTATGTTTCGAATTTTCCGAACCTGACTCGGGTTTGTGATCATCGCATCCCATCATAGTAGCGATGACTTGATTTCTATGATGGAGGCATTTGCCCTGCAGTGAGACAGTAAGTATATAGGCTAATACTTTACTTTTACATACTTTAATGTGATACAGATTTTAACAGATTTTCTGACCAATTTCAAAAAGTCAAAACCGCGTGCAAAAACTAAATCAAACAAACAGTAATTTCATTCGTTTAAACATGTAAATACTTTTTAAAGTTTGTGCTGAAACTAGATTTTCACCGTAATGCCCCGATGACCCCGCTCCCAGGAGTTTTACGAAAGGCAGTGTTGCTACCTAAAAGGAACTATTTTTTGAATATTAAAAAAATGGATTTGTAAGTTTACAGAGAAAAAAACGATGTACAGAAATCATGTAAAAAATATTTTGTATCATAAAGCAGCATTGTTTTTTTAACTATAATTGCTGCCGTCTGTTCTCGTCGTAATACAATTACGTGACATTTCGTTTCGTTTTCACGTGGTAAGTGGCAGATGAGGTAACTGATCACCTGATGATGTCACCAATTTTCAGCACTATGAGATTTTTTTTCCAAGAAAACTTATTTGGTCTTTTTTTACTGGGCAAAAATAGGTCATTGTGTGAAAATATAATTATGAATTTATTCTTTCGTAATCGGTACATTTAAATAAAGATTTCCATTTTTAGACAACCATAAGGCGTAAAGGTAAAAACGCATGTGCGATTTAATCGACGCGTCGATTAAATCGCACGTCATCCTTTTGTTCAACTTTAAACTTATTTCTTGGAACGAGTGCGGGTGCTAACTAGTGGGCGTTAGTTAAAAAGAAGTGCAAAATTTAACCCTAAAAGTGCAAAACAGACAACACTGGGCGCGGGCGCTGCTGTCTGGAATTTTTAATCGCCCCTAATTTTTGCCACGCAGATGTTGTGTCCGCTGTGGAAGCTTAATATTCTCCGCCCGGCGGACGCAATAACACTTTCAAGAGGTGATAAGCGAGGTCTTCATATGAACTAATTTTGTGGATATAGCGTTGTCCTGCAAAATCGTGTGTAAAGGTAAAAAAAGTGAAGTACCAAACTGTATACTGTCCCACTGCAATAAAAGCATCCATGATAAAAATCAAATCAAAGCTACTTGCTTGCCTATATAGTTTGGTGATCACCAACCCGAGCTACGTTCAAAAAATTTGAACTATTTACTCGACCAGGCCCGGTACTTAATCCACTAGACCAACGGGGTGTGTGTTTGATTTAAATTTTAATATATCGAAAAAATTTATTTGCCTGCATCGAAAACTATGAAAATGAAATGTTGCCTTTTGTTTGGGGTATATACGACTTAAAAACCTTCAAAAGAGAGCGTATTCCTTTTTAAAAGGTTGATGGCGTATTTGTGACTCCTCTGGTGACAACACCGGCCTGAAAAACCAGAAGAGTTACAACTGCGCTGTCAACCTTTAACTCCTAACTCACTCCACGAAACAGCGGAGGCGCTGCTTCATGTCGAGTCTTCTGTGAAGAGGTGGTCCGATTAAGCCGGCCCATTCATGCCGAAGCGTGGTTCTTCCACGGTTAAAACTATACTTGCATACGACTGCACTTATTTATTGTTGTAACTCATACCTGTATTTTGTTTTGTGCAATAAAGAATATCCGTATCTAACCTTATAATAAAAGTTATGCAAGCAGTAAAACGAGTGCATACGTAAAAGACATTCCTGAAAGGCTCCCAGGGGCGGAGACGGCTGTCGGGCTGGGGACAGCTTCCGCGGGCCTCCGCCGGGCGGCGCTGTCCAGCCATAGTGGAGATCCCGGGAGGCCGCACGCTATGTTGCAAGTTCATGTGACAAAAAACTTAATGTAACAAAGGCAAGGAGCAAGAGGAAGGAACTAACTTATCTATAGAAAACAAAACTATGTGGACCTTACATAGGTGCATTTCTTATTTGCTTACCTACTCAATTCGATGGGGCACCAGTGTGACACGACTCAGAGGAATCAGTTCCAGGATCAACAGCTTAACGAGGCACGTGGGTTCAAAACCGCCATCTTCCAGACTTCGGACTGATACTGAGAATTTCTTAAGTTTTGGCCCGACTCGGGGGTCGAACACAAAGCGTAGCTATCGCTTTAAAATACGACCCACGTCCGCTGCACCGTAATAACATGACATTAGACTAATTTTTATTTTTGGTATAGCAATTCTTTGCAATAGCAATCGTCAGCTCATGGCGAGTTAAGCACTTACGAAATTCGTCGGCTTAGTAAGGGGTTCGGCTAGTATAATTGGTAGTAAAGCCACCCGGACTGTGGAAGGTTGTGGGTTCGAGTCCCACCTGGACTCTCCGAGGATTTTTTTAAGTGCAATATTTACTTATGAAATTAGACTGCCTCGGTGGCGTAGGGTCTACTAAACAATCGATGACGTAAGAAGTTGGACCTCAGTCTAAACAGTACAACTAACGGATTTTTCACACGCGATCTCCCCCATTGGACACCGGTAAACCAATTGAACATCGGAAAAGCAAATGAAAAATAATATGATGCCGTAGTTCCTAATTAGTTTCCACGCAGGTAAGGCCAGACTAAAACGGTTCAACCAGAAATGGTCCCGCCAGCTAATGGCGCGCTAATTACTGCGTAATTACTCGCTCTGAATGCGTTTTAATACATTCGTTGGTGCGCCGTCAAAGGGTTGTTAGGCAGACAAGTACATACACACATCAAAGTATACAAAACTGTAAAACTTTATCAGTCAACTTTCCTCTTACTGGTATACACATTAGGTTAAATATTCATTGAGAAAATTTGACAGGTTGTGGTAACCTTATGTGTGGCTGACTGTACAAAATTTATTGCGTGATTGGTAATCAACGAACGATAAACATTACTATGCCTATCTAGGTATCCTTGTGTTTCTTCGATTATATTTTCTGTCAACAAAACCTATGTATTATATCTGCTACTGTTTCTTGTTGTCGTGTATCTATTTTCTGTGGTCAATATTTTTATTTTACTTTACAAGCATTTTTATACTTTCTTAATCTAAACTATGCATGTCAGTTTGATAGATTCGCGATGCTTCGATTTGTTTGTCATCGAGTATATGTAGGTACTATAATAATCTGATTCATATCATTAAACTCCTAAACTTGATCGGGTATCCATTATGCCTCATCACTATTATATATTTAGTCAGTAAATAGAAGCGAAATCAATTTGGATGGAAGCTCCTTTCAAACACTGAACACCGAAGTTACTAAAACATAAATTGATTCACACACAAAACTAAACACAATTTCACTTTGAGCCCTATTCAAATAGCTTTAGAAACTAGTAACAATAGGGTTTATTAATCCGGTTTACTCATTAAAATACCTTAAATGCTCACGATGTTATGATTAAATATTTTGAGGAACCGTGGGAGGGCTACGCTTCGGCATAAATGGGCCAGCTGTAACCGTAGTGATACCACGACCTCACGCTGAGCTGTGTATTGGTCAAGTGAGTGAGGGCACCGCTGGCCCAATAGGGGGAAAGGGGGTTTATGAGGTCGACAACGCACTTGTAACTCCTCTGGTGTTGTTGGTATCTATGTGCGACGATAATCGCTTAGCATCAGGTGATCCAAATGCTAGTCTGCCACCTAAGAAAAGAATAACTACGTAAGAGAGCAAGGTGTGTCCCCTATAATTTTATCATTTTAGGCTACCGAACCTCAAAAGGAAAAATCTGGACAAATTTCAGTTGGGTAGTAGTCCTGTTGTCTTGTCTGACATCTAAAACCTAAGCACTTCCAGCGCCATCTATTGGCAGACTCTAATGTCCCGAAACGAATTATTTCTTGCCACAAGTTTTCGATAAAGAAACAAAACTAAAAAAGTTGAACTTAAATAGAACAGGATGCGAATTCAGCTGTTAATGGCAATCTTATTGTCCTTTCCTATAACCTGTGACGCACAAACAAGGGTCTACTTTTAAATCGTTAAGTTTATTTGTTGTTCCGACGTGCAGTTGCACAGCTCGTTATCTCGCAAAGTTAACGATACGCGATCCCACAAACAACGATAGCTGCTGCCAGGGGCGTAGCTTTGGGCTGGCCAGGTGGTATGCATTGGGGCCCTCAAACTCAGACTGCCCCTGGTGTATCATTAAACAGTAACATGCCTTTGTAACACTTTCTTTCAACCACGCTGTATAACTTTTGGAAATACATCGATATTTATTTTTTTCAATTCCTCTCACACAAAAAGGGCAGCGGAAAGCTATATGGTAATCGCTTCATTGCAATTGCCAGACTTCACACACACACACACGTATACTATCCGCAAAGTGCAGATTATCTCGCATCAGACAAAGAAAACATCTTTTACCTCACCGCGTTGCTGCGTCTAGTCTTAAACAGGTTCCGGTGAATAATTAAATAAATGTGCCAGACAGTCACACCAATCAACCTGGTCTCAAATCAGGGCAACCCCTGTACTATGAGTACCAGACCAACAGAATCAGTTACAAGTTTCCGTAACGTGCAGGGGAGCAATTCTTTGCACTAAAAATTGAAGACGAATTAGAATTTTTGTATGGACGAATGTTTAAAATCTCTAAATTCGACTTGAACGTCCATTGCACGAGAATTGCCCCCCAGGTTTTCTCACGACGTTTTCTCATACCGCGTTACTGCGTCTAGTCTACAAGGCTCCGGTGGCCTGGGGATGACCTGGTTCCGTCTCTGTCTAGGTTAATAAATACACCAGTACATTCGTCATCCTGCGATGCACTCCGACGCAGCTAATGCGCGCTTACATGTAAGAACTTTGTACGCGGTTTTATGAGAGATTTATTTGTGGAAGCATTATAACGAGGAACGTTGAAAGTGGGTCAGATACAATGAAACTAATGTTTGCTTGGAGTAAGTTCAATAAATTATACTGAATGTTGTATGACGTGGCTGACACAGACACTGGATGAAGGCTTTTCCTCAAATTCGAAGTCAATATTTATAGAATAGAATAATCTTTATTGCCAAAACACAATCAGTGGGCTTAGGAAAAGGCCATGGATAAGTACTTGAGATCTCTGGATAGAGATAGAATAATTTTATTATGTTTGTTATAGCAATAAAATTCTTTGCAGTTTTCAATTTGGTATGTCGAAGGTTGTGGGTTCAAGAACCCTTCGGTGAATAGGAGAGGTCTATGTCCAACAGTGGACTGCAACAGGCTGAAGATGATGGACTAATGTTACACTTACTTTAATTTGTCAACGTTATAAAAGACGGTATCTCTTCACAACTTTATTCTCCGCTTTATAATAAAGAAGTTAAGATCTCTTTTTCAACGGTCCCCGGTGAGCAAACGAAGTGTGTACTTTAATAATTTGGCTTTAAAGTAACTGTTCTATAATTACAGAATAAAAGGACGATAAATATTGTGAATGCTGGTCGCCACGTCGAAGCGACTCGCGGGTAACAAATAGCGCTCATTTGCATCCAGCTTAGTGATGCGACTGAAATCCAACGTAGCTATTAGTAAAGTAGACTCCATTTTCCGCACTTCGACTCTCTTTCGGTCCATTGTACGTGATGGGTCGGCTGGTCTAAAAAGCCAGTCCAGCTCCGCCCAGAAGTTTCCTGGGAACCTTCCTGACTTCGCGGAGCGACCCCACCGTTCCAAGAGTTTGCTTGCGTTGGGTGGCCACAGCATCGCAATCCAGGATCACATGTGTGACAGATTCCTTGGCATTAAGGCATTCTCTACATAGTAGCTATTAGTATCTACTAGAGTCAAGGTCGCTGCGAGATTGAACCAAAAACGAGGAGATCCATAGACGAACGAAAGTTGCCGACATAGCGGGTTGGCAAGCTGAAGTGGCAGTAGGCGGCACAAAGCAAGAAGAACAGATCGCTGTAAGAGCCAAAAGATTCTCGAATGGAGATCACCTACCGGTAGACGAGACGTAGGACAGGCCCCCCACGAGATGGAAGAAAGACTCTGACAGAGTCGCAGGTTTCCGTTGGATGCACACCGCCTCCAATCGGTTTAGGTCGATGGAGGAGGCCTATGTTCAACACGTCCTATGGCTGAAATGATGATGATGATGAGAGTTGAGCTGTGAGGATTTCTCACTCTTCGATCCTCCTGACTCAGTGTGTAGCACATTTCTTCTTCCTATTAACTTGAGTCGTAAAGTTAAAAAAGTATTCGAGTAATAAATACATTATCTCAAGCATAAAAGTCGACTTTAGTCCATCACTGACGGGAAAGTACAAGACTAGCGCAGCCGCTGAGGGAAATGCGTGGAATTTGTTCCAATGTCGACCGAGAAAATGTTATTTAAATTAGACAAAGCATAGATACAGCAGTGGATCGGCGCATTTATAGCCTCCTTGGTACAAGATCAATGCCCCACAGAGAAGCGGGAAGTATGTTAGACATAATGTACAAGTAGTATTGTTAATAGAATAACTTATGCTGATGATGTTGTCCGGCCGATTTCGACCATGGCCACTGCCTGACTCTACGGGTGTTGCAGGTGTCTATGGGCGGCGGCTATCACTTACCATCATTTGATCCGTTTGCTCGTGTGCCACCTATCACATAAAAAAAACACGCTCAGCGACAGAGAGAGCAAAATTAAGTCCCGAAGCGTAGTGAGCGCGGCCACTATTATGTAATAAAAAGGTAGTCGTTTTTCAAAATAATGGATTTATACACTACACACCCACGAGGGCGCCGGATAATTGATTGCCTAAGCCGTTCATCCACGTCCGATACCGAGTTGCTATTATCAAGTGCGGTTCCATTATCCCGCTCAGGATATCGGAGACTAATGCGAGTTACCGAACGGAATGCGATCCTAATTTGTCAGCCACCGAAGACGAGTGGATCAGGTGAAAAAGCGGCCAAGATCGTGAATCTTGAGTTGAAGGGTGATAAGAAAAATATACAAAATCTACCATGAAAGATTCACTCGAATTCACGTGTAACGCAACAACAGTGTTTATGGTAGCAATGATTAGCATATAAGCTTCATCAGCTACCTTGCATATAGCTTCATCAGCTACCCACACTCGTACTCTGCTGGACATAGGTCTCCCCTAATGCACGCCACTACTCATGATTTTCGGTCACTCTCATCCAGCCCACACCAGCCCGCCTTCGAATGTCATCATCCCATCTTGTCGCAGGGCGTCCAACATTACGCTTACCGAGTCCGCTGTCATATAGCTTATATATATCAGTTATCCGTATATTGTGAAACAGGCCCTTAGTCTAGTGATTAGAATATCCATAGATTCGAATGCTCACTATGTATTTACTAATGGAAATTTCATATGCCCAGATTGCCGTGAAATCGACTGACCACCCGACATTAAGTTTGGTCAATCAACTTCACGCTAACATGGGATCTATAGGATGCTTGGAGAATGAACACGCAGGGAGCTTAATGACGACTAGGTTCCTGGAATTATATGTTTGTTTGGGCCATTAGTAAAGTACATTTCAAGTACTTTAAGTTATTTTATTAATGAGACCAGTGGCGTAGCGTATTAGGCGGCTTGATGCGGAAGACTATTTTGATATTTTCTTCTTCAACCGTCCATTAAAGAACTTCGAATTGAACGTGTCTCTGAAGCAAAGCCTCCAGTTTAGAAAAGAAATCAGATACGTCAATATCATTTTTGAAGACCTGGGTTGGATGGGTGACAAAATAGGTTTTGAGTCACAGTTCTAAGTAACCTATCACATAACAAAACAAAAATGCGGTTTACAAATATATCTCGGAATGTTCTTATAGTTCCAAAAAAAGTGAATGGACACAGATGGGCAACGATTTTTTTTCATTTGGCTACGGAACCCTAAAAAGTAAAACACCTGCCATGTTCATAGCAACTTAGCAACGCTTTCGCTCACGAGCGTAACATTTTTAAGCATCTATTTAAATCTAGACAAGCACTACGCTGATTAAAGGCGTCACTTTAAAATAATTTTCAGTACATTTTGCGCGAGACAACGCCAGGACTAATGTATTTGGATCCATTAAGCAGCCTGGAGTGTTACTGCAGTGCTCGGTGGCACTGCAATACAGACTTAAGTTGTATAAGCATAAAGTCTAGTTTTACGGAGTGCTGGCTGTATTCAGAAGCGTATGTCTGCACAGTATCCCGCCGTGGACAAGACAATTGGAACTAATACCTAGAGTTAGGTATTTAGATTTATGGCCGAAACTAGGTCTTGTTCTGACGCTTTGGGCTGTAACTAAACATAATTAAAGGCTTAGATAGTTTCGGGAATCGTTTTTGCGGATCGAAGGAAACTGCCTACGTACCTATTTGCTTGTAAGCTTGCAAACAGGACTTACGAGTACGTATTGTTACGTTAAGGTATATCAGAAGACTGAAATACACAGTACACCGAGACACTGAACGGTCCACATAGAACGAATGTTAGTTCAGAGATTGAACCCACTTTTTGCTTTGGCTCGATGAGGCCCGGTCACTACCAAATGCACCATAAGTCGCAGTTTTGAAAGAAAGATATGGTCCGCAGGAGATCTATTGGATCAATGGTCGGAGCCCAAGAAATGCGTATCTCAAGTGGCAATAACCAGTCATTGCGAGAAAAATAGACGACTGTTGGGGCGAAAAAGTTTTTGAGTAGACGCTTTGTACAGGAAAATGTAGCCGTGATATGCCCCCCATAGTGTGGAAAGAAGATTTGATGAAGGTTTCGGGAATGCCTTGGATGCGCGCGGTACAGGACCGACCTCTTTGGAGAACATTAGGGGAGGCCTATGTCTAGCGGTGGACGTCTATTGGCTGAAATGATGACTGCTGCATCAAGCTCTTACCTAAGCCTATTTATAAGAGTTCTCAATACATTAACATTTTGGTCTAATTTAATACTATTTTATTGAAGTAGGTTTATACATAAAGAGCAGGTTTCCTCAGAATGTTTTTATTGTTGCGAAGAACGTCATAGAAACACGCATACCTATATAATATGCACGATATGGATATCTCCAAAATATTCACTTGTAGGTATCTGATATTCCGTTTACCGGTACCCGTCTCCCATATCAGGCCCCGTAAAGCCGAGGCATTCATCTACCCGCTCGAGAGTAATCCTTCAGACTTCAGACTTATGCCTAGAGCCTTGAGTTAATTAGCTCTGACGATGGAGCTGTCCTTGTCAAGCCCTTAAATTGTTAATAAGACGATCTGAGCTATTTGACAAGCCATTCCCAGAGCTCTAAGTCAGTGAGGCTCGGAGACGGCGAGTAAGCTCGGCCGGCCATATCTCGAGTGACCGCAGCGCGCTAGATTACGGGCCGGCAGGTAGCCGCCTGGATTAAACATCAAGGTGCCACCGCCTCACACCGGAGTGAGCATTCATTTTAATGTGTTTGACTGTGCTGGCAGAACTCCTTAAATATTACCAGGCGCTGCTAATCAATGATGTATAACATTTTTAAACTTACCAATTTGGGAGACTGCGCAATTTTATGTAAAAGTTAGCACGGCATTTGTTTATTTGTTTTCTAGCTGTTAACCGCGACTTCGCGTGAAATAGTATCTTTGGGATTTCCGCTTTTCGCAATAAAAAGTAGCCTACTTATGTCCTTTCACAGGGTCTTGACTGTCTGTATACCGAAGTTCATTCAAATCTGTTCAGTAGTTTTGGCTCGAAAGAGTAATAGACAGAGTTACTTTCGCTTTTATAATTTTAGTAAGGATTCATTAGGTACGTTATAAAAAAATATATATTTCACTACATCACATACATTGATCTGACTCTGAGATAGGTAGCTCAAGCACCTGTGTTACAGATATCAGAACCAATAGTGAAATTACAAATATATACGTATAATACTTTTCTTTTGTAAATACATACTTATAATACATAGAAAACACCCAGACCAATACAAACAGACATGTTCATGCACACAAATGTTTGTACTGTGCGGGGATCGAACCCGCAACCCTTGGTCCAGACGCAGCATTCACTACCACTGAACCAACCGGGTCGTCAAAAAAAAAGTTATATTAATTTATTGCAGAGCTGTGGTCGAAATTACAAGGATTTCATTTATTTATACTTAAAATCCTCGCGTTTAGTCCCATTTATATCAAGTATTTGTGTTATATCGCGTTGTTTGGTGTGAGCGCGTGCCGGCTTAAGCCCGGGGCTCCTCCTCACCGCCGGCCATTCCTTCTCGTCACTCGAGATTTAATCAGGCCCGAGTGACCACCTCTCCGCCTAATGCCGCGTCCAGTAATTGCTCAATTGCTGTTCTCATAACATTGTTGGGATTACGCCTCAACTGGCGTTTGCGATCCTAATGGGATTGAGATCCTATTGTGAGGAGTTAGTGCGCTTTATTTTATAACTGGAGTAGTTTTGCTATTAGTTCCAGTGTTAGCAAATAGATGGTGCTGGGTGTCGATCGCGTAAAGGGGCTTTGTTCGTGTAACCTGTTGTTATAAGGGCTTCGGGATTAAAATAGTAGCATCTCTTTTTAAATAGTATAGAAAATAGAAGAGTCTTTTTAGATTAGCCTATGTTCCTTTGGAAAAAAATATTTTTGTCATCAGTATAATGCCCTCGAGACGTTAAGAAAAGCACGTAAATATAATATTACGAGAACTATTATCGAACTCTTTCAAGTGCCGTAACCTTTTATGCAAGAAAGAAGATATCTATCTATGTATACTATTACACGTTTCATTATTGTCTTTGTCGCCAACCACAGTCCTTTATTGTCTATTGAGTCAGAAATTTAAATATCTGTATTCAACAATAGAAACACGAGACATTTCAAATTAAAAACGCTCTCCCTCCCTATCAAAACAGTCTGAAACCAATCATGGCGACAAATAAACAGCAATAAAAATGTTCCGTGATTAAATAACTAAATTCCTTTGTCTACAAAGGTCGTTCCGTCTCCTTTTATCTGGTGGGGAAGGAAAGAGGGGCTAGAGAACATTTATCGCGGAGAAAGAAATTAAAGTCTCGCCGAATCGTACGGTTTTATCTACGTGTCGATAGCGGTCACAAATTATGTGCTTCCTTCGGCTTAAGGGGCGGTTGCTGCCCGGGAGCGCATGGCTGGAGAATACGAGAAAATATACAGGCGAAAATTCATACATTTACCTATGTATATTTTTTGTCTATAGAATTTAACTCTTTATAAATTATCAGCGATCAGCGATAGGCCCTTACTGATGACTGACCGGCGCATTTGGTAGTAGCCCTGCCTCATGCGCCAAAAGTCGTGGGTTCAATCCCCATCCTGGACAAACATTCGTCTGATGAACACATGTGTTTGTTCACTGTTCAGTGTCTGGGTGTATTGTATGTATTTAAATATAATATTTGTGTTCCGTCAGTTGTCTGATATCTGTGACACAAGTGCTTAAGCTACTTAGTACGGAGTCAGGTCAATGTATGAAATGTTGTGTGAATTTATCATTATTATTTCGGTGCGTGACAATAGTTCTAATGTAGACTAAATAGATGGCGCTGGGTGCTGATTACAACGCGCATGTTTTTCGCTTTTTTGATTACAAAAGTTTCACTATAAACTTTTGTAAAATCTTGACAGTAAAATAATGATGATATTACGCGTTGGGAGTTTTATCTAACCGGTCAGTGTTAGGAATACGCTTAGGTAAGTAATACTTAAGTTTTGGAAATTAATATTAGTAATACTTAATAGGAACATTCTACAACGTCTCCACGGCACCGCACCTTACGTATTCAATACAGAACACTCTACCACTCAAAAGCCAACCCTCTCCCTCAAACCTAGAGTTCATAATCGCATACCTCCTTCCCAGGTTAAGGTTCCGCCAAGATAAATGAATTTCTACTCATTGACGATCAATCGAGCCGCGTTATCTCTGTTTTGCGCCTTATCTACAGGGTGATGCCTGGCGATTTATAGGAGTGTGGACCCCTTACAGTGTGTGCGGCTTATAAGGCATTTCCACCAAGGATATAACATGCTACTTTAGTTTCTCAGAGAAATAGTAATATTTTTCTTTTCAAGTTGGTTCTATAGGGAACACTTAGGAAAGTAAAACGTAACGTTAACCTACCAAACGTGCTTTTTTTTCCAAAATAAATGTATAAATGCCATGGGTGACCCCATTTATACATTTATTTTGGAAGACGTGCCATGAAGTAGCTAATTATAATTTTGTGATTTTTCGGAAAAGAGTAAACCTAAATAATACTCAAAACTCTTTAATTAAGTGCTTACTACAAAAAAAATTGAAGCGTTGTGTAATGCTTTGTAGTGAATAAACTACGACGGGGGCATTTTTGTAATCAGTGAGTGACATGCCCAAAATATTGCATCGCATGCCATTGGTTCGCCACCTCTGTGCTAGGGTCTCGAATTTGAAAAGTCCTTCAGGGAAATAAGGTTACAATATCCTACAGGCGGATTTTTTAAATCTGCTCCTGGCTCTCTGCATCGCACAAGCACAACTGGTGAACAAGCCTAAGCTTTATTGTGTATAATAACACGTTTATCGGAAGCTATGAAGGTGGTTGGTTTTTTATATGATGTTTTGAAAGGTTTTTCTTTATGAAGGGGTTTATATTTTGGTATGCGTTTACTTATGAAAATCCTACTTTGAAGTCACTTCTGAAGAATGTCAGATTCCTAAGACAAGACGTTCTGATTGATTGAGACTAAAGGAAGAGAAAACATGTTTTTAATTCAACAACCTGTATATACTGTATTAGGTTCATTGAACAGAATGTTAACGAATAAAGCATTACACAACCAACCCACCAACCACCTAACCACACTAATATTTGCATGCCAATTTGGTGAAACGTGCTTGTACTTCTTTGCTGTAACCTATCTTAATTTACCATGTTTCTTGCAATAAATAAATTATATTCTATTTCTATTCTCACGTGATTATCCCTAACAAGCATAACGTAAAGTATCAGCCTATACAATGTTCCACTGCAGGGCAAAGGCCCTATCATAGAAATCAAGTCATCACTGCTATGGGGAACAACAATATTTTGACTTTGACTTTGACTCAGCTGGTCTATTCAAATCCAGCATTGCCCTTGAAATGATACTCGTACTATCAAGAATTCAATTAATCCTTGGTTAGAATCCTAGCTGTCTAGTTTTAATTTTCCATAGCAATGTTTGTTTATTTCAATATGGTAAGATCGCAAGCTTTAATTATAATTTAATTAATTGGCTTCCCAAGAATCGTGGCCTAAAAACTTTGATAAACGATCTAGCGAAACGCTTATTATCAGCACAGCTTAGAGATGCACGAAATTTATCGATATGAAATTATTATCTACTCACCCTCACTTCGTTTCGGAACTTAGTTTTACTAATAGTCCCAATCTTTGCCAATAGATGGCGCTGGATTTCAATAACATCGCGCTAGTGATTCGTCTTTTAGGGTTACATATAAGCTTTGTGGTTTCCTATAGAAGTTATCTCCTTATAAATGGTATAGATACTATATTACTATCGGCCCGCCCTCTCTTCGTCTCGGGTCTTCATCATAAAGTCCTGCGAATCTCATCATTTCTAACACGATCACGCAAGGAAATTCTGAGCATAGTTCTCTCCGTTGCCCAACTCAAGGCTGAAAGTCACTTATGAGTGACTTTGAGCCTTCTTAAGCGGCCCATTGAATCCACATAAATCAATAGATGGCGCAAAGTGTCGATTACATCACGCATGTGTTCCGCTTTACCGGTTTACCTATAAGTCTTCCCGTGGTCTCTAAAATGTACCTCTTTATTATAAGTATAGAGAAATATGCAAAGAGTACAATGTATAACTTAAGTTTCTCTTTAACACAAGACTTATAAAACTATGTCATACGGGAGTAATTTTATTGTTACTCAGTTACAATATTAAGGCTTGGCTTTCATGTAACTGCACCATTTTTCGAACACTGGATTTCAATTTTTGTTTTTATTTTGTGAAATATTTTACACAAGAAAATCGTAATTTCTATCGACAAAATATTTTCACCATCAATCATCCCTTGGCACAAAATCGGTTATTAAACGAAGCGGGCAAGATCAAAGAGCCGCGGCGTCTCGCCGCAAAGAGTAATATCGGGGTGCAGTCGTAGGGCCTCCTGCACAATGCAGCGATAATTACCACCAGCTTTGGCCAAATTAATTAACTTCGCTTAACTGTGGTTTCAGATTGGCGTATTTTTCTGCCCATAAAACTTTTCAACATACCTACATAGGTACGAGCTTACACGCGCGATTTGAAAAACCAAATGCGTTGTTCACAAGTTCACGTACCCTATACCTTGGATGCTACTCTGCTTAAGGACCAACAAAGCGTGGAAAAGAGAAGACGCCATATATGGATATGGACACTTCTTATGTCTAAAATGTGCGTTCCGTTTTTGATAGCGTTAACATTGTTCTTCTGGTGGATTATAATTCTATAGAAAATTTCCATGTTTCCATGACGTTTATCTGTTTAAGATACGAGCTTAGAAGCGCGTTAGCGGTCGTACGACAGCCAAAACGCGTTTTAAAAACAATCGCGTTTACAACGCTAGTGTGAAACCGTACTTATACTCTGATTCATAATTATGTAAACTAACAGATGTCAATGTGTCATCCCCATAAATTATCACTCAATTTGACACATGCAAAATGTCAAAATGCATAGAAACTTGTCATTTTCATCTGTTAGTTACATGATTATGAATCAGAGTACCTATAGGTAAAATCGGGAGATATTTTTATTTGCAGCTTTCAGGGTTGGCATTGTAAAGTAATCATTAAAAAATTCAATTAATTGTTATTCAACGTATTACTAATGTATGAATATTGGGCTAAAGGGCTTCAAAATTTAAGCGATAATATCAGAAAATACCAACTTGAGTATTATTTCGCCTATCCTGACTGAGTCAGGGCTTGTCCGGCTTTGCGTCTTTTCACGCCAACGGTTGCACATTTTATTTGTGTTAAATTAGTGAAACATTTGGATTACGTTAATAAAGATATGATAAAAAGAAGACCTGGGTCATTCTCATACAATTTCATTACCGTGTGTTAAAATCCATATTCCACCGAAATGGGTATCTGAATCTTTAAATATACGGTAAAGTTATATTTTTATGGCCTTTTATACCGGAGTCTTTGAGTAATAAAGGTTTGGGTGCCTTCACGATAATGGAATCTATGAGAGGGTCCCAGCTGGTTTTCGGTTTGTGGCGCTCTGTGGTGGGTCATTGCATTGCCTCTGATATGGTTGAATGAAATAATAGCTGACACATACTGTGCACATACGTCATACTTGTGAACAGGTAGGTGCCACTTTTGGGGATGGTCTGCTTCCTCGTACTTAATTTTTAGCTTTCTATTTTCTTCATTTTGCGTATTGGACTGTACTGTGTTTTAGTGATTAAAAAGAATAACTGGAGAGTTTCCTTGCCGAATTTTCCTCGTCAGAATAAACTTTTCCTATTTTAAGATTATCATTGTCTATTTATTTTTTGTATATCTTATGTATGCCTCCAATATTTTCCACATAGATCGGTCCTGTCCCGCTGCATCTAAGGAATCCCCGCGACCTTCACTAGAACGTCGATCCACCTTGTGGGGTTGTAAACTTTGTTGGTAGGCTTTATAAAATAGTTTTTGAATGTTTAATGTATGACGAAAATATTAATTTAATTTTAATTTAAAGACCTGGCAACCCTAATCTATGAGATGGTAAATAGAGAAGACACAATAAGTGAACAAGACGAAGGCAAAAGTTGCGGGCTCGCGTCCGCGTGCGCAATATCGGCGATGTCGGTAATATCGGTAATATCCTAATATCGGCTGACACGGGTCGCTATGTTTGCGATATTGCCGACGCGCGTGACCTATTGATTTCATCTGAAATGTGGGATCATATTTTTGCTACTACGGGGTGCCTACAAAACTGTTTTTTTTATAAATACAACCCTGTGAAATTCCCTGTATGTCTGAATGAAATGGCGAAATTTGTCATCTGAGGTCAAGAAGACCCACCTTGGATCACTGGGCCAGCGTAGTTAGTAAATGCTCTGAATCCTACTACTTCCTACTACTATTATAAAGGCGAAAGTTTGTAAATATGGATGTATGGATGTATGGATGTTTGTTACTCTTGCACGTAAAAACTACTGGAATGGATTTGAATGGAACTTTACCACAATATAGCTTATACATCAGAATAACACATAGGCTACAATTTATAAAAATATATTGTGTGGATGGTCCAAAATATGACGGTAAGTGTCAATAATTAACTCCACGCGTACGAAGTTGCGGGCGGCCGCTAGTATTTCCATATATCCAAGGTCCAGGCGTAATACTCGTACGTATTGTTGAAGTATTATATCAAGCACTCGCTCTCACTTCGTTATGGACTTAATTTTGCTATCGGTTCCATTCTTTGTTAATAGATGGCGCACGGACGCTATCACATACAAAACCCCGAATCGTTTGCCGTCCCTAGCAAAAACGCAAAAGCTTGAACTAAACTGGCAGTCCCTAGCAAACTCGGAGCAAGTACCAGCGCAGGAGCACATCGATCAAGGTGTCCCGAATCAAATAAACAAACTGATTGATGCGCCTCCCCCCGCCTGAATGAGCCACTTCGAGGTTGCCCTAAACAGGGAGGTGGGAAGTTTGCCTCTGACCGCATAAGTAGTGGGTGGGAGAATTTTTAAAACAGCCCACTGACTTATTACGTATTAGGTAGTGTCCTTGGACAAACATTCGTGTGATTAAACGTCAGTACTGATGAACGAAGAAGTCAATGCGTATAAGAAAGAGGTGAGTGGCTGGCACCAAACAGTGAAGCAGCGTAATTAACTGATGTTTCTAGGATTTTTTTGCATTTTTTCACAGATCTATATTCTATACTATTTATAAAGATATAACTCGTAATAGACAACGCCAAGGCTTATAAGGCGATGCAAACGACGCCCTAGCGCCATCTATTGGTTTATTTTGGTACTACTGTCCCAAAGCAAAGTGAGGACGGGCCACTAGTGTAAACATAGTACTTAACAAAAATCTCAAATCACCAGTACCATTACTGAGACAAAAGACCAAACAAGTACCATTCAATCATTAAAACAATTACATTAAACAAAGAAATCAAAAATTCAAATCGGCTGACTGATTTATGAATAAAATCAAAAGTTTTTAAACTCCACGTTAACGAAGGAAAGTTGCGGGTTTTATTGAAATCAAATTTTGAACTAAAAATCCGTGGATTAACGGTAAAGTGAAATCAAAACTCCGGCAAGGACCTGGTGATTAAGCCAGTTGGTTTGCAGCCATTCAGAAGTATAATTATATAAGTATCCATTTTGAATTTCGTCGTTAGATGCGTACCTCTAAATTTACCTAATCGTGTATATGAAAGGTTATTTTGCTAACTACTTAGATATTGTAAATGATAGAATATTGTATCTACACATACACACAGGCCACATACACACACACACACACACACACACATACACACACACAGATTTCACTCGTGCTTACAAACATCCCCAAACCCACACCTCTTTATTATGCTACTACTTAACCTTAGAAAGATAGAGTGATGTTTAACTTAAGTATTTAGATATGATTTTCCTTTGTTCTTTTTATTATTGTCTTTTTATTTTTTGGTTCATGTATTGATTCTGATTGTCGGTGACTCCCTCTACCTAAATGGTTTCCACAGAATACCAGCGTCATGGCACTCCGGCGCCGTGACAAAAAAGCTGAGTGGCAACCCTTTTGGTAGCATATCACAAAAGTTTTTAATTTTATTTGTATTTCTTTTATTTGTATTTTGTACCTAAGTGATGTGGTTACCAAAAATTATTATTCTATTCTATTCTATTCTATCTACACCCGAAAATATTTATTGAATGATTTTCATTTGATTATTTCGTGAGTTGGCCGACTGGCCGGATGGCGCATTTGGTAGTGACCCTGTGTAAGAACGCCAAAGGTCGTGGGTTCAATCCCCAATTCCCCTCCTTGGCCAAACATATTCGTGTGATGAACACTTGTGTTTGTTCAGTGTCTGGGTGTTATGTTAGTGTTTACCTATAAGTGTAAGAACAGTTAGTTAATTATTCATGTAGTTTATTGTACTCAATGCTGTATCTTATGTTGGTAATCCAATAAATAAATAAATTTAAGTATTATAGTTATCTTTCCTCTGTTGTCTGATATCTTTAACACAAGTGCATAAGCTACTTAGTGCTGAGTCAGATATTATTTATTAATTTAGTTGGGTGGCAGAAAATTAAAGGGTTCTATTTAGACAGCCGCACAGCACGTCTCTGCATAAACCATTGAGTGTAAAAGTCATTATTACCTAGGTCACCTTGTCTTTAATGCATGACTTTGAGCGGAATATGCTTCGCCTACGCTCAAGCGCAAAGGGTAAATAAGGACTGTGTGCAGAGTGTTCAATTTCGATAAATAAGCAGTTGGTTATTAAACAAGACCGTATCTGTGAAGATTGGAACTACGAAATAATTTAATAAGAACGGAGTATGGAGTACACTAGTGAATGTAGAAGTAATTTCTCTCACAAGTGACAAACTAGTATCCCTAAAATCCTAGCAACCGCCTGAAAGCACCCGATGGAAGCAATAGCGCTGCTCCCGAACAAACGTGGCTCAAAGCCCGGGCTCACCTCCGCGCTTGCATTAACTAATTGCCGAGGTTTGGGAGACTTCGATACGAAGGAACAGTGCATGGGATGCAGTGAAGTAATGATATGGCCTCGGTAGCAGAGAGGCTAGTATGCGATGGCCCAAAATATTTTACCATGGGAGAGACACGGTTCGGGATTAATGAATCGGCTCGACTAGATACCACGGCCTTACAGAATACCGGCGTGAAACAGCACGTCCTGTGCCATGTTTCGTCGAGTGAGTGAGAGTACCGGAGGGCCAATTGAAGGGAAATGAGGTTAAAGTTGGCAGCGCACTTGTGATTTGCAGGTGTCTATGGGCGCCGTTCTTCTATACCGTTGGTTGAGTAGAATGAGTTCTACTTATTGACCGACTGAATCAGAAAAGAGTTCGCATAGCGCTCAGCAGCCATGTAGTAAGTAATAACCCGGCTTCGATTCCCGGGTCGAGTAAAAGTATGTTTCGAATTGTTCGAACATAGCTTCGGGTTTGTGATCACCAATCCGCATTAGGCAAGATTAAGCCTAATCTCATAAAAGTAGCGATGACTTGACTTCTATGATGGAAGCCTTAGCCCTGCAGTGGGACAGTAAATAGGCTAATACATTATTTACTTAAGTTAGCAAACTGTCTCATGAGTATACTGTAACAAATACTACAGCACGCGAGTGTCTGAAGCGCTCGCTCCGCACGTCTCTGCGTCGCTTGATGTTCGGAATTGAGGCGACGTCCTCGCTTTTTGTGAACAAAGTACGGACGGTTTTAATGGTTCCACTGAAAATCAGCGTTAGTAGATCCTATAGTCGCTAACATAAGTTTCGTGGTCATTATTTTGGTCACATAATATACCTAATGTAAGTTGTATCATCTCCTGGTATGGCCATGGGAAGAGAGGAGGCACATGTGGAGGTGGATTGTGTAGGTCTGAAAAAAATCACAGTAGTAGCTTCTATAGACAAACACAAGGCTTATATATCGAAGGACTTATGCGGTGTAAACGATACTCAGCGCCATCTATTGGCAAAGATTGGTACTTACTTGCTGCAAAACTAAAACGCTAGTATTTAAGGACTCAAACATAGACACTGAACCTATAACATCGCACTGTATAACGAATAAAATTTAATTTAGTACTAATAGCATTTCCTACTAGTCTATTAGATCCTCAATTTCAACCTAGCGAGATTAACTTAAGATGATCTTACAAATTCCACTTTAGCTCCTTAGATAGGAAAGTCTATAAAGCAAGACGTTGGCTCCGAGCAATTTCCCCAATTCAATAAAGACAAGTATATAGGTGCACTTTGCTCTGCAATCGAGGACGCTCCTAAAAATGCACAGAGTAACTCCCTCCATATTAAATGACGTTTCCGATCGCCTTTCACTCGGCGACAAAAGAGTTGTCTTTGACTGGCCCTGAATGGCCGCGCGCTCGCTCACTCACTCACTAGTTGCGAGTGAATGGAGACAATAGAGCGCGCTATCAAAAGGAAAGTGAAATATTGTAAGTACTGATAATTG
Source organism: Cnaphalocrocis medinalis (assembly GCA_014851415.1). Taxonomy (NCBI): domain Eukaryota; kingdom Metazoa; phylum Arthropoda; class Insecta; order Lepidoptera; family Crambidae; genus Cnaphalocrocis; species Cnaphalocrocis medinalis. The sequence goes on along the minus strand of CM026291.1, from coordinate 9,362,297 downwards.
GGTGTCTTCTTATTTTTTCCTCTTGGGGATATCTTTCTCTTAGGTACATTAAGAGTGAGGTTCGTAAATGTAACGGGAATTTTATGTCTCTCCCTGGTTGAAGCTGGTATTAAGTGTGTTTTGTTTACAGAGTGTGGCGTATGTGATTTTTAGAGGAAAAATATTATGGAGATGTATTTTCTTGTGGAAGGATTTTGGACTACTTTTTACGTGTTGGAATAAGAATATGGATTTTTTTTTCTGACCACTTGCTATTTCAATTCGGCCTACCGTATTTTTTGTGTGATAGGCGGCAGACGGATCATCTGATACCTGCAACACCGGTAGAGTCACAAGTTACACTGCCAACCTGTAACCCTTTCCCTCCAAGTATAATAAATAGTAGTTCAATTCTTCACCATCAACAACTTAGCGTTTGGTCTCATTTGCGACACAAGAAGTCGCTTACGCGCCCTGAGTTAGCTTATAATAATTATTATCATGAATTAAAAACGTTTTCAGTTTGCAAAGATGAAATAGGCAGAAAAATAACAGAAAAGAATTTCAATTGTTTACCAAAATAAAAAAAAATGGTTTTACACCATCGTTACTAGAGCAACACGAAGTTTCAGCAATAAACCCACAATTTTGTCGAATCGAGCGACCAGCGACTTTTTTAGAGTGGTTTCGTTTCAAATCCAATGAATAACGAGATTTTGGCACTAAATTTATTTAGATTGTTCGACACCGAAAAAACATTACAGGCGAAACAAAGCGCGGAAAAATGCACCAGCGCTTATTTATTCGTGTTTCAGACAAAAAAATAACTAACTCGAACGGGATATTTTTTGATATACTACATCAAACTAAAATGTTATTTTTCAACTTTGAGTGCTCTGCCTACTAATGGTACCGATAGCAACATAGCCAATGAGTGTTGACTCATGAGCCAATTAAGTTGAGGAAGAGACCAGGGCGATGCGTAGAGGGTTGTGCATTGTGCAGTGCTGCTTCAACTTTTTGATTTCCTATCTAATGTGATTTTCGAGGCACGAAGGTAAGAGGCTGTGTTTGGCCGAGGAAGTGAGGATACCGGAGGCCCACCCGGGGGGAAGGGGATAAAAGGTTCGCAGTGCACTTGTAAAACACAAATCCTGCACGATTCAGATAATTTCTGCAACCTAGCAATGATTCAGTTGGTCTGGTTCCCCTGGCAAAGGGTTGCGAAGGTCAGACGGCAGTCGCTTCATTAATTACCCGACTACCTACATCCTGAATCATGATCTAAGCTTACCCCGGGCTCCTAAGCGACAGCTGGCAATTCCAAGTTAAGATAAGATAGTGAGGCTTACCACTTAACAAACCAAATTCATCATCATCATCAGCAACCCACATTCGTCCACTGTTGGACATAGGTCTTCCCTAATCCACGCCACTGCTCCCGATTTTCGACCACTCTCATCCAGCTTACACCAGCCAGCCTTCGAATGTCATCATCCCATCTTGTAGCAGGGCCAAACCAAATTACATAGAATAAAAATTTGAGATAAGTCTACCATGGGTGCGTTATGGCTTGTTAAACCTTTAAGTACATTGTGTACTTAACCCAGTTATTATTTGCTGACGGTACCGCGGGAGCGACCGCAATTTATGAGAACAAACAGGCTAACGATACCCATCGCATTGGCAATAAACAAATTGTTGATCAGCGGCGATTGCCAAAAACTGGCGCTAGCGGCTAATAGCAAGCTGCGTCTGTCGATGTTTTGTTTTCAGTAACTAAGCTCGGGGCAGATTCATGATAATGTATTTAAAGAGTTATTTTCGATTGTGTAGTCAATTTATTTCAGTATCGCAAGTTTAGTTTATGATTTGATACTTTTTAAGGTTCTGAAGCACAAATGGAAAAACCCCTTATAAGATCTTTTTTTTTATTAAGGTGACAGAAAATAATAATTATTAGGTAAAATATCAGGAACTATTAGGTGTAAAGACCCATGTGCAGAATGTATCTGTAGACAACGTCTTCTAACAATCATTCTGAACAATTTCATTCTACGACACGAAAAGAAATGAAGTTTTTTCATCTTGCAATCGCAATCGTAGATTTCTGAAACCATAATCATCCGTAGAGAAAAGACGAAAATAGCTTGTTCCTTCCTTAGAAGCCGAACAGCCATTTGTGATGGATGATGGTGTTGCAGATGCCCGTGGGCGACGCAGATCATTCACCAGGTATACCGCCTGCTAGTTAACTCACTACACCAAATGAAAAAAAAAACTAATTTTCTTGAAATAAACCTCGGTCATAAATATCAAAGCCACAGCCAGACGCATCCATTAGCTACTAGACTAATATCATTATCGCTGACTTTTTGCTTATTTATTTTCTAAAAAGAAACGTATCGTCAGTATCGTAAATTGACGGCATTATGAAATAACGAGGTGAAACTAGAGAGCTGAAAGTCTCATTACGCCAAATATAATTTTATTACAAACAGAGAAATATTATTTTACATCCAGCCTAATCCGCGTCTAAACCACGGCTGAAATACTGCTGGTTCTCGTGGAGTCTAAATGATATTTATGTTGTATTCGAATCCCAACAATCTCTTACGGTGCCGAAATGGACTCAGGAGATTGTACAAAAAATTTCGTTGCACAAAGAGATGGAGAGGAACATGTTCGGCATCAGACTCCAAGATCGAGTTCGCAATTCTGAAATCCAACGTTCAAGAAAAGTCCATGATGTCAGATTAGGAGTGATAGAACTTAAGTGGAATTGGGCAGTACACCTAGCTAGGGTTAATCGAAACTTAGCCTACTATCAACAAGTATAAGCGCTTTGCCTATAAAGTAGCTGTATTAAGATATGGAGTCCGGTCAACTTATGAGATGTGGCGTGTGAACTTATCGATAGTGTAAAACGGCTAGTCGGCTATGGTTCTATAGATCGTCTATTCTTCAGCTTCATTTTACTCAATACTCAATAATTTATTGCATTCCATATGAGACAATAGCAAGGTGATAACTTAATTAATTACCCGATATCCCGCATCCTAAATCATGGTCAGCATACCCCGTGCTCCAAAGTGCGCTTTGGATGCAACTTGGAACGCGCTAAGACAAGAGGTACAGTTCCCACCGCTCGAGAGGTACAGTTCTCATCCACAAATTTCGTTATCGAGGTGATACTGGAGGCAACAATCCAATTTCACACGCCGATTCTTCCCGGGGCCAATCTCCGGGGTAATTCGTTACCGGATACCGGCGCATAAAACAGAATAACACCCAGTCATTATTCACAGTTTTCGTCGGATTCTCGCGTAATGACTTTATTCCGAAGTCGTGGCGAGGGGGGTTTCTCTCTTGAGGGGACTTATTGATTCTGTGTTTAAGCTTAACTTCTTAGGTCGACGCTATAATGAAATAAAATAGGGGAATAATAAACATCCAATGTAATTTGCAAAATTTCTAATTGATAGTTAATTGCTTCTTAGTGGTGCTCCTTAACTAATATCGAAACGTATTTTTTAACATTAAATTGAAATTAATTAGTTCGGGTAACGTTCTAATAATAACATATTGAACAAGTTATTCACACGACGCATGATAATGATGTCCTTCTACTATGACAGCCAATATGAACAATCTATCTCGAAGCAAGAGATATTATTATAGCGTAAAAGTAAGTGCGCAAACACAAGTGCACTCTCTATTCCTTTACGTTTGTTAAGAGGTGTAGTAGTTAATGGGATATTATGATTGAAAAAAAGTCACCACCCAGCTTATAGTAGAATTACGTTTATGAGAGGTGCTTGGATCCGAACGTACGACCCATAGGTATGCATAGCGCGTTCTTATTCACTTAGCTACCACCACTCTGATGAGATAGATTGATTGATTTTTATATTAATCTTGAAGAATTCGTCTTTATAGCAAAAATTCTGCCATAAACCGTAGCCTCAAAGGCGCGTAATTAACAAATGAGTTTTTCTCGTCGCCAGAGCAGCGGTAATTGGTTACCGCCACCTGGCCTGTGTCCCGGGGAGGACACTTCTAGTTTTATGTCTTGGTTAACAGATGCCACTTTCAATTAGCTTATAACATAAACTTGGATACTAAACTCTTCGTAAGGCCAATGGAAATGGCGGAGTTACGGGAAACCGTAAAAAGTGAAGTTTTAAACAAGTACGGATTAAATATGTTAATGATGTACGACTAATCACCACCAATGGAGGGAAAGCCATGCTTTGACATGAATGGGTTGCTTTTTCTGGAGTGATATCCACTGCCTCGCGGAAAATTGATCAGCGCCTGCGCTGTGTTTCCTCGATTGAATGAAGGTAGTGAGGTCCAATTGGGGGGAACGGAGGGGGTTAAAGTTAATGAGCTGATCGAAGTTTGATATAAACGGGACTAAACGCAAGAGTTTATAAATATAAGTAGGTATATTATAGCACTTACTGCTTGACGATTCGACCGCATTACAACAGCCGTAGTCACAAGCGGACTCCACTCTTGTTCGCTTGTGACCACGGCTGTTGTAACGTTTTTATACCTGATGGAAGTTATCAGACATTATAGGTATGTACCTACATTATCTTTCAATATTCCGTATCCATTTTAATAACTGTCCTGTTCAAATTTGTTGATAAAATGTCATATCCATTACCGTAAATAACGTTAACGAAGCTCATTATTTATTTAAAAACGGTCTCCGGCGGATAGTTGGTTAATGTTTCATTTTATGAGCAATTTGTCGGAATACATTATGACAATCATTTAATTTGGTGAAAGACCTATACATTTATCAGTGGGCACAAAAATATCACTGAAATAATGGTTCCAATTAGCCTTTTAAACGACCTAATTCCGAACGTAATTTAACAATTAACAAATGTTCATTTGCATATAACTATTTGCCGTAAAACCTGAACTATTTAAAATCAATCAACAATTTTAAATAAAATAGCAATACCTCTAAATTATTGTTATTATAAATGTTTTCATCTCATACATTAACCTCATTCCGTATTTACTCTCGTAAGTATCTATATTATGTTTAATACACAATGTGTTATTACAAATATTAGAAAAACATTTGCAAGATCGGTTTCCAACTGACGACCTTGCATTTAGAAGGCGCACGATCTTATCCACGAAGCCCATCGCTCTTACTTCAAGCAGACCAACTACGATCTGCTACGAATACTACGGACGCTACGAGCGCTACGAACGCGTTGCATAAACTCTGCAATGACTTAACGCAAAGACTCTTGGCAGACAGTAGAGTATTTAATAAATACTAATAATACATTTAATAACTATTACTACTTACTACTCCCACGGTTAATATGGACAGGTCCATCTGCTCGGTTTCCATCTATTTACTACACCTATAAAATTTTGCTTTCTAAATCCGCACTATCGAGAATGGATCTCGGAAATGCACCTAAACATTTAGGTAATCTCATGAACTGTCCGACTCGACTGACAAAATGATAATCGAGTCGTATCGATGAGATGGATCGTACATGCCATTGCGTTGCCGAGCGAGGTCCCCCGGATCGCTCGCACCCGGAGACGCGCATAACTCGGAATGCACTCGATAAATGCGAGCGAATGTCATAGTGACAAGCGAGTTGACCTAAATCTGTCCACAGTGTACGAACTTAAATGTTTCAATTTTGATCTTTTTTATGTAATCAGTATCACCTGATGGTGAGCGGTTGCCGCCGCCCATAGACACCTGTATTGCAGGTGTCTATGAGTTACAAGTGTGCTGCCAACATTTAACCCCGTTTTCCCCAATTGGGCCTCCGGCACCCTCACTCACGTCAAACACAGTGTAGTAGCTGCTTCAAGCCGGTCTTCTGTAAGGCCGTGGAATCACTCCGGTCGAGCTGAACCATTCATGTCAAACGTGACACTCCCACAAATATTTGCTTTTATTAAAATATATACACTAGTGGCCCACCCTCACTTCGTTTCGGGGCCGTAATTCATAAATGAGCCAATAGGTAGATGGCGCTGTGTCCAGTTACATCGCGCAAGCGTTTCGTGTTTTCGGTTTACCTATATGCCTTGTCGTTGTCTATAGAAGTTATCTATACTAATATAATAAGCTGAAGAGTTTGTTTGTTTGTTTGTTTGTTTGTTTGGTTGTTTGAACGCGCTAATCTCCGAAACTACTGGTGCGATTTGAATAATTCTTTTTTGTTGGATAGTCCATTTATCGAGGAAGGCTATAGGCTAAATAACATTACGCTATGACCAATAGGAGCAAAGACAGAGCGGTAAATGTGTAAAAACGGGGAAAATTTTTCCACGCGGACGAAGTCGCGGGCGGCCGCTAGTCTCTTTATAAATAGTATAGAAGATAATGTATTTTATGTATTAACTAAATACTTTGCTAAATTACCATTTCACAAACATCACGCGGACATTGTCATCTCGTTGGCCTGTTAAATGGCCTGATCAGTGTAAAAATAAGACTTAGGTATGTCTAAGACATAAAGGCGGCCCCAGGCAAAAGACTTATAGGCAGAGGGCTTACTGTCCTTTACGAGGCAGTGGGTACAGTCGAGTTCAAAAATATGTATACACTTTAGGACCTTGTCACAGTACTTATGTATAAGAAAAAGACTTACATTTTCTTATAAATATGTATTGTGACAAGGTCCTAAAGTGTATACATATTTTTGAACTCGACTGTACTAGACCTCAAACTTCCAGACTCAGGGCTGACAGAATTGCAAAATACACATTATTCAAACACCATTACGGCGTGTCAGTCGGTATCGGCGCATCACCGGGCGAAATCCCTGAATGGCCGTCACCGCGGCCCACATCTGTCCAGAAGTTTCGCGCACAATGACGTCAGCGGCGCGCGCGCTCGGCATCGGCGGTGACAGCCCGCCTATGACAACATGGCGACTTTTCACAACGGCGTTAATCTACTTTTAGTCTACTATTTTTCTTTGGAACTGTTGGTTTTGCGCCCGATTCCTATCTGATCGCGTCAGGATTCAATTCCATTTCCATTAAAATATGAGGAAAGTGTCAGTAATAAAGATAACCTAAATATCTTTATAATGTATTAGCTCAGACTTACACCAATAGTGAAAGACTGGCGTCCAAACTACGTGAATTACCTTAAAGGGGGATAAAAAGTTACTTTTCCACGCGGACGAAGTTCGCGGGCGGCCGCTAGTATCTTATATATTGTATTGTTTTAAACTTCATGGTAACTCTAAAGTATCTTTATATTCTGATATATATTATAAAACATGAGCTCAGGCTTACACCAATAGTGAAAGACTTGCGTCCAAATTAGGCGGGATACTTTTTTCGGTCAAATGACGTAAATAATCATCACGGGTCCAGATAGGATTCGAACCCACAACCTACCACAAACCGAATGATATTTGCTATAACAAAAATAAAATAAATACCTATACACTCAAACAAACTGTGAAGCCCCTGGAGTTGCAGGTGTTCATGGGCGACGGTAATCGCTTAACATCAGGTGATTCGTATGCTCGTCTGCCCCCTATCCTATAAAAAAAAAAAAAAAAAACTCAGCAAAACAATACTCTACTTGTGTTTACACACACACTTGTCCTATCCTACCTACCTAGCTGATATTCGGGCAAAATATGCTGTATGATAGCTTACATTATTTATTTACATTTCTGAAAGGGACTTCAATTGCATGAATAGGGCCTATTTCCTTGTCGAAACGAAAATGGGCTCGACGTAGCTAAACACCATACTAATTGTACGTACAGTCAACGACTAATTACGACGGGCTCGGGACGGCAGGTGGGGCTAAAGACAGGGTCCACTCGGCCTTTGTTACAATTTTGACAAGGACGGGACGCGGAAATAGGGTTCAATGAACAATCTGTACTTAGTTTGTTTATCCCTGATGAAAATGTATTTGAGTATCTGTATTTTTATGAAGGTAGCAGGACGAGTAAATAAATCACCCAATGGTTAGGTTGTGTTTCCACTGAAAGGAAGCCGAGTAAAACTTACTAATAAAAGAAACTTGTTCGTTAAGAAGCGGAGTTTTTATGCCATTCTATTGGTTGATTTCAAATCAAATCAAATCAAAATCTCTTTATTCAATTTAAGTCCTTTACAGAACATTTATGATATTTCACTCCGCTCCGCTTCAGTGAAAACGCAGCCTAAGCGATTGTCAATGTCAAGGATCAACACTATCAGAGTTAGAAGTGCACTGCAACCTTTTAACTCCCCTTTCCATCGGATTGGGCCTGCGATTTTCTTACTGTCTCGGCGAAACACAGCGCAAAAGTTTTGTGGTGCTATAGTCACTTAATTAACCGGTGATATACCTTTTATATAGGCCCCTATAAAATCAGTTTAAATAAATGTTTGTTGAATAAAAAGCAATTTATACCTCAATCTCAATGGAAAATAAAATCTACGAAATCGCTTCTCTGGAAATAGTTTTCGCTGCTAAAATCAGAAAATATTAACTCCAAAAGTTTAACTCTATTGGACATCTTAATAATCGGACACGCATCGAATACTTTGAACGTTTAAAACTCTCTTAATCGCTTCATAAGTTAGTTCCATAAAAGTTGGGAGTTCTCGAGCATTCCTTGGAATCAAATAACTTGCAAGGCAGGAATCGAATCGGATAAACTACAGTGGAATAATTGAAAAAGTTGTGTTAAACGGCGGCGCTCGAGCGGCGATGAAGCGCGCTCACTGCAACTTGATCGAGCGAGGAGTGTTGCTAGATGAGGACATTGTTGCCAATTTTTAGGGGATTTTTGTGTATTCACATTTGGTGAAAAGACGGCCAAATTAAAATGGGATTGGTCATTGCAGTAAGCACCCGGTGAGATGGACTAATATTATCGTCACGCAATGGCAGCCTGCAGATGGTAGGTAAGTGATTACCGCCGCCCATGGACACCAACACCAGATAAGTCACAAGTGCACGACCACCTTTTAAAAAGGAGTACTGCTCTCTTTTTGAAGGTTTGTAGGTCGCATCGGTCCGGTAATACCGCAAGCGATACCTAATTCATTTCATAGTTTTGTAGTTCGAGGCAGAAAGTTTCTTGATAAACGCACAGTTGAAGACTGTCAACCATCTAAGTTGATGATGAGTGGATGAGATTGGCCGAAAATCGGGAGCAGTGGCGTGCATTAGGGGAGACCTATGTCCAGCAGTGGACGAGTGTGGGTTGCTGATGATCTTAGTGATGTGGTGGTGGACTAGAAGACTGATTATTTTTTATAGACTTTGGGGTGAACCAAAACTTTGTGATGGCAACAATGATCAGGGAGACGCGGAGCGCCGGGGCGCGGCGGGGCGCGGTGGTTGCGTCGCGACACTAGAACTGAATTAAGACAGCGACAGCAGCGAGTTTGTGAACTAAACGTGATATAAACCTTCCTGGATATCCTGGATAATCAAACGTACTGAAAAAAATATCATAGTTTAGAGTTTCATTTGAATTTGTAGATGAACTTGTGGAGTCCTCTTTTGCAGGTGAGCACAGCACTGCGAATGAGTTAAAGCGGTTTTTCAATAATCTCGCGAAAAAATACTTCGAATTTTCCCGGGGGACCCCAAAATCGATGTGGTTTCTACCGACTAAAGTACTGATATTCCAAAAACGTGGAATTTTTATGTGTCATGTGGCAGTCGAGCAGACAGGTCACCAGATAGTAAGCGATTACCGCCGCCCATACACTTGCAACTCCAGTAGAGTCACAAGTACGATGCCAACCTCCATTTATTTATTTATTCATTCAGGTTTTTTAGTACACTTTACAGTTCTAGATCAAAACGTACACTGTTTAATAAATACAAAATTTAACTCTAACCCCTATTTCCCAAAATTGGGCCTCCCGGTACCCTCACTCACTCGACAAGACACATCGAAGGGCAGGCGCCAGTTTTCTGTGAGACCGTAGTATCACTTCTATTGTTCCAGCCCATTTATGCTGAAGCGTGGCTTTCTTCGTTTCGCAAATTGCTCCCGATAGTAGGCAGATTCAGTTCCACACATGACACATCCATCGGGCGTGTATCCAGGGCGCCAACTCGGCCGGACCGCAGCCGGGTAAGTTTCTATTGTCACCCATCTCGTTGACAATGCGGCCCCGGGCCTCCGTGAGGCTTTGGTGATGACCTCATACGGGATATGTACACCTTCGGCTTTCTAATCAAATCACTAAACCATTGATTTGATTAGAAAGCCGAAGGTGTGCATATCTCAATGGATGGAACCAATGTTTTCCCCTTCCGTTTCGAGTTGAATGAGAATACACAATACAGTCAAATGTGGGAGAGCCACGCTTCAGCATGAATGGGCCGGCTCGACCGGAGGGATACCACGGCCTCACAGAAAACCGGCGTGAAGCAGCCCCTGTGCTGTGTTTCGCCGCGTGAGTGAGGGTACCGGAGGCCCACCCGGGGGGGAAGGGGATAAAAGGTTGGCAGCGCACTTGTAACTACTGGTGTTGCAGGTGTCCATGAGCGGCGGCATTGCTTACCATCAGGTGATCCGCCTGTTCGTCTGCTACCTATGACATAAAAAAAAATATATACACTCGTGCACAGCGCTTGTGAACTCCGATTCGGTCATAACGCCCGCGTCAAATTAGGCCCTCAGGCCAGCTACATAATGCTTACACGCATGGACTTAGGCTACTACTTAGGACCTACTTTTACTAAAAGACTAACAAAGCGCGGGAGAGGGAATGAGATAATTTTGTGTCCGAGTTACCCCCTAAGCCGCGCCTGTGCCGCGTCTATCAAAATGACATTGTTATGCTTGTGCATTCTAATTCTATGAACCTAACCATAGTTCCTCACGAATATATCCGACCTCCCGTTTGAAAGGCGCAAGTTATTTTCCATTGAGCTAAAACCGCACCTCATATTCCTAGTCACTAATGAAGGATTTGAATGAAACTTTACCACAATATAGCTTATACATCAGAATAACACATAGGCTACATTTATAAAAAATATTGTGGATTGTCCAAAATATGACGGTAAGTGTCAATAATTAACTCCACGCGTACGAAGTCGCGGGCGGCCGCTAGTATATCCATAGTAATTGTAGCTAATGTAACGCGAAAATCGAAACACTCAGAGAACAAGAAAGGTAATTTGCAACGTGCTATAAGTTTAAATCTGGCTTTCCTCACTCCTCAAAGGCTGTTTGTTTCCTGGCTTGTAAAAATATAAGCTCCTTATTACCAAGTTTTAATAAGGATCGTTGTTAAAACTAAAACTAGAGTAAGTATAACGTGAGGTACATTTCTTCAAAACAACATGACTTAGACGTAACAAGCAACTGTTAATGGTTCACACACAATGAGCTCTAAAAGCAGGCTCGTTGAGGTTATATTTGAATGCAGAAGGGAGATTGCTTGAGGTAGGTTCCGAAATACTAAGATGCCTTCTCTAGCCGCAAAATTGGGTTGCTAGTGATATTTCCCGGGATATTCTGAGGCGCCCGCGCTGCATTCGGACTCGAGGTGCAACCCGGATACCGCATTGTGGGGGGAGATTGACGGATCCTTGAAAAACAACTTGAAATTGAACTGAATTCCAAATGGGGGAATAAATCTTCCGCCGTGGGCAGCGGTTCTCCCTAAGACACTATTAGGTATTCTGTGGTTTTATTCAAAACTAAGAACGTATCAATGGTACCTAAGACTTGATTCGTGTTACTCATTAAGATGTAAGTAGTACTTAATTAAACATATTAGTTAATTACTTTTACATTACTTAAATACGAATAAAACCTACCTTATTTTCCACGATGATCGCATGAAGGATACAGCTCCTTCCACACAATTACTTCACTGAACACTTTCCATTAATGTTCTTAAACTTAAATATAATGATATACACACAGTAATTAACTGTTTTACAAGTAAAACCGAAATAAATTGATTCGTGACTTCCGACGGCAAAGTCAGTGCTTGTTAAACTATTTAAATAATTTGAGGGTAGAACATAAAATAAAAAATAATCATCGTGAAAAAAATATCGGCAAAGGAAATTGTGCGCATACAGCCAAAGTTGACGCAATAGAAAATCTGAACTTGCAGTTTTGTTACAGCTCACTGGGTGGCGCTCTAATTAATGTGAGTTAAAATCAATTCAAGGTCGGTATTATGAAAAATCGTTAAAATATTTTCATTACATACTTAGAGTACCTACCTATTTATTGTGTTACTAGTTCAAAGCCCTAATTAGTTAAGTAATAATAGATGTTCAAAGTTATGCAAATTACCCGTATAGAAGGTGGAAAGGCATTTGAATGGGCATAATAATACATATTTTAATTATGCAATGGAAATCCCTTGAATGTAGCGTATTAACTTAAAAGTCCTTGTTGAAAATTGACTGCTGGACCCTTAGAGCATGCTGGACCAGCCTCTTTTTAATATTTTTTTATGTTTTTGATAGACCATTATTTGCTCAAATATATTTCTGATTTGCCTATATCAGCCCTTTTTATTAGCATCACCAACATACAATCCAGACTCAACCATCCTATTTCCATTTTATTTATGAAAACTAATCAAAAGCCTTTGTTTTGTTTACACTCATATTTAGTGACCTGCCATGCAATTAGTACCACTACACAAATCAATTCCCAGCTAAACGAAGGCGGCTCGACTTAATTCCAGTTATAAAGGTTCATAATAAGCAAGTTTATCAAAGAAACGATGCAGTTTATCGTCTGAGGGCTGACAAACGGGGCCCGGCGATAAAGTCAGGCACGCCACGGCGCAGCGTGCGCTCGCGTGCAGCAGGCTGGTGCAGTCATGTTTGAGGGATATAAAGATTTGTGCAGCAAGTGCTATCGGGTTGCAAAAAGGTTTAGTAGGTAGGTAAGCTGTAATTAAATAAATTTATGTTTTATCGTAGGGGAGCCACGCTTCGGCAAGAATGGGAAGCAGCGCCTGTACTGTGTTTCGTCGAGTGAGTGAAACACAGTGACTTTACTGGTGTTACAGGTGTGTATCGGCGGCGGTATTCGCTTACCATCAGGTGATCTACTCGTCTGTCACCGATGACATAAAAAAATCACAACTTTAAAATCAAACCTCAACGTTGTTAATGGTGTCTGAAAACAGTTGTTTTTCCACAGTAGGCGTGACTGCGCCCCGGCAGTGACTAAGTTATTAGGTAGGTTTGAGACCACCACTGTAATTACAAATGTAAGTACTTTTTTTTCCAAACAATTAGTTGTTGTATAATTTCCTTGGGAGTATCTAGATACATGTGCTTTTCTAGGAAATGTTTTTTTATGTAAACTTCAAGGTGTGTTTTTTTCACAACTTAATGATACTCAAAGCTCTGTTGACACACTGATAGGCCGGCAGACTAACGGACAAAAATGATCGTACGTATCAGGGTTCCATTTCCTTTTGGGGTACGGAACCCTAAAAATATCAAAACCGCTGTAAGATTCCAATAAAACTTTTCAAACTGTAACTGAACAAAATGTTTGAACAACCCGCCCCAAGCTTCATCCAAAAGAAATTCACGCGGCGACATTTACTGAACTAGAGACAAACTCAGTACGTTATTCGGCGATATTAAAAATGTTTTCGAATGCAGCAACAAAAATTCGATTCGGAAACTTTGGGACGTGCTCGAGTCTGCGGGAGTTGGCAACTCGTCGCGATTCCTCGAAGGAGACGCACGGAGCGATTTCTCACTAAGCGTTTGATTACACGTTTGGTAAAACTAATTTCTCATTAATCAAATTAATCCTTAATAAGGCACAAGTCACTGAAAAAGTTTCACTGATGTTCCCATTTCTGTAAGGATGACTGATAGGATTCAAATCTAGTGGTGACTTTTTCCATTTGTCCAAAAAGGAGTCAATAAATCGCTTGTAACTAACATTAAAGGAAAAACAACCAGACCGCGCATCTGGTGGTATTCGCACGAGTTTGTGAATTAAGACAGAGTGAACAGGCATCATGTAGGTAAACGCGTAACATCCTAGCCCTCATCCACGCTTTCCATCGAGTGCGATTGCGGTCAAGAGTTAGTCTATCAATGCCAATAGATATCATCACCATTCGATGCATCACAGATGCGTTGGTTGTTGAGAAGGAATAAAGTTTCTCAATAAAGTCGCGGTGGTAACGCCAGATGAGAAGACGCCCTAAGCCCGCGTCGCGCGCGAGACGACTTCATGCCGAAGCCGGAACGTGCCGATTCCGCACACAACCTCTGGTATTTTATCGGCAACTGGCCGGCGATGAGCTCAGAATGGAATATTCAAATGTTCTTACAGTCTTATTACACAACTATAGCAATTGTAACCACTGAGGGTAGGTAAGAATTTGCACGATCTTATCGGGAGTTCGTTTGTTTCAATCCGAGCATGAACCTTTAGATTTTTAAAAATGTATGTGCCATATTTTTATGTCAGTGAGGCCGGAAAATACATGGGTACCTACGTTCTCGTTACGCCATTATCGCCATTCACCCGATTTTCATCCACTGCTGGAGTTACGTCTCTTCTAGTGGCACGACACTCTCCTCAGGTGCTTTATAATATTTTTGTGATTAGATAAAGTTTTTCGTAGTAAATGTAGCCTATGTAAATCATGAATACCATTCGTTTTATACTAGCAAAATCTACTTATAGTGAGTGCCTACCTATTAGAGACTAAATGCGTCACATCAAAGTTAATAAGGTACAACGGCAACCATTGGGAGATGCCTGTGTCCAGAAATGGACTTATAACAGGCTGATGGTCTTGAAGTCATTCTTTAAAAACCTACAAAAATACAAATCATTCTTATTTATATAATATTAGCAAGTACAACAAACAAAATACAAAAATATTTCTACTTACACACGTGTTGTACCTAAGGTCTATTTAAAAGCAAAATATATATTTTACAAAGTTTTCCCAATAATAGACGCCAGGAAGTCCCATCGAATAGTAAAGCGGAACATATCTCTCGTGAACAGAAGATAACTCCAAGATTATGTTAAATGGAGGGCCAGTGTTAGCGAGCGATCCGTCCACTTATAAAACATAGTTCGGGCACCGCCGCCATTACCGGGGGTCACTGGGAGGATCGCCTAAAGCCGGTAAGTGGGCCACGACGCTCGGATAAATCCCATATTATTGTTATTGCCCTCCCGGAGGATCCAGACCTCCTTTGTATACGATCATCTCGTGCTATTATAATCTGTTTTTCCGTTCGTATTTCCCAATATAGTGTAGATAACTGGTGAGGAATTGGTTTCCAATAAAAGGATTCTTATTTTTCGTTTTCACGCTAGTCCCTAAACAAATCTTTTTGTTCCCTCGCCGGGTGTATACTCGGCGATAAGAATATCGGGAACGTACAAATAACGCCTTTTTACCAAATATTATTATCTTTTGGGGCTTCGAATAGGTGTTCGCGAGGGCAAGATGCTTTTTCCTCTCACTTAACTAATATTTTGAGGTAGGTAGATAGATACCTAAAGACCTTTACTACTAAGACTTAGTTAGCAAAGCCTGTACCATATTTTTATACCATAAAATTAAATGAAAATATTGACGAAAAGAAATTAACATTTAAACCTACCATAGGTATTAAGTACTTATGCTTGAGTTGGAAATCGGGCAAGCAGGGTTTTCCACCGCCAACCATGAACATCTGCGATAACAGAGGAATCAATGATGCGTTGTCTGGTTTTTAGCGGCTCTATACGACTCGACACTCAAAGATCCCTATCTATTTTATCAATTAATATTTGTGTTAGTGCGGGAATCGAACCCGCGATCTTTGCTTTTCAACCGGCGCTCAGACCACTGCCCTTAACGGATCGTCAAAGAATAAGAATGGTATAACAATCGCTTGCATATAAGTAGATAACCTTGACTAGAAACAAAAAGGATTAATAAGTAGATACCTAAGGAACTGCAAAATAAAATTTAAAAATTCTAGAAAAAATAATAAACTGTAATAGTATGTACTTTACAAAATATTCAACACTTGTTTTATGGAACACACACACGAGCATGACCCGACGCCAGGCAGGAAGAGACTGACTCGGTAGAGGAGACGCTAACGTTTGGCTGCCAACTTCTTTCTGAGCGACTCTGGCATGTCTGCGGGCGGCGGGCGCGGCATCCGCGTGTACACCTTGAACGCGTCGTACACGAACCACTGCAGCCCCGTCAGCGTGCCGATCATGATGATGCGCGCCACCAGCCCCCGCCAGATGCCCACCATCCCCACCTCCGACAGGATCCCGCCAATGGTCGCGCTCGGGTCCTTGTTCAGCTTCGACACCACGGTGTCCGACGGATGCGACACGATCGCGCACAGCACGCCCGCTATATACCCCGCCGTGAACGTCAGCACCAGCTGCTCCGCTTTCGTGCACTGCTCCCTTGGCTTCGGCACCACGTTAGCATACAAGTACTCCAGCGTCTTTTCAAAAGACGAGAACTTCATCATAGTGTACGGGACCTGCCTGCCCCATAGAGGCGGAAGACCTTTAAAGAACACGCCGAAGCCTTCTGTATTCATCATGTGAGGCATAGCTTTCATCATAGAAGACGTGTAGCCAGGGGTGGTTTGCATCCTCACTTTTGTCGCCTCAAACGGAGCCAGGAAACAGTCGGCGATCAGCTCCGCAGATGCAGACGCGGCCAGGTACAAGTATGTTCGGTATAAGTAGGCGCTCTCCTCGTCAACCATGGTGGAAAATTTGTATTTGAAGTACTCATAGCCGGCAAACTTGGCGGAGCCTTGCAGGGAGTAGCCGATGAGAGTGGGGGCCCAGCCTTTGACGAGGTTGCGCACGCCGCCTTCGGAGAAGGAGATGCCGAAGCCCCGGAAGATGGATTTGTACTTGCCGGGGTCGACCTGCAGCCGGCACTTGACTAGATCGAGCGGCGTGACGAAGGTGTGCGTCAGGCCGCACGCCAGCGCGCCTCCCGCGGCGCACAGCATAAAGAACTTGTTGCTGAACATCTCGCACGAGTTCTCCGACTCTTTCTTCGCCATTGTGAGTGCGTTGTGGGCACCGCGGCGTGATAACGTCCCTCCGCCCGCGAGCGGTCACAGTTTGCTTGGCCTATTGCGAAACTATTTGGATTTATTTGTATTGTTTTCTGTGGTCTGCTTTTTGACGTTACGCTTGTCATTGGATTTATTTTTCTGTTGACATTCATAGACTGTCAAGTCAAGATCTATTTTATTTCAAGCAAGAAGATTTGATTGCAGGATCCGTTGAACGACTTTGTAGGGATGTCCAATAAAAAAAATGTAAGTAATATAATAAATTATTATCGACCGATGGCTCAAATACTACCTCAATTTGCTGTCAATACCTTAAGTATAAATCGTACGCGATCTACTATTTATTACGTTGCATGTGTCTAGTCTCTACCCTCCTTTAAGATGGTTCGCCCATGTCAAGTGAATTGATATTTGATAATGTGGGTAGTCAACTGTCGAAGTCAGTCACTCACTCACTAAATCGCCTGTGTTTAGCGTTTTATGAACCTTCGGATTCTGTCTATAGTTTACCTTTAAAAATCGCCGGTTTTAAGACTATTAGCACAAAACAAGTTGTTCACGTAAAAACTCACTCGACACACAACAGTAGTGTCAAAAGCGATACAATTCAACGATTGTGATATTAATATCACTTTGCGGCATTTTACTGCACAAAATAACACCAAATTTGCACACTAAAAACCACTAAATACTAATTTCAAACCTATGAATTGCATCAGCCGATGCGTATTGTTCCACTAGGTACCCGCCACAGAATCGTTGCATATTTAGATCCACATTAATAGATCATTAGTGTCATGAAAAACTTCAACAGCCTTATTACAAATGCCGGAGACTAAAGTTAGTCTTGTTAAAAAATAATGTTGTGACTTTTTTTATAAAACTGACAAAAAAAAGTGACAGGATCAGTTTTAAACCTGAATAAACTAACTTTAGAACACGTTTTATAATAAAGGGGTTAGCATTTAAGGCTGCTTTTCCACTAGAGCGGTGCGAGGTAGCTAAGCGGTGTTCGAGGGAAAAATCCACCAATATAATAACTAGGTACTAAAGAGGAATGAAGTGATAACGCTTAGCTAACTCGCAAAGCTCTGGTGGAGAAGCAGCCTAAGAATATGATGTAGGTAATGGTAGTTTCACCATCATTAATTTAAGGACTAGGTACTCATACTACGGACAGCATTTTTATTTTTTGTCACAAGGAGATAATAAAGAAAAAAAGATGATTTATTAAAAATTTTATTAATTCTGTTTCACCACCGTAGGTACGCAACTTATTTCAGTAAGTTATTTATTATTCCTAAATGTACTAATTAATTACTAATTTTATATTAATTTTTATATTTGTATACACATATTTACAAAATCAAACAATTCTATTGCATTCACTTTTGCATTTTCTTCTGATAGAAACACAGTTTATGGTAAAAATTATGAAAATATAAAATAACTTCATGAAAAATTGATTGCTACCTTAAAACTTAAATTGAGAATAAAAATAAATAGTCTCCTTACAAATCTACATAATTGTTACTCTTGTTAGGCGAAGGCCCACACACTGGCATTTCAATGGCAAATAGTGATGTGAATCATTAAAAATAAAATATCGACAATCGTATCGTACTTACTCGTAATTATATTCGATACTAAATACAGTCAACGATATTCATGATTCGAATGTTTTCGTCAACTATCATAATATTATGCATTCAACCCTCACACAATTTAATACTGCCGACGAGATCGTCCAGGCTCGCGACCAACCGCGACGACGACTCGAAAGGGATTATGCCTAGAACATTTCGAATAATTATGCTTTTACTCCTTACTTTATTGCATATAATAATTCAATAAACATCGTTATCATCACAAAAGTAGAACTTATTTCAAAAAAATATTCATCAGCACTAGCAACCAGTCTATCATTCTAGTAATAATTTCCATAAACCTTTTGTCGACATTAACTGTGCAACATGAAACAAAAATGCACTAAGGATCAACAGTAATATAATTTTAGAACTTCATTCCAGATTTCACAACACCAATGGCAGTAACTATTGCTGAATGACTGGAATCAATATGGCAGTGATATATAGATATAATTTCTACTGATAACATTCCAATCGTAATAATTATTTACACAACATTAAGTCAACTAACATCCTGCTTTTCATACCGAAGCCGAGTTAGTCAATGTAGCACTATCAATAAAATTATTCTGGTAAAATTATTAAATCAGTTTAAAAAGCAAGATATTATTATGCTCAGTGACGCCGTGGCGATTGCGTTCGCGTCCGGTATCGATATGGTTTATCGCAAGCGCCCGGCACGTCCCTATGACTAATATTTATTAGGCGTAATTCACAGTTTCGCATCGACTTTGACTTGGTGATTGTACATTAGCTATAATGCCGATGTTCGACCGAGCCGAGAGGCGTCTGCGCCCAGCGACGATAGACGCTATCTTTGTTCTACGTGAGCGACACAGCTGCTCACAAAAGATAAGTTGTAAATTAAAGCGGAAACGTAGGTAAGTATAGTTTAGTAAAAAGGTAGGCTGTATTTATAAACTCATAAGTAGTTCCCCAAATTCTACGTTGTACAACAGAACCCGATGGAGGCAGACCATACCAAATGCATACCTGCATACCAAAAGATAAAACTACAAGTAGGTATAATATAAATAACATCAAAGTAATGTTTGCCACAGTGACTTTCAATGAAATTTACAGCAAACTGATTTTGTCTCCGTGACCAAATTGTATAAAATCATAAGGATATTTTTAAGCACTCGAAATTTCGATGTAGGCGTTTCCACTTTAAGTTTAAAACTACCTAAAATAGAAAGACGCGTTGTTTTAAACTGCTACACCGATGACATTACGACGATGCGATTTTTAATTGACCTCAGAATTTAGCTATTCAGCGTGAAAAACGGTTGGACAGTTTAAAACAACAACGGCAGGTATCATAATAACCAGTGATCGGAATAGGTACAGCTACTTTCATCAAACAAATTAATCGTTATTTTCAATTATTTTAATTACGTTAACTGGACATTACACTATAGGTACTCTGATTTTTAATCATGCGGAGGAAACTGACAGATGCAAATGTCCAGCTTCTATACATTTTGACAATCTGTCAAATTGAGTAATAAAGTATGGGGATGACAAATTAACATCTATCAGTTTACTCCACATGATAAAGAATCAGAGTTTTATGAAATTGTTTGTTATCTATAAGTGTATGAGTGAGCCCACACTAGCGTCTTTTGAGTATTGGCGTCTTGCCGGCGACCTCCCGACATCGACACGGTGTTTTTGGACTATGTAGATTACATAGTCCAAAAACGTCAGTGTGGGTAGCCCGCCGACACTCAAAAGACGCTAGTGTGTGTGGTCACTCTTTTTTTTTGTAAAAACGTTAATTATTAGTAAGCTCTACCTATTCCTCCGCACTTGGCTAGCGAGCGGCATGCGGCGCGATGCGCACGGTGACGTAGATGCGCAGCGGCGCGGGCGCGGCGGCGCGGCGGCGGCGCGCGCGGCCCGCGTCCGGCGTCACGACGCGCGCCTCCAGCTCCAGCTGCCGCTCCAGCACCGTGTCGGACTTGAGGTGCCGCCGCATGCGCAGCGCCCACGCGCCGTCGCGCTTCGATAGGATGAAGTCCTGGAAATAACCAGGTGACTTAGAATGGGGGCTCTCTTCTTCTTTGTCTTCACACTCTTGGCAGAGTGATCGTGATCGTTACATCGGCGTTTATGGCCTAGAATGGGGGCTAGCGCGTGCGAAAAATCTGCTAGACAGCGTACACGGTGATTAGTTATTTTTGATATGAGATGTCAAAATATCCTCCTCATTGTGGAATCAATTTCCCGCAGCGGTATTTCCGAACCGGTACGACATTCATATCTTCAAGAAACGAACCTATACCCTTCCTAAAAGGCCGGCAACGCATCCGCACTCCTTCTGGTGTAGCTGATGTCCATGGGCGGCGGTGATCACTTACCATCAGGTGTCCCGCTTGCTCGTTTGCCTTACTATAATATAAAAAAAAATAATAACCAATGACGACGTTGAAATTGGGCCTCAGCTTAACAGTACAAAACTTCCAATTTACTTCAAATATCGACGTTTTGAGTTTCTAGAAAGCTACACAGGGTGTATCTCTGAAAATGTAAATCCCATTAACCACGTCTGCCGCGCCGTCGCCGCCACCACCACCAGCTCCGGCTGTCGCACAGGGCCGCACTCACCTTGTCCGTGTCCCCGTAGGCGACGCGGTAGTGCGGGCGCGCGGGCGCGGCGGCGGGCAGCAGGCGCAGCAGCGGCGCGCGGCCCCACGTCTGCCGCGCCGTCGCCGACACCACCACCAGCTCTGCTTCCGGCTCCAGTAGCGAGCGCCGCCCTAGAACATTCACCATCACCATTATATCAGCCCTGCTGACTATCCCCAATAGACGTCCACTGCTGAACATAGACTTCCCCCAACGTTCTCCACACAGTTCGGTCCTGGGCCTCACGCACCCAACGACCTTCAATAAATCGACGGTGTTTCAACCGGACAGGAAGTTGCAGCCGTGGCAGGCCCCCTACATTTTTGGGGTGCCTGTCACGGCTGCAACTTTCTGTACGCGGCCTCCCGTCGAGGACCTTTCCACCCCAACGGCCGTCTGTTCTCCTCGCAATGTGCTTGGCATTATGCCACTTAAGTCACGCAATTCTTTAGGCTGCTGAGTATGGGCATCTTCTTTATCACACCACTCTCTACGGTAAATAATGATACAATGTCTACGGTACCCGGTACCTATGGCACCCTACGGCAAATAATGATACAATGTCTACTCACGTCTGCTACGTCTCTTGCGTTTCCTGATGACTGTGGTTCCATTGGCATATACTATTCCCTCTTCCGGCGCCCGTCGTCGACGCCCATTCACCTAAAAGAATACACTCATTTAAAATTCAACTGAAAACCTCATAAAAATGAATGGTCTTTTACCAAGAAGACTGTCGCCAGCTATTTATACGTACTCAGTAATGATTTGTAACTACTGAATGACACAAAATGATCGATAATTATTATGGATTAGGAGTCCACTAATGGAAACCTTACTCCTTTACCGTGGTGGCGAAATGGTTAAAATAGGAGCACTCACTTTGCAGCTGAAGCAGCCCTCGTTGGAGACGAGGTCGCTGCCTGTCCCGCCGACCTTGTACTGGTCCCTCAGCGGGAAGACCGGCGCGTCGCCGATGTCGTCCGGCGGCAGCGCGGCGTCCAGCGCCGTCAGGCAGTGCCCGGCGCCCACCAGCCGGTAGCCGGCCGGGCAGCCGCACTCGAACGAGTCCCCGAGCGACTGGCAGCCGAAGAGACAGCTGGCTGTGGCGCAGCCACCTGCCAACTACAAAGCGACATCGATTTCAAAAAACATACTTGACAACTAGCAAGTTCTGGAAAAAGTGGGATCTAGATTTATGATTGATTTGAGATTGAGTGATGATGGTATGCTAACAATAGAAGATGCTAGAATGTATTACTATCTTCTTTGTTGCGACTTAGCCAAGAGACTCAATGAGTAGAATCCGAATAGCGTCTATGTACTTGTTGCTAGATTTCATTGTTCAGGAATCTCCTTTCCTAACAATAATATTATTATATTGGCTGAAAATGGTGGTTACGAGTGCACCTGGAGTTAGATGACATGGTGCGAATCATAGCCGTATCTGGTGAGGCAGTGAATAGGGATTCCAATAGTTGCGGATGGCATATTTTAATCAGTTTGGAGATCCTTGCGTATCTTCTACTCTCTTCTATCTAGGAGGATATCTTGTCTGTAATGATGAGGACATGACTCACCACCTTCCCATGGTCATTCCCGTCTTCTTGGCGACGGACCGAATCGTGGGCGAAGGCAACGGTACTTGCTTGCTTGACTCCCTACAAAAATCTTTTCCGTCACATATCTGTTTCACCTCTCCCCATCTAGGACGTGAATTAATACAGCACTCGACTGTGCGCTTGAAGAGTTTTCTCTCCTTAATCTTAGGTGTTTCCGCTTTCTGTGCCATATATGTGCGAGAATTCACAACCGTTGAAACCTTCTTCGCTGTTGCCCATCTTCTGATGTTAAAGGTCGTATGAAGTGTAATGATGAGGAGTGTGTCGCATACCTGCAGACAGACGGCGTGGTGCGCGTCCCAGCCGTAGCCGGCGGGGCAGCCGCAGCGGTAGGCGCCGGCCAGCGGGAAGCACGGCGCCGCGCCGCACGGGCCCGCCGCGCACGCGTCCACCGGCACGCACGCGCCGCTCGCGCCCCGCACCGAACCTGACGGACATAGCTCCACTCAGACAACTTAGCACGATCGAGCTGTGAAGAGAACACACCGAGGCCAACCAAGTGACAAGGAGTTGACGCACGCGCATTGACAGGCGAAAGTCATCTCTATCACGTACGCTGTATCAACAGATCTGATCACACATGTGATAGACGATATTACGTCAGAACTGGCAGTATATAAGCCTGTGGAGATGTACTTATTATCATGTGGGTTATTTATCATTATTATTCAAGCGTTATAATATTATCTACTAGTCACACAAGACGTGGTGCACTATTTCTCCCGACCACCAATGCCTGGTTCGGCATACTGGTAGCCCACCAACAATCTATCAACTACCGGCAAAACCCATATTTCTCTAGATAAAGCTGGTGGGAAAAAAATCTTAATCACAGAAGCATTAGCACAGAAGATTAATTACTTATTATGCATACATAATCCATAGAAGAGCAGATATGATTCGTACAAACCGTACCGTAACCGTAGTAGTCATATCTACACTATTCTACATGGATGCGTTTGTGTATATTTGGGAGTGAGACCCCCACATCAGCAAATTACTGATACTTACTTACTATTTCTGGCTCAGCGATCCAAAGTGGGTCTTGGCCTCCGACGTCAAAGTTCGCCATTTCTTGCGGTCCGGTGCCAATTCCGCCCAACCGTGCACGTTGAGTGCAAGTTACTGATGTTGGAGTAAAAAGCATTGATCCAAGATAATGGCAAGTAGACAGAAATAGCAGAACCCTGTGTCGTTGAGACAGTCTCTATTGCCGGGCGCACTCACCGGAGGGACACTCGCAGCGGTAGCCGCCCGCGTAGTTGCGGCAGGGGGACTGGCAGCGGCCGTCCTCGCACTCGTCGCGGTCGAGGCAGCGGCCGCCGGCCAGGTCCAGGCGGAAGCCGCGCGGGCACACGCAGCGGAACGACCCCAGCAGGTTCACGCACTTGCCGGGCAGCGGGCAGATGCCCTCCTCGTGGCACTCGTTCACATCTGGAAAGTATAAGACAATGAACACATGGAAAACATAGAAATGAATCCTGCGGTATAACAAGACTGTTTCACGCCGGTCTTTTGTGAGACCGTAGTATCATACCGGTCGAGCCGGCCCTAAGTGGACCTGAGTTGTTTGACTGGAGCTATATTTGTTGAATTAGTTGCTTCCTATAAATTAATATCGTAACAGTCCACCAAAGTCCAGAAGATGTCATATCAGATACTGGTAGACTTTCGTCGACCATCTAGTTTTGTTAGGTTTGAAAACCGGCACGTTTTACATATCATTTGAAACATGTAACCATGATTCAATTGGTTTGGTTTAAAGGATTGTGTGTTGGGAGACACCTACTTGTTGGGAGACGGGTCGTGTGGCGCTCTCTTCTGGGTTGACGCCTTGCTAATAAGAGACCCGTGAATACCAGAGGCATTTCCATCCTCGCTCAGTAAATCTAGGTGAGATACGGGCTCTGAGGACGCTCTCTGGCACCACGTCCCTCCAAAGAACAAACAGTTTCATAAAATTTTAAGACCAGTCGTCATGCCTATTGGAACAGTTCAGGATAATCCAGAAGATGATCAATATGATCCCAGTAGAATTTCGTCTTCCATAAAGGTTTTTGAGGTATTTGACTACTTTTCACCCTTGGGAAGTGAATAGGATCATGATGGAACACTCACCAACGCAAGCATCTCCTCTCTTCTCGTACCCCTCCTGGCAGGAGCACTCGTAGGAGCCGTCGGTGTTGGCGCAGGTCTGCTGGCAGGTGTGCGTGCCGCGCGCGCACTCGTCCACGTCGCGGCACTCGGCGCCGTCCTCGTCCAGCTCGTAGCCGGCGCGGCACTCGCACGCGTACGAGCCCTCGGTGTTGCGGCACAGCTGCGGGCACGGCTTCGGCCGCAGCTGGCACTCGTCCACGTCCACGCACACGTCGCCCGCCGCCTTGTACCCGCGACCGCACACGCAGCGGAAGCTACGCAACACAACATTATAATTCGAAAGATGCTATCTTTGAAGTTGATCTGTGTTAAGGAAAATATAAAGCAGGCCTCTATCTTGAATCGAGACAAGTGGGACTATCGCGTTTGAAAATTCCGCTAGTTCTACAATTCTACAGTACGCCATCTAGCCACCGTGACCAATCACCGTGTGGTGATTAGTTATTTTTGATGTAAGATTTAAAATGTCACTAAACAACCAATGATGTTAAATTTATACCTCTATCTAACAGTACGCCATCTAGCGGATTTTCCACTCGCATTAGCCTCCATTAAAACCTAACACATAATCAGATCAAACACAACAACTGGCCCATATTTGACGTCATTGGTTGTTTTACATGCTGCGTTAAAATGTAACCAATCCATTCGTTGTTGAAGCAGTCGTCACGTAAAGCCATTTGCAGGGTTCTTCATTTACGAAAACCCTCATCGAAAGGTCGCATCTCAGATAATTTTCCGACTCTATTACACTTAAAGCTATTGCACATTTTTTTTACAGACTAACTTAAATCTTCCACTCACCTTCCAATCGTATTAATGCATCTGCCAGGCGCACAGAGCCCCGGCATAGCGGCGCACTCGTCGACGTCCCCATAGATGTCGGGGAACCGTCCGTCCCCTCCGCCGAACACGCCGCCGCCGCCGCCGGCGGTGTGGTCGCTGCCGCCGCCGAAGGCGCCGCCGTGGCCGCCGCCCCCGTGGCCGCCGCCCCCGTAGCCGCCGCCACCGCCGCCGCCGCCGAGGTTGGTGGGCGAACACAGCTCCATACGCTCGGGCGTGCCGTGTGCGGGACAGAATCTCGCATTCCGGACCCCAAGCGGCGCCGAGCGTGCAGCAGCATTGTGCCCTAATCACGTAAAAGGTAATTTCATAGATAGAGTGCGTAATTCTGAAAAACGTTCCAAGACTGGAGTCGTAGATTTTGGTCGAAAAGCTGCAAAACTAAAATGGGCTGGGCCATTTGTGCAGAATGAGTCTTGAAAGATGGACAAAAATCGTCATCCAAGGCCCACTGGCAGGCTCAGAAAGAGGTGGTATGACGATTTGTATAAGTATGTCCGAAATTGAAAAAACGGGAATCAATATCCGACGTCTTCCGTTCATTTGTTCACCGTTCCATTCAAATCATCTTACATTCCGTTTCATTCTCTTATACTCCCACATATTTTTCTGATATCCGTCCAGAAGGATCAGTAAAAGTCTTTACTTTACTGGTCCTTCGAGACGGATTCTCTTATCAGTTTTTTAAACAAGTTCCAGATGTGATAAAAATGTGATAATATGCGTCGCAAGTACTGTTGAATAACACAAAGAAGAAACAAAAAGCTATTCTACTTGATTTTTATCGTCTTGAACAAGCTGACATACTTAGTGACGTGTGCAGGTAGAGCTGGCGTAGATGAAGAAGTCCTAGGCCAGGGTTCAGGGACGCAGCGACCAGAGACCAGCGACCGGTGGCACATGCCGGTTCTTCTATCTGTAATCGATACAACAGCATTACGTGAGTGACATTTCATTTCACCGAAAAAGTATTTCCAATTTACAAAAAAGTGTTGTGAATAAGTCAACGGCACATTAGCCCAAGTGAATTTTGGCGTCTAAAACGAAAGATTGCATCCTGTGAAAGAGCCACGCTTCGGCTTGACCGGACTATTATAATGCCTCATAGACAGAGACCGGCGTAAAGGTAAGCGATCAATACCGCCCTGGACAGCAGCTACACCAGAATGAGAGCGTACACGTTGCCGGCCTTTTTTATGTGATAGGTAGCAGATGAGCAGGCGGATCACCTGATAGTAAGCGATTACCGCCGCCCATGGACACTTGCAACATCAGTGATGTCACAAGTGCGCTGATCACCTATTACCCTGAATCCCCCCTTCACCTGGATTGGGCCTCCGGTACCCTCACTCACGCAGCGAAACACAGCGCATGCTTCACTGCTTTGCGCCGGTTTTCTGTGAGCCGGCCCTTTCATGCCGAAGCGTGGCTCTCCCACAGTTAAAGTGTAGTATTTCATTTAGTTTAGTATTTCGATTTTAAAGTATTTTCCGTGGAAATATAATATTGCGTCATACCGATGCAGGCGGTGCCGTCCTCGCTGAGCTCGTAGCCGGCGTCGCAGTCGCAGACGAAGCCGCCGTCGCTGTTGATGCACACGCCGGGCGAGCAGCGCTCCGGCCGCTCCTCGCACTCGTCCACGTCGGCGCACGCGTCGGGGCTGTCGTGCGGCGCCGACGTGCGCCGGTATCCTACCATCAGGAAACTCATTTAGAGAAAACAGACCAACTAAAGTGGGGCCCATCATCATCAGCCTGCAGTAATGCTGGACCTATATCCTAAAAAAATTTAAAAAAATATATCCTATCAACCTAGATGTGCAAGTCATCGGAATACACTTACCGGCAAATACATTGGAAGCATATGAACTAATAATAAAGGCGTCTGGACAAAAAGATTCGAGGAGTAGTGTGTACCATAAACGTATATCCATAGGGCATTTACAACAAAAATAGCATAGACATACGAGTAATGTTGTGACAGCGGAATCAGCTGGTCTTGGAAACATAGAGATCTATCATCTAAATAGACACTCACCGTCAGGACACTTGCACACGTAGGATCCAATAGTATTCTCGCAGTCGTGTGGGCAAGGTGGCTCTTGCGCTGCACACTCGTCGATATCCCGGCAGTGGATACCGTCGGCGGCGAGCGTGTATCCCATCGGGCACGTGCAGCGGAAGGAGCCCATCGTGTTGTGGCAGCGGAACGAGCAGGTTGCTCGGCCCTCCGCGCATTCGTCAATGTCGATACATGTCTGCAAAAAGAAATCAGGATTTTGCAACACCTGAAATACCTACTTCAATTTAAATCTAAGTAAAGTTGAACCTGCATGTCAAACTCATTGTAGGAGCACTGCAGACGTGTCTTGAAATAAAGATTGTGCTTATGCAGACGTCATGTTTGATTTATTTGAATTTGAACTGCTGTCAGTGGCTTTATAGGAAAAACTAAAGAGAAACTATATAATAGCGTACCATAAAGTTGGTTCATTCTGCGTCGAAAATAAGTTGGTGTACCAACATGCGCCATGCGGCATTTGTCTTCTTTTCCCATAAAAAAAAAACTATGATAAAGTCATCTAAGTAGCCAAAATCAACGTCTGGAACACAGAGTAAGGTAATATTATTCCGGATGTCAGAACTCTTGTCGGCAATAAATAAACTATGCAACAAACTATTGCTCACGATTTTTCAAATCGTTGCATCTTTCAAACCTTCAAAAAAACAGCGTATACCTTGACTCCACTGGCGTTGTGGCTATGCATTGTTAGCGGCCAATCTTTTACCATCGCATGATTCACTTGCTTGTTTTCCACCACTACCTACCA
The DNA here is from genome assembly GCA_014851415.1 of Cnaphalocrocis medinalis. Lineage (NCBI taxonomy): Eukaryota > Metazoa > Arthropoda > Insecta > Lepidoptera > Crambidae > Cnaphalocrocis > Cnaphalocrocis medinalis. The sequence goes on along the minus strand of CM026291.1, from coordinate 9,333,515 downwards.
TAAAATAGAACTTACATGTTCAGGTCCTTCAGTGAATCCCAGGTTGCAAGTGCACTGGTACCCGCCGTCAGTGTTGGTGCAGGTGCCGTTGCCGCAGATGCGCGGGTCCTGCGCGCACTCGTCGGCGTCCACGCAGGCCAGCTGCGTGTCGTCCAGCACGTACCCGTCGCCGCACTCGCAGCGGAACGAGCCGTCCGTGTTCACGCAGCGCCCGCCGCGGCACACGTCGGGACGGACCTTGCACTCGTCCAAGTCCTACCGAATATACAAAATCTATACTACCAGACCATAATCACCGACGTAGCCTATAGAATTAGCACACTGAAGTGGCAGTGGGCTGGTCACATTAGCCGCAGAACTGAAAACTGTTGGAGCCGTAAAGTCCTTGAGTGAACACCGCGACTCGGTAAGCGTAGTGTTGTACATGACATTCGATGGCCTGGCTGGAATGGGGTGGATGAGAGTGGCCGAAAATCGGGAGCAGTGGCGTTCATTAGGGGAGACCTATGTCCAGCAGTGGACAAGTGTGTGGGTTGCTGATGTTTGATTTATTTGAATTTGATTTATAGGAAAAACTAAAGAGAAACTATATAATAGCGTACCATAAAGTTGGTTCATTCTGCGTCGAAAATAAGTTGGTGTACCAACATGCGCCATGCGGCATTTGTCTTCTTTTCCCATAAAAAAAAAAAAAAAAAAAAAAAAAAAAAAAAAAAAAAAAAAAAAAAAAAAAAAAAAAAAAAAAAAAAAAAAAAAAAAAAAAAAAAAAAAAAAAAAAAAAAAAAAAAAAAAAAAAAAAAAAAAAAAAAAAAAAAAAAAAAAAAAAAAAAAAAAAAAAAAAAAAAAAAAAAAAAAAAAAAAAAAAAAAAAAAAAAAAAAAAAAAAAAAAAAAAAAAAAAAAAAAAAAAAAAAAAAAAAAAAAAAAAAAAAAAAAAAAAAAAAAAAAAAAAAAAAAAAAAAAAAAAAAAAAAAAAAAAAAAAAAAAAAAAAAAAAAAAAAAAAAAAAAAAAAAAAAAAAAAAAAAAAAAAAAAAAAAAAAAAAAAAAAAAAAAAAAAAAAAAAAAAAAAAAAAAAAAAAAAAAAAAAAAAAAAAAAAAAAAAAAAAAAAAAAAAAAAAAAAAAAAAAAAAAAAAAAAAAAAAAAAAAAAAAAAAAAAAAAAAAAAAAAAAAAAAAAAAAAAAAAAAAAAAAAAAAAAAAAAAAAAAAAAAAAAAAAAAAAAAAAAAAAAAAAAAAAAAAAAAAAAAAAAAAAAAAAAAAAAAAAAAAAAAAAAAAAAAAAAAAAAAAAAAAAAAAAAAAAAAAAAAAAAAAAAAAAAAAAAAAAAAAAAAAAAAAAAAAAAAAAAAAAAAAAAAAAAAAAAAAAAAAAAAAAAAAAAAAAAAAAAAAAAAAAAAAAAAAAAAAAAAAAAAAAAAAAAAAAAAAAAAAAAAAAAAAAAAAAAAAAAAAAAAAAAAAAAAAAAAAAAAAAAAAAAAAAAAAAAAAAAAAAAAAAAAAAAAAAAAAAAAAAAAAAAAAAAAAAAAAAAAAAAAAAAAAAAAAAAAAAAAAAAAAAAAAAAAAAAAAAAAAAAAAAAAAAAAAAAAAAAAAAAAAAAAAAAAAAAAAAAAAAAAAAAAAAAAAAAAAAAAAAAAAAAAAAAAAAAAAAAAAAAAAAAAAAAAAAAAAAAAAAAAAAAAAAAAAAAAAAAAAAAAAAAAAAAAAAAAAAAAAAAAAAAAAAAAAAAAAAAAAAAAAAAAAAAAAAAAAAAAAAAAAAAAAAAAAAAAAAAAAAAAAAAAAAAAAAAAAAAAAAAAAAAAAAAAAAAAAAAAAAAAAAAAAAAAAAAAAAAAAAAAAAAAAAAAAAAAAAAAAAAAAAAAAAAAAAAAAAAAAAAAAAAAAAAAAAAAAAAAAAAAAAAAAAAAAAAAAAAAAAAAAAAAAAAAAAAAAAAAAAAAAAAAAAAAAAAAAAAAAAAAAAAAAAAAAAAAAAAAAAAAAAAAAAAAAAAAAAAAAAAAAAAAAAAAAAAAAAAAAAAAAAAAAAAAAAAAAAAAAAAAAAAAAAAAAAAAAAAAAAAAAAAAAAAAAAAAAAAAAAAAAAAAAAAAAAAAAAAAAAAAAAAAAAAAAAAAAAAAAAAAAAAAAAAAAAAAAAAAAAAAAAAAAAAAAAAAAAAAAAAAAAAAAAAAAAAAAAAAAAAAAAAAAAAAAAAAAAAAAAAAAAAAAAAAAAAAAAAAAAAAAAAAAAAAAAAAAAAAAAAAAAAAAAAAAAAAAAAAAAAAAAAAAAAAAAAAAAAAAAAAAAAAAAAAAAAAAAAAAAAAAAAAAAAAAAAAAAAAAAAAAAAAAAAAAAAAAAAAAAAAAAAAAAAAAAAAAAAAAAAAAAAAAAAAAAAAAAAAAAAAAAAATAGGTATATCATTTAGATACCTACCTACCTTTTTTACTCAGGACAGGTAAGCAATTAAATACTTAAAGATATCATGTTTTGTTTAATAAATCATTTAATAAAAAAGAACATTATACATGCAAATCGAAAAGTCGTAACTCCTGCACGAAGTGCGGTCTCTACGGGCGGTGACGATCGCTAACTATCAGGTTATCCGCCTGTCCGTTTACCACAAATCAAGTCACGCAATCGACACCCAGCATTGATACAGCACCACCATTTATTGATACAGGTTGCAAATAATAGCAAAATAACGTCACTGTCGGTTTGCGAAGCAAACTCTGCCAAGGACACAATATCTTCGAGTTACTAACGTCTTCGGTAGCTTAACGTTCAGAACAGTAATCCGGTTTTTTTGTTATTAAAGTAGGTATACATATCAAGAAAAAAAATAAGAACAAGATATGAAAATATGTATTGGAACCTAAAATTCATGCACAATAGCCATCCTGGCCATGTATATCTTACAAATCCCCAGCATACTAAAATTACGTCAATTTTTATAAAATTTTGTCACACTTAACTCCTTAAAAGTATAATATTCTCGCCTTCCCACACTAAAATATTGTAAAGCCGAAGGGATTTAGCTCTATGTAGTAGGTATTACAATGTAATCCCAACATAATGAATGGCACTCGCGCGGACGCCCGCTTTCAAAATTCACTATTAAGAGCGTTCTCGGCTAGTGCGGAATGTCATGTTTCGGTTTTGATTTGCAAAATTTCACTCACACATAAGCATGTGTTACTGTTTGCATAGAGTTGCCGCGTACGTTTTCTTTATAGTTAGACTGACAAATTTTGATCCTTTCGCTTTATAGCAAAGTAAATTACTGTATTGTTGTAAAATTAAATTGCAAGTTAAATAAAATAAAATAAATCCAACGTTGATTTATTGTTATTCTTTTGATTTTTTGATTTAAGAAAAATAAAAAAATAGGTATATCATTTAGATACCTACCTACCTTTTTTACTCAGGACAGGTAAGCAATTAAATACTTAAAGATATCATGTTTTGTTTAATAAATCATTTAATAAAAAAGAACATTATACATTATAAAACAGTTGTATTTATACATTATAAAACAGTTGCAAACCCTCAATTTGATCCCTTTCTGGGATCAATTCTTTAAGAAACAGCCCCAGAGGAAATGGACGTGGCAGAGCCCAGATACTATGACTAAAAATGAGATCGACTTCATAATATATATCGGACATTAAGCGAATATTCAGAGATGTCTCAGTGATCAATAGGTTTAAAACCGGAAGTGATCACCGACTTCTCAGAGGCACTTTGAATATCAATTTTAAGCTTGAACGTTCTCGGTTGATGAAGTCCACGCTCCGGCCAAATCTGCTCCAATCACTCGCTGGTTCCGATGCCTTCCAACTGAAATTGGAAAATCGATTCACTGCCTTGGAAACCACAATTGACGTATATATCGACGAAGAATTCGACCAAGTGGTGGAAATCCTTCGGGACGAGGGCACAAAGTTCTGTGAGTAGCAAGCGGTCTATACTCTGGATTTAATGGACAAGAGGCGGAAAGATCCATCAGTCACTTCGGCAGAACAACGGGCTCTAAATAAGTCCATCTCCAAGCTGTTAAGACGTGACCTCCGAAGCTCCAATTCACTCTCAATACAGAGAGCAATTGAGCAGAACCAGGGGGGTCCAAAGTCTTCGTACAACAGCTTGACAGGAGCCACCTTGTCGAAGTTAACCAAAACAAATCGAGGAGTCGTCACATCAAAGCCAGAAACTTTTTGCCTTCTTTTACGCCATGCGACGGAGGATCTACCCGACATCAGCTTGGAGGAGATCGAGGCAGCTCTTGGACAACTTAAAAATGGAAAAGCCCCGGGAAAAGACGGAGTCACACCGAGCTTCTGAAAGTTGCCGGCAAGCCGGTGTTGAAGGAACTTTGACGTATTTAACTCGGTTATTTTCTTCGGGAGAACTCCTAGGGCGTGGCCGCGGAGCTTGTTCGTATTGTTCTTCAAGAAAGGCGACAAAACCTTACTGAAGAACTATCGACCAAAGTCACGTCTATAAGTTGTTCTCAAGAGTCATTTCGAATCGCCTTACACGAAGACTTGACGAAGCTCAACCTGCAGAGCAAGCCGGGTTCCGACGGTTTTAGCACCATAGACCATATTCACACAGTGAGACAGGTTATACAGAAGACCAAAGAATATAACCAGCCCCTGTGCATGGCATTTGTGGACTATGAAAAAGCTTTTAACTCCGTCGAGACCTGGTCTGTTCTCGAGGCCTTGCAGAGGTGCCAAGTCGATTGGCGATATCGACTTGGCACGAGGTGTTGAGGTGTCTGTATAACGTCGCTAATATGTCCGTAGTAATCCAAAATGGCCAAACCGAGCCTGTCCTGCTACGACGTGGTGTGAGACAAAGAGATGTTATATCTTCGAAACTCGTCTCCGCTGCGCTGCAGGACTTGTTCAAAACGCTAAACTGGAAAGAGCGCGGAATCAATATTAATGGCGGGTACATGTCACACCTACGATTCGCAGACGACATCGTCATCTTGACGGAAACCTTACATGGCCTACAGGCGAGCAGCCTGGCTGAATCTTCCAATCACTTCGATCTTCGGATGAACTTGGATAAAACCAAGGTCATTTTCAACGAGCTCGTTGATCCGGGACCGGTCGCTGTTAATGGAGTACCTCTCGAATTGTCCAGGAATATGTCTATCTAAGATAAACGCTCCAATTAGGCAGAAACAACTTCGAGAGAGAAGCCAATAGAAGAATTCAGCTAGGCTGGGCAGCATTTGGTAGGCTTCGTCAAGTCTTCTCGTCATCCATCCCTCAAAGTCTTAAGTCGAAAGTCTTCGACCAGTGCGTCCTCGCGGTCATGACTTACGGTGCCGAGACGTGGACGTGGCTGGACTAATCCACCCGGTTCAAAGTCGCTCAAAAAGCTATGGAAAGGGCTATGCTCGGAGTATCTCTGAAGAACCGCATCAGAAATGATGTAATCCGACAGAGAACCTGAGTCACCGACATAGCCCACCGAATTAGCAAACTGAAGCGGCAGTGGGTTGGTCACATTAGCCGCAGAACTGACAACCGTTGGAGCCGTAAAGTCCTTGAGTGGAGACCGCGACTCGGTTAAGTGTTGGACGCCCTGCGACAAGATGGGATGATGACATTCGAAGGCTGGCTGGTGTGGGCTGGATGAGAGTGGCTGAAAATCGGGAGCAGTGGCGTGCATTAGAGGAGACCTATGTCCAGCATGTTGGAATACATCAAAAATAACTCAAACTCGTCCCATGCTAATCTGCACTTAATTGCATAGTAATAGAGTTCCTCTTGTTGCACTTGTTAATAAGGTTCATTTTACGAATACATATTTCGACCTTGAATCCTGAGGGATCACTCTGTTAGTAAGTCTTGAGATGTTAGTAAGTCTTGAGATGCCAGCGAGTCTTGTCGACTCGGCCGGTTCGTCTTGTGGAGTCTGTTGACTCAGATAGTTAGTCTTGCTCTGTCTGTGAGTCTTGTTACTCTGCTAACTGTACATTTGTAAACATGCGTACTCTCCTATAAAACGATTTAATAAAGATATCGTTTAGTACCAACAAATAAGTTTGTCATTGACTCCCAAAACCCAATACAGCAGTGGACGAGTGTGGGTTGCTGATGATGATGATGATGAAATTCTACTTTAAAATCATAGTCATGTTTCTGTAGTTTGCGATTCAACTATTTCCAATTCTTCGGTGGTATTCTCATGTATTTGACCTTCTCTTTTCTGCCTTTAGCAATAAACGTAATGAAATCATCGTAAAAGAAAAATGTGAATAGATTATGACCAGCTATGTCATTAAAAGTGGATTCGCGGTAACTTACGTTTTAGCTTCATTAGCTTTGGCCAAATTAAGTACCATAACTTTTCCTTTTCTTCCCCGAATAGCGCCTTTTATATCACATTTTATATTATTATGTAAAATGTAAAGAATATAATATATTAATCTATGGAAGTTACTAGAATTGCATTTCTTTACCTTCGTACTCACCAAAATTTTGTTTGGTTAAAACAAATTAATATTCTTAAAACAAAAAGTATCAATCCGTCTCAGTCGCGTCAAAAAATCTCCAATTTCAAATAAAATTTTACGTAGCACGCGGTGACCGGGAGCGACATAGGTCCTACCTCGGAAAGGCCTCGGCCGGCACTGAGCGCTGGTGCGATTCTGCGCCGATTATATAGTAGTACTAAATGATTCATAATAAAATAAAAAAACAAGTTATTAAAGTTAAAAAAATACCACGTTTTAAAGCGTAAATTTCTTCATTTATTAGGTTTAAAAAAAATCAAGAATACCTTTTATTTCATCCTAAACTAATACGTGTAATAACTCGAAAAATTACTAACAATGATACTTTTGAGTACACTTTTCTTGTATGAAAACTTACAGTAATCACTATTGTTTTGTAGCCATGCCCTAATATATGTTATTGTTCTTTTAATAGAAATATTGTCATAAGTTTGTCGTTTATAGTTTTACTATTATCGAGCATTTGCGTAGACCTTCGACCACAAGTTTCAAAAAGGGATTGTATTAAAACTGTTCTAACGAGAAAACTAAATGATCATTTGAAAATATTTTGAAATTATGCATTAGATTATGAAATCTGCAATAATTTGACATCAATATCTTATTTACAAACTGTATAGATTATCATTTTATTCTCCATCGGAAATCAATGATTTTGACTTAAGTGTGACTCTTACGGATAAACGCTCTTAAAACTAGGAGCATTCGATTGCAACGTATGCGCTTGAAAAGCTTTCGGGCGCGGCTCAAACTACCGGGACAACTGCGAGACTGAATGTTATATTAATTAATTACCTCTTTAACAGCAGAATACAAATGAGCTGTGTATTATTAAGTGTAAATAAATATCTGTCATTCGACAAACACGATGTCTCTGTCATAAATTTGAAATAGATAGCATTTTTAAAAGACGGACTTACGGCCGCTGACACATTCGTCATTTAAGCTAATGTTCAATTACTTAAGTATCGGTACCTAGTCTTTATGCGTATTGAAATAAGTGTCAATATATTTTATTAAGTAACCAACTTAGTTAATCAATGACTCTGAGTGCGGCAGTTAGAGCTTAAAGAAAAGGACGGTAACGTATCAGCGACCTCTCTGATTTTGCAGATGTTCATGGGCCGCAGCGGTGATTATTTACGAACAGGTGACTCACTTGCTCGTTTGTCGGCTCTAGTAGGAAAATAAAAAACCTGCGCCTGCGCTTTAATAACTCCGTCGTGCAAAAACATAAACTTGATGTTCTAGAATCTCTTAGAATGAAGAAGTGTTTGAGTGCAAGATTGCATTTACCTGTGTCATGTTCGGGCGACCCATCCCGCCTTGGCAAATGCGAAGGAACTCAGGCGATTGCGGAGGAGGGCATCTTTCACAGTATGTTCCCCAAGCAGCACCTAAGAAAAGATGGTAAAATCTTAACGTCACAATATCACGTGGTTCCTCACCAATCGTTAAGGATGTGGGCACAAAGTTGGTCTTTGGAAGTTTCAGATAGTTTTTGCTACTTGGTACCCCTAAAACCCCTAAAGATTTTATTTAGTCAGCTGTCTCTTCGTTGTGATCATCAGACCTACCAAACCCTGGACCATGGTTCAAGTGCACTTTGGGCATCCTTGGGTGCAATCGAGGATGTCACGCTAAGATGTCAATATAACTACGGTATAAGACCGTTAGCTTCCACACTACGGGTCAAAAAGACTGGTCTCCTACAGCCTTATTGGCTATAGGAGACCAGTCTTTTTGAAACGCATCGAGCTCATCACGCTTCCATGGACTCTCTTTTCCCTTACCCTCACATTTCAAAGGACACCAGTGTGACACGACCCAAGAGAGTTCGGCCAGGACCAACAGCTTAACGTGCTTAGGGAGTTCAATAACTTTCTTTGAATTTAATTTGTAAGGAACGCTGTCTCCCTATCTGGTGGTGGGCGTTAATGACCATAACCCAGTTTTCGAAACTAATGCGGTTGTTATCGTTTGCTAACTACCTTTTCATGCTGCTGCTGCTACCTATCACATAAAATAATACTTTTTTATTTTCAGCATCACTAACAAACGACGGAGAGATAATAGTTTGCATCACCCAATCAACATCCAAATTCATTTTTACAAATGTAAATTAGTAATCAATAAATACCGAACTTCTACTTGCAGTTTGTAAATAAGATTAGTTTTTCAATAAGTTTAGTTTTTATACATTATAAAACAGTTGTATTTATACATTATAAAACAGTTGTATTTATACATTATAAAACAGTTGTATTTATACATTATAAAACAGTTGTATTTATACATTATAAAACAGTTGTATTTATACATTATAAAACAGTTGTATTTATACATTATAAAACAGTTGTATTTATACATTATAAAACAGTTGCAAACCCTCAATTTGATCCCTTTCTGGGATCAATTCTTTAAGAAACAGCCCCAGAGGAAATGGACGTGGCAGAGCCCAGATACTATGACTAAAAATGAGATCGACTTCATAATATATATCGGACATTAAGCGAATATTCAGAGATGTCTCAGTGATCAATAGGTTTAAAACCGGAAGTGATCACCGACTTCTCAGAGGCACTTTGAATATCAATTTTAAGCTTGAACGTTCTCGGTTGATGAAGTCCACGCTCCGGCCAAATCTGCTCCAATCACTCGCTGGTTCCGATGCCTTCCAACTGAAATTGGAAAATCGATTCACTGCCTTGGAAACCACAATTGACGTATATATCGACGAAGAATTCGACCAAGTGGTGGAAATCCTTCGGGACGAGGGCACAAAGTTCTGTGAGTAGCAAGCGGTCTATACTCTGGATTTAATGGACAAGAGGCGGAAAGATCCATCAGTCACTTCGGCAGAACAACGGGCTCTAAATAAGTCCATCTCCAAGCTGTTAAGACGTGACCTCCGAAGCTCCAATTCACTCTCAATACAGAGAGCAATTGAGCAGAACCAGGGGGGTCCAAAGTCTTCGTACAACAGCTTGACAGGAGCCACCTGTCGAAGTTAACCAAAACAAATCGAGGAGTCGTCACATCAAAGCCAGAAACTTTTTGCCTTCTTTTACGCCATGCGACGGAGGATCTACCCGACATCAGCTTGGAGGAGATCGAGGCAGCTCTTGGACAACTTAAAAATGGAAAAGCCCCGGGAAAAGACGGAGTCACACCGAGCTTCTGAAAGTTGCCGGCAAGCCGGTGTTGAAGGAACTTTGACGTATATTTAACTCGGTTATTTTCTTCGGGAGAACTCCTAGGGCGTGGCCGCGGAGCTTGTTCGTATTGTTCTTCAAGAAAGGCGACAAAACCTTACTGAAGAACTATCGACCAAAGTCACGTCTATAAGTTGTTCTCAAGAGTCATTTCGAATCGCCTTACACGAAGACTTGACGAAGCTCAACCTGCAGAGCAAGCCGGGTTCCGACGGTTTTAGCACCATAGACCATATTCACACAGTGAGACAGGTTATACAGAAGACCAAAGAATATAACCAGCCCCTGTGCATGGCATTTGTGGACTATGAAAAAGCTTTTAACTCCGTCGAGACCTGGTCTGTTCTCGAGGCCTTGCAGAGGTGCCAAGTCGATTGGCGATATCGACTTGGCACGAGGTGTTGAGGTGTCTGTATAACGTCGCTAATATGTCCGTAGTAATCCAAAATGGCCAAACCGAGCCTGTCCTGCTACGACGTGGTGTGAGACATTTTCAGCATCACTAACAAACGACGGAGAGATAATAGTTTGCATCACCCAATCAACATCCAAATTCATTTTTACAAATGTAAATTAGTAATCAATAAATACCGAACTTCTACTTGCAGTTTGTAAATAAGATTAGTTTTTCAATAAGTTTAGTTTTTATACATTATAATTATTGTATATTTTACTTCCACTAATTCTTCTCTTTGTGTCTTTGTTTAAATTTCTTGATAACTGTTAATTAATAAGTGCACTTTTATATTATATGATTTGTATAGCCTGAAACACAGGTCCAACCTAGCTCAGGCAAAAAAAAAATACTCTGGTTTTACTACATTGTTAAGTTCTTATGTATTGTAATTATATCTCCCTCATTTACTAAATAAACAATTTATTTATTATTTGTGATAGTTTCTATCTCTCAAAATGATCTTATAATCATTTTGGTATAATACTGGACTATTATTATTATTTTATTGTAATAATACCTTCGGAGCAGCAGCACTCCGGGCGCGAGAGGCGCAGCGAGCGCGCGCGGTGGCAGCGGCCGTTGTTGAACTCGTCGAAGCACATCTCCGTGCGCTCGTCCACGCACTGCGCGGCCGTCTTGTCGAACCGCCAGCCCGGCGGGCAGTCGCACACGTACCTGGTGATACACGGTCCATTATACCCACTGTCTACCTAGATCATTACCACAATTTAATCGATTCATTGTGGATGACGCCTTAAGGCGTCATTTAAATCTTTTACGTATGGCGTATGACGCCCAATGGCGTCTTAAAGAATTGATACCTCATGAATGTACACTCATAAACAAGTCAAAATCGTAACAAAATATGTGTTCAATCATAGCGGAAGACACCAGCTGAGGGCGTCACTTTACTGAGTGGCGGCTTTGAAGCATTTGAAAAAGTGATCTCAACAGCGCTGTCATTCGTAGTGACATTAGCAGTACAGGTAAAGACATTTTGAATTTTGTGTAGGCCAGATGGAGTGATTTGGACAATATAGCTGAGAATGAATGAAAGAAGGTAGCTTCTTTGATCCATTCTCAGCTACATAGTGTGTCCTTTGCCATGAATGGAGTGATACCACTACCTCTCAGAAGACCGACGGGTAACAGCGCCTGCGCTGTGTTTCGCCAGGTGAGTTAGGGTACTGTTTGGGCCTCCAGTGAGTACTGGAAGCCCTTGAGGCTCTTAAGGGTTCAAGCAGAACACTTTTGACTCCACTGGCGTTGCGAGTGTCTGGGGTTAGTGTCTGATGGTAATCGTTTACCACCAGGTAATCCATCTGTTCGTCTACAACCTATCACATAAAAAAGAGAAGATAGATAGATTGTGAAGCAGGCTATAACCGCAGATGTGACGAGCACGACCACTCTGCCAGGAGTGTGACGACAAAGAGGAAGAATGTCCACTCACCCTCCGTTGAAGTTGCGGCACTCGCCGCCGGCGCAGGCGTAGGGCAGCTCCTTGCACTCGTCGCGGTCCACGCAGCGCCGCCCCACCAGCCGCCAGCCCTCGCCGCACGCGCATTCGAATCTACAAACAACATGCGGCATGAGACATGGAATTCAACGAATGGCTTAAGTGTATATAGGTACAGGTCAATGGGGGCTATCGCGTGTGAAGAAGCCACTAGATGGCGTAGTGTTAGACTGAGATGCAACATCATTGGTTGTTTAGTTACATTTTGACATCTCACGTCAAAAATAACCAATCACCATGAAGACGAACCTCTGTTATACACTACGTCATCTAGAGAGTTTTTCACACGCGATAGCTGCCATTATTGAATACTCACAGGTCAATCTTTATGACCTCTCGTTCTCTCAACTAGGCTCGGAAGTCGGAGCTATGCCTACCCTATCCCTGCGTCCTGCTGTTGCACCTTGAGACTTCAAAGGTACAACGCCGGTTTGTATGTAGAAATGTGTTGGGAGGTCACCGCCAAAACGTCGACGCTCAAAAGACGTTAGTGTTGACCCCACACTAGCGTCTTTTTCTTAAGAAGGTTGACCTGGTCTTGTGTAAAGGTCCTAGTCATCAGGCTAGTGTGTCACTCACCCGCCGTTGGTGTTGGTGCAGGAGGGCGCGCCGTCGCGGCCGCAGGGGTGCGGCTGCTCGGAGCACTCGTCCACGTCGCGGCAGTTGCGGCCGTCGCCCGTCAGCGTGTAGCCGGGCGCGCACTGGCAGCTAGTCTTGTGTATAGGTCCTAGTCATCAGGCTAGTGTGTCACTCACCCGCCGTTGGTGTTGGTGCAGGGAGGGCGCGCCGTCGCGGCCGCAGGGGTGGCGGCTGCTCGGAGCACTCGTCCACGTCGCGGCAGTTGCGGCCGTCGCCCGTCAGCGTGTAGCCGGGCGCGCACTGGCAGCTAGTCTTGTGTATAGGTCCTAGTCATCAGGCTAGTGTGTCACTCACCCGCCGTTGGTTGTTGGTGCAGGAGGGGCGCGCCGTCGCGGCCGCAGGGGTGCGGCTGCTCGGAGCACTCGTCCACGTCGCGGCAGTTGCGGCCGTCGCCCGTCAGCGTGTAGCCGGGCGCGCACTGGCAGCTAGTCTTGTGTATAGGTCCTAGTCATCAGGCTAGTGTGTCACTCACCCGCCGTTGGTGTTGGTGCAGGAGGGCGCGCCGTCGCGGCCGCAGGGGTGCGGCTGCTCGGAGCACTCGTCCACGTCGCGGCAGTTGCGGCCGTCGCCCGTCAGCGTGTAGCCGGGGCGCGCACTGGCAGCTAGTCTTGTGTATAGGTCCTAGTCATCAGGCTAGTGTGTCACTCACCCGCCGTTGGTGTTGGTGCAGGAGGGCGCGCCGTCGCGGCCGCAGGGGTGCGGCTGCTCGGAGCACTCGTCCACGTCGCGGCAGTTGCGGCCGTCGCCCGTCAGCGTGTAGCCGGGCGCGCACTGGCAGCTAGTCTTGTGTATAGGTCCTAGTCATCAGGCTAGTGTGTCACTCACCCGCCGTTGGTGTTGGTGCAGGAGGGCGCGCCGTCGCGGCCGCAGGGGTGCGGCTGCTCGGAGCACTCGTCCACGTCGCGGCAGTTGCGGCCGTCGCCCGTCAGCGTGTAGCCGGGCGCGCACTGGCAGCTAGTCTTGTGTATAGGTCCTAGTCATCAGGCTAGTGTGTCACTCACCCGCCGTTGGTGTTGGTGCAGGAGGGCGCGCCGTCGCGGCCGCAGGGGTGCGGCTGCTCGGAGCACTCGTCCACGTCGCGGCAGTTGCGGCCGTCGCCCGTCAGCGTGTAGCCGGGCGCGCACTCGCAGCGGAACGAGCCCACCGTGTTGCGGCAGCGCCCGTTGCGGCACACCATGCCGCCCTCGCGGCACTCGTTTATGTCTGCCGGTCAATGTGCAACTCAGAAAACGTTTCTTTTCCACCCTGTTTACTCGTACGTGCGAGTGGAAAGAAACATTAGGCCCTGGCTTTCCGGGCCGCGGCCGGGGTGCGGTTAGCACATTTTACTTAAAGGAAACATTTCATTTTTGAAGAGATAAACGGCATTCAAAGTATTTTGAATTGTGCCTGTATTGCTGCGAAAGCAAATTAGAAAAAAATAAGATTCACCAATCAAAGATAGTATTTCCCAAATTTAAGGTATCCTTTCCTCCAGATTTAAGGTACTTCCCCGAGCTGGACATGTTTTGCTCCAAAGCGTGTTCCCCCAGCAGCCGGTCATATCATTTATGACAGGGGAATTCCTCCACAGCTCGTCGTATCGTCCGCGACGGAGACGAGCAACTAGTAAAAAATCTAATTTATGCCGCTAAAATGGTTACCACTCAGCATAATGCCATTTCTTGAAAAGCGGCGCTGGTATTCTGAAAGAGAGGTTCATAGTTGTTGCTTGCTACTGACCGATGCAGTCGTTGTTGGGGCCAGGCTTGAAGCCCTCGTCGCAGTGGCACGTGTACCCGCCGGGCAGGTTCTCGCAGGTGCCGTTGCGGCACATGGGCCGCGGCCGCGCACACTCGTCCACGTCGCGGCACACGTTGTCTCGTAATGTGTAGCCGGGCTGGCAGTCGCATCTGCACATCACAACTAATGGTAAGTATTTTTGATTGTGGGAGAGCCAGGCTTCAGCATGAAGGGGCCGGCTCGACCGGAGTGATGCCACGGCCTCACAGAAGACCAGCGTGAAGCAACGCCTACGGTGTGTTACATCGAGTAAGTTAGGGCACCGGAAGCCCAATAAGAAAAGGGGTTAAAAGGTTGGCAGCACAGTATTACGGGTATCTAAGGATGGCGGCAATCGCTTACTATCCAATGATCCGTCAGTTCGTCTACAATTTAACATAATATGGAAAAAAATATCCTAACATTAGTTCGCGAGTGAGCAAAGAGGTGGGGTGAGAGGGGATATGCTCAATGAGCTATGGAAAGGGCAATGCTTGGAGTTACTCTTCGTAACTGCAAGACCAACAAATGGATTCGCTGAACAGCGCAGCTAAAGGACGTAGTCGTTGAGATAGCCAGGAAGTAGTTGGGCTGAGCACTTGACGCGGATGAGTAGGTAAGGACCGATAGACGAGTCGGGTCGTTGAGTGAAGATCGTGGGATCATACGAGACTGCCACCCCACTCAAACGATGGACTGACGACGTCAAAGAACACGCGGAAGTGAAATGGATGGCTAAGTTCGCATGGAATAATATTGAAGAGTCCTATATCGAAAAGTTGTCACTAATGGCTGAAGATGACGATGATGATGATGAGACGGAGAAGCCCTGACCTGTATGGTCCAAGCGTGTTCTTGCAGTCGCCGTGCTCGCAGAGCCGCTCGTCATCGCTCTCGTCGACGCCTTTGCACTCGTCAAGCGAGTGCGTGAAGCGGTACCCGGGCCGGCAGCGGCACTCGTACGCGCCGGGCACGTTGTGGCACAATGACCGTTAGACGATGCGGGTCGTTGAGTCAAAGAACACGCGGGAGTGAAATGGATGGCTAAGGCGTCTAACCGCGTTACATGGGATAAGATGGGAGAGGACTATATCTAAAAGTGGATCACTAAAGATGATGATGATGAAGAAGCCCTGACCTGTAGGATCCAAGCGTGTTCTTGCAGTCGCCGTGCTCGCAGAGCCGCTCGTCTATGTAAAAGTGGATATCTAAAAGTGGATCACAAATGGCTGAAGATGATGATGAGAGAGGGAAGCCCTGACCTGTATGATCCAAGCGTGTTCTTGCAGTCGCCGTGCTCGCAGAGCCGCTCGTCGTCGCACTCGTCGACGTCCTCGCACTCATCCAGCGAGTGCGTGAGGCGGTACCCGGGCGGGCAGCGGCACTCGTACGCGCCGGGCACGTTGTGGCACTGCGCGAGGCCGCGGCAGCGCGAGCGCCCGAGCGCGCACTCGTCCACGTCGCGGCACAGGTGGGACGTGTTGTCGTGCTCGTAGCTGGAAATGAGGATGAGATACAGGGTGGTTTTTTAGTGACGTCAATAATTTTTTTTTAGATTCCTCACACCTGGGGGTATCCAAAAATACCCCATGTATGTTCAGCGATTTTTTGTAGTTTTCGAGTTATAATTTTTTAAAGGTTTTTTTTAAGTATTCTGCCAGCGAGGCTTAAAAAATTCATAACTTTTTTTTTATTGGCTATTTTGTAATTATTTTTCTATGAAATGATTTTCTAGAATGTTTTTCATAATAAAAAAAATATTTGGCTCCCTAAAACCCCTTAATGTTACCCAAAAAAGGTCTTGAAAGTTAGGATTTTAGTTTTCAGTAGGATTTACTCAAACATTCAACTTCAAATTAAAAATTTGTATTTTTAATTTGAAGTTGGAGAGGAGTTTCCATAGTTGAAGAGGAGTTTCCATAGCTTCGAAGTAAGTTTAAAAACTTCACAGGGTCCTAAGCTATCGATATCATGAAAAAAAAAATACTACTTAATGGGCCTTTTTTTGAAGTTATCGACCTCCGAACGCAGATAGGCTGAAAATGTATGAAACTCAATAAGGCAAAGGCAATTTTGCTCGATTGAATGAATAGATGAATATTTTAACTTCAATTTAAAGTACAAAAAGGAGTTTTAATAGCTCCGGATTAAGTTTAGAAACTTAACAGGGCCCTAAACTACCAATATCATGAAAAAATAATACTACTTTATTAGCC
The DNA here is from genome assembly GCA_014851415.1 of Cnaphalocrocis medinalis. Taxonomy (NCBI): domain Eukaryota; kingdom Metazoa; phylum Arthropoda; class Insecta; order Lepidoptera; family Crambidae; genus Cnaphalocrocis; species Cnaphalocrocis medinalis. The sequence continues at coordinate 9,317,209 of CM026291.1, read as the reverse complement.
TCTTTTTGCGCCTGTGCTTGTTACTCAATGACTTGGATTGTGCAGTACTATGAGTTACTCACTAAGCCAATACGTGAGTATAATCAGAGTCTAGTTAACACAGCGTAATTAGTTCAATATGGAGAGAAAATAACGCAAACAAAACACGTGCGCTTTTTATTTACTTTCTTTTATGTGATAGGTAGCAGACAAACAGACGGATCACCTGATGGTAAGCAATGGCAGCCGCCCATAGACACCTTCAACACCAGTAGAGTATCAAGTGCGCTGCCTTTAACCCCCTTTCCCCTAATTGGGCCTCCGGTGCTCTCACTCACTCGACGAAACACAGCGCAGGTGCTGCCGCCGGTCTTCCGCCGGCTGTACGCCGGTCTTCTGTGAGGCCGTGGTATCACACTGGTCGAGCCGGCCCATTCATGCCGAAGCGTGCTTTTTTAAAACTATCGCAATTTCAAGGTTTATTTACTATTGGAATGTTAAAAAGTAGAAAAATAGCTTCAATTGAGTTTCATACATTTTCAGCCTATCTGCGCAGAGCTGCCCTCGGAGGCCGATTATTTCATAAAGAGGCTTATAAAGTAGTATTATTTTTTCATGATATTGGTAGTTTAGGACCCTGTTTAGTTTCTTAACTTAATCCGAAGCTATGAAAACTTCTTTTTGTACTTTAAATTGAAGTTAAATGTTTGAGTAAATCCTTCAATCGAGCAAAAATTGACTTATTGAGTTTCATACATTTTCAGCCTATCTGTGTTCGGAGGTCGATAACTTCAAAAAAAGGCCCATTAAATAGTATTTTTTTTTCATGATATTGATAGTTCGTGGATACTATAGTATCCAAAGAAAAAATGCGAACATACGTCCATGGATACTATAGTATCCAAAGTAGAATTGTTCACCTTGTGTGGAAAAAATGCTTAAAAGCGACATCTATTCGCCTGTTTTGGCTACAGCATGCTTTTAAAGTCGAAGTCTACTAACTAATCTACTTAAAACATCAAAGATGTCGACACAGTGTACTTCGTGGACTGAGAAATATTTTTTTATAATTTAATGTTACTGTGAGTGCTTGATTGGCTTGAGTGCGCGTGGATTTCCTGCTCATTATGTATTATGTACATGTTTAAATTATATATTTTTGGGGTTTAATTATTCTTTATGATTGGAGAACCAAATATTTGTTGTGGTGTTTCTGTCACGGTAATGAATATCGAGTAAACACATCATTTACGAGTTGCTGTAACTAGCTTGTACAAACTTTTCTTCTTTTGTTATTAATTAAAGAACTATTCCGTAAAATATTCATTCTAGAAGATGCATTAGGTTGTTACTACATACTCATAAACTTATTGAATAGAAATAAATAAAGTTTGCTGAAGATTGATTAAAAAACTTGAAACGTTTCTCAGAATTTTTCTTTGGATAGTTTGGTATCCATGGACGCGCTGTGATACACCTGATATAAGGGTTTGTACAAACGGAAAAAGTGTACGTATTTTATAGACAATGTTTGGTTGGTGTGGTACTGCTTTATAATATTTATTATTATTATTATAATTGTTTGTGAAACTCGTTTCTCTCAAAATATTTCGGAAAAATATTTCGGTAACATAAACTGCCTCACTCGTGAGTAGGCCCGTGGGCCTAAACCAAGTGATTATTATTATAATATGTACTTTTTTGTTGATGATACAGGTTTTAGGGCTTTGTTGGTGATTGTTGTTTTATGTTTTGCAGAATGTTTTAATTATTTTATCAATACATTTAACGCATAATATAAACTTATCTATTTAATTTAATATGACAATGGTATAAAGACAAATAATACGACCCTTTACGGAGCGGGTACCTTAGCGGACCCTTTATGGTAGTGTAATGTAATATATATTTCTAAGTATAAGTATGTATTAATTATTGTAAAAAAAAGACAAAATAGTAAAACGATGATAAAAGGTTAACTGGTAGAGAATTCCCCAGCGCATTAAGTTCGCACTATTGTAACAAATGTTTGTGAAAAAAAAAGTTCGAATAAATAAATAATTAATAATACTTTAGGCTTAAAAACATACGTATGTTTTTTTTTTTCAATTATTATACTATTATTTTAATCATATTATTGCAGTTTCATTTTAAAAAATGCCAAATTCCTAAAAATGTTATAATATTATAATACTTAAATACTACCCAATAATCAATATAGTTCCAAAAAAATGCAATTGTAGCCAGCCTTATCCGGGCGGCCATCTTGCAAAAATTTTGACGCAACTAGCGATGATCAATGTGTGGGAGTAGGTAATCTTTTGAATTTATTTTATTTTAACAACTGCATTACACAATATAATTTTAGTATCATTTGAAAGGTATTGTAGTCTAGAATAATGTCATATTTTTTAATTGTTACTGTTAACGTTAAATTATGGCAAAAAAATAAGTTATTATAGTTAGATAGGCATTTATTCAGGATTTCCCATGTTTTTATCCTAAATACAGTGCTATTTAATAAAATTTATACATATAAGTATGTGTTGTTTGGTAGTGTATATTATCATCATCAGCACAGTATTTTTTCATAGCTCTCGATTGTTTAGTTCATGAGTTATAAAGCATTCTTTGTGCGTTCACAAGCCGCAATTCTGCGTTGTGCCGGGCCGCGCGCACTTGAACGTATGTTTACACATTCATTCCGCGGGCCGGACGGTTGAGTGGCTACGACCCCTGTGAAGTTTTTAAACTTACTTCGAAGCTATGGAAACTCCTCTTTGTATTTTTAATTTGAAGTTGAATGTTTGAGTAAATCCTACTGAAAACTAAAATCCTAACTTTCAAGACCTTTTTTGGGTAACATTAAGGGGTTTTAGGAAGCCAAATATTTTTTTTATTATGGATAATATTCTAGAAAATCATGGTCATAAAAAAAGAATTACAAAATAGTCAATAAAAAAAAAGTTATGAATTTTTTAAGCCTCGCTGGCAGAAAACTTGAAAAAAACCTTTAAAAAATTTATAACTCGAAAACTACAAAAATCGCTGAACATACATGGGGTATTTTTGAATACCCCTAGGAGTGAGGAATCTAAAAAAAATTAGTGACGTCACTAGTTTAACCACCCTGTATATTACAAGCAGTGGGAATTGACGATCACATCACCCGCTGGTAACAGTCAGTGGTCTCCTTTGAGAAGCAACAACTGTCTGCAAATTAAGTAGCAGACTCCCCAGAAAAACTATTTAGGTAGATATGTGGCTTGCTGAATGGGAAATATAAAGTCTCATTCCTCAAAGTACTAGTAGCCATCTGCAGGGTTAACAGTACTCTAACCACTCATGCTTGAGTGGGATGTCATTGTTCAGTGAGCTCGTATTATTTACGTCTTTTGTCAATTTATTTTTCGTGCAGCTGCAGCATGTTTTTTTTTTTTTTATGTGATAGGTAGCAGGCGAGCAGGCGGATCACCTGATGGTAAGCCATTGCCGCCGCCCATGGACACTTGCAACACCAGTGGAGTTACAAGTGCGCTGCCAACCTTTTATCCCCTTCCCCCCCGAGTGGGCCTCCGGTACCCTCACTCACTCAGCGAAACACAGCACAGGGGATGCTTCACGCCGGTTTTCTGTGAGGCAGTGATATCACTCCGGTCGAGCCGGCCCATTCATGCCGAAGCGTGGCTCTCCCACAGTTGATGTCACACTATTCGATGGGCTTGGTCTCGTTGGTGACGGGGTTGCGGTAGAGGCCGGGGCACTCACCCGTGGTCGCAGCCGCAGGTGAAGCCGGTGGGCGTGTCGTGGCAGGTGCCGGGCTTGCACAGCTGCGGCATGATGTCGCACTCGTCGATGGGCTTGGTCTCGTTGGTGACGGGGTCGCGGTAGAGGCACTCACCCGTGGTCGCAGCCGCAGGTGAAGCCGGTGGGCGTGTCGTGGCAGGTGCCGGGCTTGCACAGCTGCGGCATGATGTCGCACTCGTCGATGGGCTTGGTCTCGTTGGTGACGGGGGTCGCGGTAGAGGCACTCACCCGTGGTCGCAGCCGCAGGTGAAAGCCGGTGGGCGTGTCGTGGCAGGTGCCGGGCTTGCACAGCTGCGGCATGATGTCGCACTCGTCGATGGGCTTGGTCTCGTTGGTGACGGGGTTGCGGTAGAGGCACTCACCCGTGGTCGCAGCCGCAGGTGAAGCCGGTGGGCGTGTCGTGGCAGGTGCCGGGCTTGCACAGCTGCGGCATGATGTCGCACTCGTCGATGGGCTTGGTCTCGTTGGTGACGGGGGTCGCGGTAGAGGCACTCACCCGTGGTCGCAGCCGCAGGTGAAGCCGGTGGGCGTGTCGTGGCAGGTGCCGGGCTTGCACAGCTGCGGCATGATGTCGCACTCGTCCGATGGGCTTGGTTCTCGTTGGTGACGGGGGTCGCGGTAGAGGCACTCACCCGTGGTCGCAGCCGCAGGTGAAGCCGGTGGGGCGTGTCGTGGCAGGTGCCGGGCTTGCACAGCTGCGGCATGATGTCGCACTCGTCGATGGGCTTGGTCTCGTTGGTGACGGGGTCGCGGTAGAGGCACTCACCCGTGGTCGCAGCCGCAGGTGAAGCCGGTGGGCGTGTCGTGGCAGGTGCCGGGCTTGCACAGCTGCGGCATGATGTCGCACTCGTCGATGGGCTCGGTCTCGTCGGTGACGGGGTCGCGGTAGAGGCACTCACCCGTGGTCGCAGCCGCAGGTGAAGCCGGTGGGCGTGTCGTGGCAGGTGCCGGGCTTGCACAGCTGCGGCATGATGTCGCACTCGTCGATGGGCTTGGTCTCGTTGGTGACGGGGTTGCGGTAGAGGCCGGGGCGCGCGCCGCCGCACAGCGCCTGGTACTCGGGCGCGGCGGGGCGCGGGGCAGCGCTCGCACGGCGCGCCCCACGCGCGGCCCACGGAGCAGCAGCACACGCGCCGCGTCTGCGCCGCGCCCGCGCTGTTGCTGCACGTGTGCGACTCCTCGTCCCACTCCAGGTAGCAAGGCCGTTGGCGCACGTCCACGCACTCCTCTGTTAATTAACAATAAGTAAACCTTCGCTTTAAACATTTAGTGTGATTATATCACCGAGGTGTATGAATTGGGCAAGTTATAAGTAATGTAGATAATTCACTTGTCACAAGAGACTAAACTAAGGTCCTGGTCCCGAACTAAGGTTTTCCCTTGTACTATGGAAACCAGAAACAACGAAGAAACCACAAACACCCAGACCCAACACAAATCTGAAGAATGTTGTTAAGTTCAAGGGTTTTTCTAAAGGGGCTCACGCAAAGATCGGAGGATGGTCATCATATCGGAAATATAGCGTAGAGAACACTCTCTACCCCCCACACGGGGGGTGCAGCACACCTGGCGTCATTATTTAAGAGGTGGCAGTTTCATCTTGTCTTAAAATGGCTAAGAAAGAAAAGAGGGTGCCAACATCATTTCTACAACCACTGGAGCCAGCCAGAGGGGTGGAGAGCGGAAAAAATCTAGGATGCATCCTGGGAATGGTCTTCTGGCACAGGGACGAGGTCGAGGAAGAAAATATGGGAGCTAAATAGTTATCAACTCCTGCGGCCAATACCAACGCTACGACGCTGTATCATTATCAGGTAAAAGGCACGTGGACTCACTATTGTTAGGCATGGGCACGTATCCCTCGGGGCACAGGCACACGTAGGAGCCGGGCAGGTTGCGGCAGATGCCGGGCCCGCACACGCCGGGCCGCGCGCACTCGTCCAGTGCTACGATGCTGTATCATATGCAGGTACAGGGCAACAAGACTCACTATTGTTAGGCATGGGCACGTATCCCTCGGGGCACAGGCACACGTAGGAGCCGGGCAGGTTGCGGCAGATGCCGGGCCCGCACACGCCGGGCCGCGCGCACTCGTCCAGTGCTACGATGCTGTATCATATGCAGGTACAGGGCAACAAGACTCACTATTGTTAGGCATGGGCACGTATCCCTCGGGCACAGGCACACGTAGGAGCCGGGCAGGTTGCGGCAGATGCCGGGCCCGCACACGCCGGGCCGCGCGCACTCGTCCAGTGCTACGATGCTGTATCATATGCAGGTACAGGGCAACAAGACTCACTATTGTTAGGCATGGGCACGTATCCCTCGGGGCACAGGCACACGTAGGAGCCGGGCAGGTTGCGGCAGATGCCGGGCCCGCACACGCCGGGCCGCGCGCACTCGTCCAGTGCTACGATGCTGTATCATATGCAGGTACAGGGCAACAAGACTCACTATTGTTAGGCATGGGCACGTATCCCTCGGGGCACAGGCACACGTAGGAGCCGGGCAGGTTGCGGCAGATGCCGGGCCCGCACACGCCGGGCCGCGCGCACTCGTCCACGTCCTCGCAGCGGCGCTCGTCCGCCGCCAGCGCCCAGCCCGCGCCGCACGTGCACACGAACGACCCGAACGTGTTCGTGCACGTGCCGTGCTCGCATAGAGCTGGGTGCTGCGAGCACTCGTCGATGTCCGCCAGCGTCACTACGTATGATGGCTGGAATTACATGTTTTCGAAGTTATTACACGTTATACACTTCAAGTACATACTTAAGATATAAGAAACTAAAATACCTGTCAACAGATTAAGATGGCCACCACCACAAAATGACGGATTACATATTATTTTGACTTAGTAATGTAGGTATATTGCAATAGTGGCTCCAGGTGTTTTTAGAACACCTCGTTTGTCACTGATTTTAGTTAGTTAGACTAAAATCGAATTCACAAGTTCCAACACTGGCTGGCACCTAGGTTTGGAACCCGTGTTTGGGGTACAGATGGCAGCAATGGCCGCAATAGCGACCCCAGATCCTTCAAACCTCTGATTATAGTTAGACGCTTTCTCATAACTAAGACCTAACTCACCGGCTCCAACACTGGCTGGTACCCAGGCCCGCCGGGGCACAGCTGCCGGTAGGCCTCGGAGCCGGGCTCGGGGCATAGGTCGCAGTAGTGCCCCCAGGCCACGCCCACGGAGCAGCAGCACGCCGCCATGGTGCCGTCCTCCGACAGCTCGTCGCTGTCCGTGCAGTGCTCCGCGCCGGCGCGCACTTGCACCGCGCCGTAGCAACGGGCTTTACGGGAATCTGTCAATACATATTAACAAACTTTAAAACCCCGACAATACCAACGTTTCACCAACTAAATTGTAACTGCTGCATGCTTTAATAGGACATTGCGAACTAGTTATTGTAGAACTTTGCTTTTGAACCGGTAAGTAAAGAGCTGTAGAGTTGTATCGGAGTGTTATTACTGTTGAAACCATTGTTGAAACACTTTTTTACGGAACAGAAAGATTAATTGGTTTTGTTGAAAAATGGGGACATCAAAACACGAACCATGAACAACCCAAAAAGTTGAACATCTAAAAAACAAGGGATCCTGGACAAAGAGTGAACATCTGAAAAACAAATGAGCATCGAAAGAATTTGGGCCTCAACTCCCTTCCAAACTCGCTCATGTTACGATACTAAGTATACTGTCGGGCGTTTGTGTTGTCAATTTTAGTTTTACGATACTAAAGAGAGCTTATTTTTTAATACTTAAATTATTTACGATACGTTTACGATTTCTTTTATAACTTCGTGTTAGGCCCTCAGGCCATATTCAATCGGTAACACCACTGATAGCAGCTGCTTCCACAATTTCAATAGAAAAAGTATTGTGAAATAGAAGTTTTAGTTACCGAAGCAGGCAGTGCCGTCGGAGACCAGCTCGTAGTTGGGCGGGCAGCGGCACGTGTAGGAGCCCTGCGTGTTGATGCACTCGCCGTACTGGCACGACTGCGGCGACTTGCACTCGTCCACGTCCGTGCAGTTGAAGCCCAGCATCACTGACAAATGAGACAAATACTTACAATCAGTCATGGGTCATTTTATAAGTATCAGCCTTTATACTGTCCCACTGCTGGGAAAAGGCCTCCGTCATACAAATCAAGTCATCGCTACTATGATGCTTTACTATGCTTGCTTAATGCGGATTGGTGATCACAAACCCAAGCTAGGTAGGTTCGAAAAATTCTAAACATACTTTTTGCTCGACCCGGGAATCGAACCAAGGACTCCGGAATTTCAGGCCATGTACGTAATTTTGTAAAGTTTAAAAAAAATTGAGAATAACAAAAAAAATCCCTTCTATCATCGATCGATGCCCTCGATCGACGATCGATCGAATGGTCTTGTAACAATCTTAGTTCAAATACCTACCTAGATGGCGTGTTTAACGTTCAAGCTAGCTTTCCATTTTAGTGGAAATGACTTGATATCATGAAAAACAAATTATTCTTAGGCAAAATACAAAAAAATATTTATAAAAGGAAATACTGATCAACTTACACTCATCAACGTTGTCAGATTGGTAGCCCTTGTCGCAAATGCACTTGAACATCCCGTACGTGTTGACGCAGCGGCCGAACACGCACACATTGTCGAACGTGGCGCACTCGTCCATGTCTGGAAGAGAACATCAAATATACCATCAGCTTGGAGATACCCACGAGTCGTACCAATTGCGGGAAAGCTCATGGCAGGTGGACAGAAAAACGCGTTATTTTCATCTGAGAGCAGCTGAATGATCCCGGGACCCAGTGTAAAATACATTTTGGGGGCCACATAGACTGGATAGTTGCGGTACAGAACTTTCGCAGGTGGGTGGGGAGTGGCGCACTCACCTAGATCTAAAAAAATACCCCCATGGACTACATTAGTGTGCAAAACTAGGGGAAGAGGTCTGAGGACCTCTCAGACCTCTTAGCTAAAAAAACTATCCCTTTGCAATACCACTGTCCAAGAGCACACACTCTGGTAACAAAATGATTTGGGTGTTACCTAATAGTTCTTGGGTCGAATGGGGGCCTTCAAGTGTAAAGCCTGCTAGATGGCGTTCTCTAGGACTGAAGTAAAAGGTAATCGGTTATTTTTTGTTAGGTAAATATGTCAAAATGAAAATAGAACGAACTGAACAACAAATGTGTTGCAGTTGGTGCTCAATCCAGCAGTACGCCATCTGGCGGACTCCATCAGACTGCCACCATTGGACTAATGAATAAATGCGGACGTTACCAAGACAAGACCTCTCGTCAGGCGTCTTGGTGAAGCCGACGTCGCAGTCGCAGTAGTAGCCGCCCGGCGTGTTGGTGCAGTGCCCGTTCTCGCACAGCGTCGGGTCGTTGGCGCACTCGTCGATGTCCACACACGAGTACCTGCAGTTATCAAATATCAACTCGCATTAAAAAGGAGAATACCACCTCCAATAAAGCATTACAAGCAACCCAGATAGCAAGCGAGCTTGCTGCAAACTTGATTTTGAGATTGTCACGTCAAACATGAAAAATCAAGTTTATGACAAAATTGCTGTAAGATTGTTGATTAAATGATGTTTCAAGGCTTTGGTAATTTTGAAGCAAGTTTCGAAAAGCAAACCGCAAATATAAAATTGTAATGCTATGTATTTGTACTGGATTACCAAGTTATTTGTGCGGTCGTGTTTATTTTCTACATCGCGATGACGAGATTTTTTCCAAACAATGACTACCAGAAGTCCAATTTGTGAATAATACTTGAGTCATGGATTCTTTATAGTAATCGTGACTCTATTGTGGAGCGTCCCTCGGGAACGTCTGCCACTGCGCCCTGCTTGGGAAAGTGTGTGGAACTGAGACAAGGTTTTTTTTTTATATGATAGGTAGGTAGCAGACGAGCAGGCGGATCATCTGGTGGTAAGCAATTGCCGCCGCCCATGATGAACACATGCAACAAGTGCGCTGCTAACCTTTTATCCCCTTCCCCCCCGATTGGCCTCCAACTTTGTTATGTCAAACTTGCATACACTTTATAGAAAAAAATTTCTAGCAAGTTTGTTGCTTCGGAACTAGAAAGTTTGATTTAACCTTGCCTCAAGTTTATACACTTGCCACGGTAAATTTGAGACAAAGCTTCATGTTTGATACATCAAACCTATCGCAAGTCAGTTTCAAGTTTAAATTGTTATCTGGGAAGGAAAACCTTGGTGGATGTACTGGGTTTATTTCCGCTGAAATTATGGAATTGGGAGAAGAGGTCCTGCCAGGCCACGAATATGACGGTAGTCTACCTAAATTGTTTCATCTCACTGACACTTCTAATCGTATGGTGACACCATTGCACAAGTGACTCGCGCTCAGGCAGTACCACATCGATGAGAGAGGTGATTCCAATGCCCAAGGTTCCGAAATGATATCCTGATGGTGAATACTCAATACTCAATACTCAATTCTTTATTGCTTCTATAGTACATACGAGTAAGTTGTGTTCCAAGAGTTAGATACAAAGTATTACACACCCGTCGCCCTTGTATCCAGTGTCGCAGAGGCAGACGAAGGAGCCGTCGGTGTTGCGGCAGGTGGCGCGCGGGTGGCAGCCGCCGTTGTTGGTGACGCACTCGTCCACGTCCTCGCACTCCGTGCCGTCCCCGCGCCAGCCGTCGCGGCAGCGGCATTGGAATGAACCCTGGAAGAAAACCATGGCTCAGAAGAGGATAATAAACATACACTATTTCAACATTAATTACAGCTCTTTTCACGGATCATTGACAAGGACCTGGAGTTGCAGGTGTTCATGGGCGACGGTAATCGCTTAACATCAGGTGATCCGTATGCTCGTCTGCCCCCTATCCTATAAAAAAAAAAAAAAAGTATGCCAAGAAGGCAAAAAGGACTGTGGGAAGGTGGTGGGTCATTGACCAGTGCATAAGTATCTATTGCTACAGGTTTTACTCAAAGACCATCCTGTTTCTGCTCAGTCTGCTCATCCTCCTCGAATCATCAGTGCATTGTGCTGCAAGACGCCATAGCCTAAGTTTCCGAACGTGGCAATCAATACGCTGCATACTCCATCATCATTACAAATAGACATAATAATGAAATACGGAAGTTGATGCCAATAAGTAGGGCGAGTAGACACTTAAATCCAAGAGTCAAACGCTTGCGAGGATGAAGGACGTTATCGTTGAAATAGTTAGGGCGAAGTGACCTTGGCATGGACATAGCGTGGGTGAGCAGGAATCGTTGGACTATTGAATGGAGACTGGATTATTGAGTAAATACAGTGGGACTACACCTGATAGAGACGCTGACAACTCAAGCGACGGACTGACGACATAAAGAAAACATCCAGGCGTGAATAGACTGGCCAAGCTATCTCGGAAGAATCCTATATCCTAGAAGTGGAAAAGAAATAGCTTGAAGCTGATGGCACATTGCACCACGTAGGTTGCACGTAGGCAGCTACCTTTTTCCAAATACTCACAGGCAGGTTGATGCAGTCGGCGGCGGGGTGGCAGTCGCAGGTGCCGAGCTCGCACTCGTCGTCGTCGGTGCAGGCGGGGCCCTGCTCCGGCTTCACGCTGAACCCGTCGGGGCAGCGGCACACGAAGCTGCCGATCGTGTTGCGGCACTCGCCCGCTCCGCACAGCTCGGGGACCTACGAATTATACAAAAGTTTGTCTAATTTAAGAATAATCATTCATTAATTACATCATTATCTAAATCTAAGGTTGAGATTGGTAGGGCAAATTGCGAGGAGACAGCAGACGGCCATTGGGGCGGAAAGGTCCTTGAGTGGAGGCCGCCTACAGGAAGTCGCAGCCGTGGCAGGCCTCTCACCAGATGGACCGACGACCTAGTAAAAGTCGCGGGACTCTCTTGGATGCGGGTTGGATCTGAGTGGAGAATATTGGCGAGACCTATGTCCAGCAGTGGACGAGTACTTGTTGCTGATGATGATGATGAAGATTTTGAGCACTCATCCACGTCCTAAGTAGAACAAAACTGTTTCGTCTCTTATTAACTCCACGTTGGGCGCCACTGTGTTCATAGTGGCACCCAACGTGGGACAACAAAATGAGAGTACAAGTACAATAAAGGAAAGTACAATAAATCGGGAGCAGTGGCGTACATTAGGGGAGACCTATGTATGTGGTAACTGTACTCCAGCGCGTCGGAAATTAATGAAGACCATCAAAAAGAGGAAGATTGAATACCTCGGTCACGTGCTAAGACACGATAGGTATAGTCTACTCCGACTTATAATGATGGAAAGATTTGATGGGAAGAGGCGATCCCGGACGGAGGAAAATATCGTGGCAACGTAATATAAGGGAGTGGACCGGAATCGCCAGCGTGAAATAACTATTCAATCTCGCAAGAGATAGAGAGGAGTTCAAGAAACTGGCGGCGAACGATCAGGATTGAAGAGGCACCCAAAGAAGAAGAGGAGATGCATGTGGACGAGTGTGGGTTGCTAATGATGATGATGATGAATCGATACATACATCAGCGCACTCGTCGATGTCGATGCAGGTGGGCGCGCTGTCGGCGGGCGCGGGCAGCAGGCCGTCGGCGCAGGCGCAGGCGTAGGAGCCGGGCGTGTTGCGGCACTCGCCGCCGCCGCACACGCGCGCGCCGCCCGCGCACTCGTCCACGTCGCGGCACGTGCGCCCGTCCGCGCGCAGCTGCCAGCCCTCTCTGACACCAACACATCCAAAATATTATACATCTTTATTTAATCCCACTAATACTCGTATTATAAACGAGAAAGTTTGTGAGAATGGATGGATGGATGTTTGTTTCACGCAAAAACTATCAAATGGATTTTAATGAAACTTTACAATAAAACCGCTTATACAGGAAGTATCTGTGAACATTTACATCCCTTTAACCACGTGTTCCACCAATTATTCTAAACAACATTTTATTCTATGACTTTTGAAAATTCGCATAAAAAAAGGCGATTACGTGACAAATTTTATATGGGAAGTCGAAAATTTTTTCGATGAATTTCAAAAAGTTGATGAGCAAATGTTGTTCAGAATGGTTGATAAAACACGTGGTTAAAGGGATTAAAATGTTCTCAGATACACCCTGTATATCTTAGATTATCCACTTTTGCCGGGACCGGGACGGAGTATGCAAAATGACCATTAAAGCACATTAAACTTTAGATTTTAACGCAACAGTGTTTTTAAGTGTTACCTATAAAACTCTTTTTTTTCTAAATTTTCTACTCGGGAAATAATTAGCAACCGCGTTACACTTGGGTCGGTTCATTTGTGTTCCACCAAGCATGCAAGTAATGCGCAGACACTGACCTACACGTGCAGTGGTAGGAGCCGGGCGAGTTGACGCACTCGTGCTGGCAGCGCGTGGGGTCCTCCGCGCACTCGTCGATGTCCTCGCAGTGCGACTTCACCGTCGTCTGCGCGTAGCCCTCGTCGCACACGCACTGGTACGTCCCCATTTGGTTCTCACAAGCGCCGTTGCTGCAGATTCCTGAGAAGGTACATTTTTTATCACTAAACAACTAATTAAAAAAAATCAATATTGTAGGACAGATGAAACACATGATACGGTATGTTTTATAATAGTCAAGAGATTTCAGAACGGTTTTGTATGACATCCAATTAAAATCCGGCAAAATAGCGATATAACCGGAATCGAATTATTGCTCACGCACTGCGTTACGTTAACGCATACGTAATAATACATTTATAACGTATGCTAAAATCATTTCTACCGTTACGGTATCTATAAAATTGCTATTTGGATTCAGATCGGAGGTAGAACCAAGCAGCTTTGAGTCGGATTAACTCCATAATCCACTGTATCCATAGTGGCGCCCAACGTGGTGGCATTTGCTTACTCTCATTCGAGAGTACAATCACAAAAAGGAATAAGTCTTATGTAGTATACGGAAGTTATGGAGGATACAGAAGAAAGCATTCACCAGACATAACAGAGCATTCGTCCACGTCCTAAGTAGAGCAAAACTGCTTTGTCTCTTATTAACTCCACGTTGGGCGCCACTGTGTTCATAGTGGCACCCAACGTGGGGCAAGCTAATGAGAGTACTAGTACAATAAAGTAAAATGAAATTATATGAGCACTCACCAGAGGTGATGGAGCACTCGTCGATGTCCTTGCAGGAGAGGCGGTCGGGCGTGAGCTCCATGCCGGGCGCGCACTCGCAGCGGAACGAGCCCGGCGTGTTCACGCAGCGCCCGCCGCGGCACAGCGACCGGTCCTCTGAGCACTCGTCAATGTCTGGAAAGTCACCCCAATGTTGAAAATACAGTTTACTGCAAGCAAATATACTTAATACCTAAATGTGCTACATAATACAAGTCAACGTTATTTTTTGTTGTTTTTATCACTTTATTTTATAGGAGCATTTGTTTTTGTGCACAAATGCATGTACAAGTTATCAATAAGTCAAGATTTCAACGTCTTCGACTTTTCTCTATTTTCAAGTCTACCCAAGATACCTTAATCAATGTATGAACTAAGCTCTTGTATTAATGATCCTTCGAGCCGGTAGAGTTTGATGATAAGTTACCTACTTCCTCAAATTTCCTTAAAATCATTCAACAATCTTGCATTGAGGACACACTAGACTTAGAATAGGGTATTTGACACAAAAAAAAATTATGTGTTTAATCAAAAGACCTCTCATTTAAGAACCATTACTGAAAGTATTGCTCGATTCTGATTTGAATCACCTGAGATATCACAACTTTAAGAGCACATATTTTGGGCAAGCCCAAAAACGCTCTATACAAAATGGCTACAGGCAAGTGACGTCACACGCCCCGTATCTTGTATGCGCGTCTAGTAAATTTTGTTTGGTAGCTATATCAAATGTTTCGTTTAAGTAAATGGTTTCATAATAAAGTTGGTGAAAAAATGTACGGGTAGTTCAATGATATAATTATTTTTTTAAATTTTATACTTTAAAAAATGGACTTGCCCATGAAACTTTGAATGCTCATAAACCAGCTAGACTTTATATTTTTAACTGAAAATTTTGGCCGTTGGTTCTTAGTTACCAGGATTTTGGAAAAGTATAAATATTTTTTACTATATCGAGATTAGTCAAATACCCTATTCTGAAAATCAAATATGATTATGTGTGCTTTTCGTGTGTCTATAGACCACCCATATGGTTGTCATATGTTAGTCATATCGAATTTGTCATCATTTTACAATATATCGCTTCGATAACTCCAAAATGTTACAGTACTGTAAGAAACTCACACTACACTTACCAACGCAAACCTTCGAGATCTCATCGGCGCGATGCCCGGGGTGGCAGTGACAGCTGAAGCTGCCCTCGTTGTTGCGGCACTCGCCGGCGCCACAAACGTTCGACACGATCTCGCACTCGTTCACGTCCACGCATGTGTGGTTTTTAGAGTCCTGTAGAACCAATGAGTAAGTCTCATTTAAGTAACAGTTATTAAGCTGGGAAATGTTAAATTTTATATTAGCCGAATTTCATACTAAACTCACACAACATCTCATACATTGACCTGACTCTGTACTAAGTAGCTTAAGCACTTGTGTTACAGATATCAGACAACAGAGGATCACAAATATAATACTTAAATACATATATAACATCCAGACACTGAACAAACACAAGTGTTCATCACACGAATGTTTGTCCAGGGTGGGGATCGAACCCACGACCTTTGGCGTATGAGGCAGGGTCACTACCATTGCGCCAACCGGCCAGTCAAATATTCTGGAATATATAATCCACCAAGCAGGGCTAACTCAAACCACTAGATCACAAATTTAAAATTAGTAACAGAAATAGCGACTCAGTAAGCGTAGTGTTGGACGCCCTGCGACAAGATGGGATGATGACATTCGAAGGCTGGCTGGAATGGGCTGGATAAGAGTGGCCGAAAATCGGGAGCAGTGGCGTGCATTAGGGGAGACCTATGTCCAGCAGTGGACGAGTGTGGGTTGCTGATGATGATGATTATGATGAAGTGCACGTCATCCGTCTACTCACCGGTTCATACCCAGGGAAGCACTCGCAGACGAAGGTGCCCATCATGTTCTTGCAGCGGCCGTGGCCGCAGAGGCCGGGGAAGGCGGAGCACTCGTTGACGTCCATCTCCTTGCCGATCACGGAGGAGTCCCCGTCCATGCCGGGCGGCCACGCGCCCTCGGGCCAGCGGTCGTCGCCGCCGGGGCCGAACTCGGGGCCATATCCAGGTCCTGGGTGATGAGGAAAGACTAGGTAAGTTTATCAAATCATGAGAATAATTCCTAATGAGTATTCATAGATTGCCACGTTTATGCTCAACGCACTTATCGATATTTATTTTGATTCTTAGTAAAATTTATGCTTAGTTTCTAAAATTTAAAGTAAACTCTGATTTTTGCGTGGAGTAAACTGACAGATGCAAATGTCAAGTTTCTATACATTTTGACATTTTGCATCTGTCAAATTGAGTGATAATGTATGAGGACCACAAAAAATAGGAACCAGGTAAACATTCCTTAAATTCTTAAAAAAGTGTAAGTAATTTTAATTTGTATTTTACGTTCCTACAATTAAATTACTGTACAAAGTAGGCGGTAGTTGGTTTATCAACCGGGGCACCAAATATTAAGTAGCATGGCGATCATAGCATTACGTTACTTACTTCCTGGTATACCATCATGCCCTCCTCCTATGCCTCCTTGATTCCAGATGCCTGACCCGTTGACTCCGCCCTCGGAGGGGCGGTCCCACACGCCCGTGGGTCCCAGCACGTCGCTCACCAAGCACAAGTTTCTATATGAGTCCGTTCCTGAGGACAACATTTCATTAGTTAAGGAAAGGTAAAATACAAGCTATCACAAATTAAGAGTCTGGTACTCTTTTAAGTAGGTACCTATATCCATGACCAAACGTTTCGAATAGTTTTTGATACGTCTAACCATTCAATTAGTCTGATTGGCCTGATTTAAGCTTGAGAAGTTCAGATGGTAGTCGCAGCGACGGTTTTGGTCGCAACTGGAACTAGCACACTGGGATATTTATGTTTTTTTTATTGGTTAACCAACGAAAGTTACAAAATACTTGCTTAGACTATTATATACAATTTTCAATATTCCCAAGGGAGATGACCAGACTCTGAACTTCAGAGTGTAGGCTGAAAGACAACAAACTACTGCTACCACTCCTAACACCCCTAAGTCTTTTGGTAAATACGGCACTAGTCAGGTTTGCCTCACCTCGCTTGGGGCAGGGCTCGCAGCGCGCGTCGCCCCAGGCGCGGCCCAGCGCGGAGCAGCAGCACACGGCGCGCAGCACCGGCTGCAGCGGGCCCGTGCAGCGCCCGCCCATGTACGACGTGTAGCACGTCTCGTGCCGCGTGTCCACGCAGCGGTTGCCTGCGACAATGCAACGAATACAAGATAGCTAAGAGAAGCTGCACGTTTGGTAGAATACTGGATGCATGGAACCGAAGACAAACTGAAATGACGAACATTAAGAGAATAGTATCCCTAGTCCAATGGAAAAGAGGCTGGATGCATGGTACCGAAGACAAGGTGAAATGAAAAACATTGAGGGAATAGGTAAAATAGATCATCAGCATCATTTCAGCCAATAGACGTCCACAGCTGGACATAGACCTCCCTCAAAGTTCTCTACACAGATCGGTCCTATGCCACCCACATCAAAAGGACTCCCGCGACCTTCACTAGATCGTCGTAAATATAGATCAATGTTAGCCATTTCACCTTGTTCAGCAGAGGTTGTAAGATGAGATAGATAAACTTGTGTATTGTTGCTGCTGATAATCACGCTGTCAAGCTGAGAGACGGCACGGAAATCGTAGGATGTCGCTTTCACCACGGTAATATTGCTACCCGTAACGAACCCACTTATTTAGCTACGTAAAAAATTTGAATACCTCTACTAAGTCAGGCATAGCCTGTAGATAATATTTATAGAGGCAATCCCCCAAGTATTGGCTAAGTTCCTCGTAATGACTGGAAGAGGAAAACCTAGGATAATATCGATGTAGTAAAAAATATTGATACTTTACCAAAATATTGGTAAATAAGACCAATAGCCTAAATTTTTCAGTTAAAAATATAACGTCTAGCTGGTTTTGTGAGCATTCAAAGTTTCATGGGCAAGTCCATTTTTAAAGTTTATAATATTATAAAAATAATTATATCATTGAAACTACACATAACTATGTACATAACGAAACATTTGATATAGCTACCAAACAAAATTTGCTAGGACGCGCATACAAGATACCAGCGTGTGACGTCATATGTGGTAGCCATTTGTATAGAGCGTTTTGGGCCCGCGTAAATATGTGCTCTTAAAGTTGTGATATCTCAGTAATTCAAATCAGAATCAAACTAATTCTTTCAACAATGTTTCTTTAATAGAGGGGTCTTTTGATTAAACACATAAAAAAAAATAGTCAAGTACCCTAATATCGCACCAAATAAAGATTTTTCTTTCTTTCTTTTTTTTTCCGAAAAAAGCTAAAGATGACAAAAATGGTTAAAACTTACCAGATGGATCTAAAGTGAGTCCTGGCGGACATTCGCAGCGATACGAGCCGTCGGTGTTGACGCATTTCCCGCCAACACAAAGGTCTGGGTCCAGCGTGCACTCGTCCACGTCTCGACACGTTGCACCGTCCAACTGCAACCAAGAAGTTGGTTTTAGAAACGCGAACGATTCTTGAAGATGAGGAAGACTCCAAAACTATCTGCCTCGGGATAAGTTCATAAAGAAACAGGTATTCGGTAGAGCTTGGTGTTGGTCAGAGCATTTATCTATTCATCTTTTGCGTCTTTCACGAACGCGAGAGAGTTCTTTTGCGAGCTAAGACGAGAACGGGGAAGGGACAAGTTTTGAATTTACCTTAGCAAATCCTTTAGGGCAAGGGCAGTGCTCGAGCTCGCAGGTCTGACAAGGAGACCCCCAGGCGAGACCGATGCTGCAGCAGCACTCCTGGCGCAGCAGGGGTCTCGGCGCTGCTGCCTCGCACTTGCCGTCCACCACTCGTCGCCAGCATGATCCTCGACGATTGTCTAATAAGTGAATGTAATCACATCTGTTTATACTTATATGGTGAAGTGAATAACTTACAAAAGCAGCATTTCATTAGTTCGTAAACACAAGCACTTCTATTTTAGTAGTCGTTTTCATATTCAACAGCTCCTGCTCCGTCATATCTTCTTTCCTCCGATAGTGATTTGAGACCTAATTGCAAAGCTATTCAAACCAAAACAAGAAAATAAAGCATCAATTAAAGCGCGCAATGCACAACTGGTAGTTTTGGGTGGTCCACGGCAAGACTTAAATTATGTTACATGTTCCCTCTTGACAAAAGATGAACCAGTGTTTTAAGGTAAGCTTATTGCCTCTACTTTTGTAATATTTTAATATCTTACCTAAGCAGTGTTGTCCAGTGGCATCCAACACGAACCCATGTTCGCACTCGCACTCGTAACTACCGTGCGTGTTGATGCAGCGCCCGTTGTCAGCACTGGGTTGGATTGCTCTGCGGAAATAGTTGCACAACATTCTACCAGACACTGAATTACGGCTATACAAGTGCGCCCTAACCACTAAAGCTAACTACATAGTTCTGTTACAAGGCGGTATTTCATAAGCCGCACGGTGCTGTGTCTACCTAGATGACGTTATTTTTTGTCATCTTTATGAAAAGACGCACTAACTAACTAAGTCTGCAAGAAGATACTTCTCCAAAATTTAAAAGTAAGTAAGTATATAAAAATACTTCAATCGCAAAGTCATATTATCGCAATTAAGTTTGCAAAAGTTAGTAACTAAGTAGTCATAAATTCTTGACCACCAAATTACGAGCCCAAAATGTTTCCAATTAGGTACCTCATTATTTTAGCACTTACTTAAAATTTATATTTTAGTTCTTTTGTTAATTAAATATTAATGATTTCGAAAGAAGCAGTGCAGTGAAACGATTTGCGTGAACCTTAGATATGCATTTTAATAATGGCATGTAATAGTAAACGCTATACTTTAATATAAAAGAAAAAATTGAATCGATAACTCTTCATATGAGTGAGAAGAGCTGAGATTCAAGAGTTGCAATATAAATAAATAGCAGCATCGGATGTCGTCATCGCCGAGCTCCAGCGAGTTACGTGGCGCCGTCAGCGTTAATCATGGACACCATGGTTGGCCAGATGTTAGAAGCCAATGGTATGGTGAATGGATGCTCTCATAAAGGTTGTAACCTGTGACGGGGAAGGTGGGGGGGATGTCCCCCCGCTCATAGTCCCTGACGATGAAAATGACCTCACCCTCGCACTCGTCGATGTCGCGGCACAGCTGCTCGTCGGGCTCGTAGCGAGTCCCGGGCGGGCACACGCAAGTGAAACTGCCCAGGGTGTTGCGGCACTGGCCCCCTGTGCAGTACTGGAACATACAAATAGCGGTTGATAGCACGTTTGCTATTTTCCTAAAGTTGATCAATTGATGAAATTGTTGGTGAAATTGAACTTCTTGATGAAATTGGTCAACTTATAATGCATCTGGGTCTGGGAAGTCTTCAAAATAGATTTTCCGGGAACTAACGGAATTTTCGTGATTTATAATAAGGTAACTATGCCCTATGACATAAGCGGCGGTGGCGCCATCAATTATTTTTATAACTTTATTGACACACTATACGATTCAGATTATTTTACGGTGACATGAAAATTTCTGCCAATTTTAATTTCATTTAGCTTTGCACTGCCTTACCCCATTGCCACCACGCTCTTTTCTTGTTCTACCCAAATTTTGTCTGGAAAAACGATAAGACTGCCTTATCGTACTGTTATTGTTGTTGTAGTCATGAGTGATGACTATGACAGGCATGTAGCGATCTACAAGAAAAGGGCTTATTCCTTCCTCAAGAGCCGGCAATGCATTTGTGATGCCTCAGGTGTTGCAGATGCCGGCGGCGGTGATCACTTATCAACAACTGAGCCATCTTCGTTCGCGTATCCGCTATAATGCCAAAAAACTACTTACCGATTGGTGCATATCGCACTCGTCAATATCCCGGCAGATCCCATCAGCGTCGGCATGGAAGCCCGGGTCGCAGATGCACCGGTACCCCGGCTCGAGGTTCTCGCAGGTGCCGTGCTGGCAGACGCCGGGGATCACGGTGCACTCGTTGATGTCGGCGCCGCCGTTGTCCTTGCTGGCGCCGGAGGGGCACAGCACTGCGAAGTCTTTGGTGCCGTTCTTGGGGCACGGCTTGCAGGATACACCCCAGCCTAAGTTGAGACCTGGAGAAGGGAAAACATTGAGATTGAATTTCAGTAGAATCCGCAGCAGTTCGCGTGAATAGGCCGGCTCAACCACGGCCTCACAGAAGACCGGCGTGAAACAGCGCCTGCGCTGTGCTACGTCGAGTGAGTGAGGGTACCGGAGGCCCAATCGGGGGAAAGGGGGTTAATAAGTAGGTAGCGCACTAGTGACGCCACTGGTGTTGCGGGTGTATAAGGGCGGCGGCAATTGCTTACCATCAGGTGATCCGCCTGCTCGCCTGCTACCAATCACATAAAAAAAAAAAAAAAGTATAATGCGTCTGGGAAGTCTTCAAAATAGATTTTCTGGGAACTAACGGAATTCAGGTAACTATGCCCTATGACAAAAGCGGCAGTGGCGCCATCAATTATTTTTATAACTTTATTGACACACTATAATTTATTGACACACTATAATACGATTCAGATTATTTTACGGTGACATGAAAATTTCTGCCAATTTAGCTTTGCACTACCTTACCCCATTGCCATTCTTGTTCTACCCAAATTTTGTCTGGAAAAAATCGCTACAAGAGATAAGACTGCCTTATCGTACTGTTATTGTTGTTGTAGTCATGAGTGATGACTGTGCATTTCTATTAAATTAAGGTTTATATACACCTAGACAGGCTAGGAGTGATCTTGAAGAAAAGGGCTTATTCCTTCCTTTAGAGCCGGCAACGCATTTGTGATGCCTCAGGTGATACAGATGCCGACGGCGGTGATCACTACCATCAGGTGAGCCATCTGCTCGTTTATCCGCTATAATGTCAAAAAACCCCTTACCGATTGGTGCATATCGCACTCGTCAATATCCCGGCAGATCCCATCAGCGTCGGCATGGAAGCCCGGGTCGCAGATGCACCGGTACCCCCGGCTCCAGGTTCTCGCAGGTGCCGTGCTGGCAGACGCCGGGGATCACGGTGCACTCGTTGATGTCGGCGCCGCCGTTGTCCTTGCTGGCGCCGGAGGGGCACAGCACTGCGAAGTCTTTGGTGCCGTTCTTGGGGCACGGCTTGCAGGATACTCCCCAGCCTAAGTTGAGACCTGGAGAAGGGAAATCATAGAGATGATTTTCAGTAGAATCCGCAGCAGTTCGCGTGAATAGGCCGGCTCAACCACGGCCTCACAGAAGACAGGCGTGAAACAGCGTCTGCGCTGTGCTTCGTCGAGTGAGTGAGGGTACCCGAGGCCCAATCGGGGGAAAGGGGGTTAATAAGTAGGTAGCGCACAGTGACGCCACTGGTGTTGCGGGTGTAGAAGGGCGGCGGCAATCCTGCTCGTGTGCCACCTATCACACAAAATACTAGGTAAAATGCTGACTACAGAAGGTTTAAGTACTAACCTGCAACATAGGACACGAACCAACACTAAGAGATAGTGGAAAATTAATTCGATCATACAAGGTGTACTTATCTGTAAAAATTCACGTCATTTGCCAACCATTCCAAACAACATAATTTCTACGACTTTTCGTCGAACATTTTTTCGACTCCCCATACAAAATGAATAAGTCACGTGATTGACTTTTTATGAGAAGTAGATTTTCATGCCAATTCCAAAAGTCATACAACAAATGTTGCTCGGAGTGATTGGTAGAAGACGTAGTTAAGGGGATATAAATTAATGTTTACAGATACAACCTATACTTATAATATATATGGTGAAGTTATTCTTACCTTTTACTGGAACTGCAGCAGCACTGAGACCTGGTTACAGGACTAGAACCAGGCCCAGAGCATTGGCCTTCTTCGTATTTCTCGTAACATAAATCTTGGACTTCGTCTGGAAAATAGACAACAGAAATTAAGTTACACAATCTAATTTTGAAATAGCTTTGTTGAAAAGAACTTTGTTTACGTTAACTCTTAATTTAAATAAATATTATTATATGTAACTAAATAAATAAAATTATCTACATACCTAAGCTCAATTTATTACGAGAAAGGACTTTTATAAATCGTCAGTAAACTAACAAATAGCAATCTTGTTTTTCAATAAAAACAAAACACGTGCGTTATTTGAAAATCGAACGCGCCGCGTCTTACGTTTTTCATTTTATATTTTTTTCCATAAGCGGCCAGTGTGGAGTCGTATTCACATAACATTTTGTAGTTTGCGTTTTGGTATATTTACATACTATACTCTTTGGTTTGCGTCTTCGCTTGTTCATTACATAATATAAATAATTGTTCATGTTCTGAGAATAGAAGCTATAGCGACAGAAAAATTCGCTAGATAGCGTAATACGCCATGTAGCGGATTTTTCACAAGCGAAAGCCCGCATTGCGCTATTTCGATACCTCATTGTATAATAACAAAAAATAATGTTACCTAGACAAGTCCTGCCGTCGGCGCTGAGCGTGAAGCCGGGCAGGCACTCGCAGCGGAAGGAGCCGGGCGTGTTGTGGCAGCGGCCGTTGCGGCACACGCGCTGCTCCGCGCACTCGTCCACGTCGCGGCACGCGTTGCCGGTCTCTGTTGATTCGTACCCGGCGTTGCAGACGCACTCGTAGCTGGGGAATTAATGTGGTATAACATTAGTCAATTTAATATTAATGTGATACATATCAGACGTGCAGATGGATCACCTGATGGTAAGTCTGATGGCCTCCGGTACCCTCACACACTCGGCGAAACACAGTGGCCACGGTATCACGCCAAGCGTGGATAAGCTAGTAAAGCCTAACTACACTAAAGCCAAACGAGGATAGATCACACTATTTCCCCCTCGAATCCCCATAATCACCTTAGTAAGGTTGGCTTATGTTGCCCAAATCGAAGAACTTCAGACACCACTTCTTAGAGCTGTGCACAGGTGTGTCCAAAAACAGCGCGCAAGAAGCGCGGCAGCCGTCCAATCATAACTCACCCATTGCTGGTGGGTCTGCAGATTCCATTAGTGCACATCGCACCGTTTGTCATCTCGCACTCATTCTGGTCGCTGCATCGCCTGTTGTTATCCACTGGGTCAAATCCTGGGGGACACCTGAAAATCGCCAATAAATATACAAAAAACATTGTAGTTCCATAGAAGTGTATTTTGATGCTATCATCGAGATATACTTTGAGGACTTACTTGCACTCAAAGGAGCCAGGATTGTTGATGCAAGTCCCGCCTTTGCAGTAGCCAAGTGCGCACTCGTCGATGTCAATACAGATCGGATTCCCATCTTGCATAGTCTCTTCGGCACCGTCCCAGCATTTGCAGTTATAGCTGCAATAAATTAAACTCATTGGGGAAAAGGGCTTTAAAGAAAAATTATCAAGAAAAGATAGTTTATCAGGAATCTCACCCGACATCTTTGTCGACGCAATCACCCAAACCACATATTCCACTCCGCAGCATGCACTCATTTATCTTGGGGTATTGTGATATTGAAGGAGGTTCGTAATCGTCGTCAGGACCACCCTGGTTGTCACCAGGGAGACGCCCCGTGTTGTTCCGGTAGAAGTACCAAGGCACTGTGGGTCCGCCGCACAAATGGGTCCATTCAACTGGGAAAGAAACAAATGACGTTATGAACCGACTGTGACTGTCAGATTAAGTCTTTAGATCGTCTTCTCCAACAAATTGGAATAGATTACTTACCAGCTCCCCGAGGGGGCACACGTTGGGCGTGTCGCGGCACTCGTCCACGTCGGTGCACGCGCCGCGCTCCACCGTGGGCCGGTAGCCCGCCTCGCACACGCACTGGAACGAGCCCTCCAGGTTCACGCAGCGGCCGCCCTGCAATAAACAATAAAATAAATAAATAAATATAAATACATTGAGACAACATCACATACATTGTCCTGGTCCCAAACTAGGTTTTCCTTGTGCTATGGAAACCAGAAACAACGAAGGTATCACAAACACCCAGACCCAACACAAATATCTGTTTCATCAACAAACATTTAATTTTGTGTCGGTGCGGGAATCGAACCCGCGACCCTTACGTCTCAACCGGCGCTCAAACCATTGCGTTAAACGGGTCGTCAATACAAAATCAAGTTTAAAATTGACATTTCAACGGCGGCCATCTTGGATTTTAACATTTTCATACTTTATATCAATATCAAGTCCTTTTATTTGATAAAACACCAAAATTTTATACAGCATTTTGCGGCCATCTTGGATTTGAAATTTATCATAATTTACGTACGTTGCTATGTCTCTCTCGCACTCACCTGGCAGACATTCTGGTCGATGCACTCGTCAATGTCATTACAGTATCCCCCCAGCACGAACTGGAAGCCGACGTCGCACTGGCAGTCGTAGGAGCCGGGCGTGTTGCGGCAGCGGCCGCGGCGGCACACGTTGGGCGTGTCGCGGCACTCGTCCACGTCGCGGCACGCGTTGCCGGTCTCTGTTGATTCGTACCCGGCGTTGCAGACGCACTCGTAGCTGGGGAATTAATGTGGTATAACATTAGTCAATTTAATTTTAATGTGATACATATCAGACGTGCAGATGGATCACCTGATGGTAAGTCTGATGACCTCCGGTACCCTCACACACTCGGCGAAACACAGTGGCCACGGTATCACGCCAAGCGTGGATAAGCTAGTAAAGCCTAACTACACTAAAGCCAAACGAGGATAGATCACACTATTTTCCCCTCAAATATCCATAATCACGTTAGTAAAGTTGGCTTCTGTTGCCAAAATAACTCTAACCTGCTCGAATCATGCTTTAAAGGAAAAAACTTCAGACATCACCTCTTAGAGCTGTACATAGGTGTGTCCAAATACAGCGCACCAGGTGCGCGGCAACCAATCATCACGGACTAACAGTAAACTCACCCATTGCTGGTCGGTCTGCAGATTCCATTAGTGCACATCGCACCGTTTGTCATCTCGCACTCGTTCTGGTCGCTGCACCGCCTGTTGTTATCCACTGGGTCAAATCCTGGTGGACACCTGAAAATCGCCAATAATATAGTACAAAAAACATTGTAATTCCATAGAAGGTGCATTTTGATGCTATCATCGAGATATACTTTGAGGACTTACTTGCACTCAAAGGAGCCAGGATTGTTGATGCAAGTCCCGCCTTTGCAGTAGCCAAGTGCGCACTCGTCGATGTCAATACAGATCGGATTCCCATCTTGCATAGTCTCTTCGGCACCGTCCCAGCATTTGCAGTTATAGCTACAATAATAAAAATCATTGGGAAAAAGGGCTTTAAAGAAAAATTATCAAGAAAAGATAGTTTATCAGGAATCTCACCCGACATCTTTGTCGACGCAATCACCCAAACCACATATTCCACTCCGCAGCATGCACTCATTTATCTTGGGGTATTGTGATATTGAAGGAGGTTCGTAGTCGTCATCGGGACCTCCTTGGTTGTCACCAGGGAGACGCCCCGTGTTGTTCCGGTAGAAGTACCAAGGCACTGTGGGTCCGCCGCACAAATGGGTCCATTCAACTGGGAAAAAAACAAATGACGTTATGAACCGACTGTGACTGTCAGATTAAGTCTTTTAGATCGTCTTCTCCAACAAATTGGAACAGATTACTTACCAGCTCCCCGAGGGGGGCAAGGCGTGCAGAGGTCTCCCCACGCTCGACCCATGTTGAACCCGCAACAGCAATCTCGGTTTGAGAGCTGAACTGGTAGCCTCTCAGCACACTCGCCAGTCTCACTCAGGTACGCAAAACAGCTGCTTACGCGACCATCTACAACCAGAATCAAGTTACTTTTAAATCCTGACTATATATTAGGCAATGTTATGTAGGAAAAGGAATAAACTTGATAAACTTACCAATACAAAACTTTTTATCCGGACTTGGGATGAAATGTGGATTGCAAAGACAGTAATAGTCCCCTTCCGTATTCACACATTTCCCGTTCTGAAACAACAGAATACTAGTTCTTAAAACAACATCGAGATTGTTTAAGCAGGAAATAGTCTAAAATATCTGTATTGTACGGATTCTATGAAAGCTTCTTCCGCTTCCGCTAGCGAATCCTGCCATTTCATACATGGTGGTATAATTCTAGAGGGAATATTCTGGTACATACACTTATCCCTCTATAGGATTATGGAACATATCCCTGCATCTTCAAGATTTGGTTCGCTGACCCAGCGAAGTAAGTGTTAGGCCAATGGTCCTTCTTACCGTTTAGGCATACCAAATCTTGGGACCAGGTACTTTCTGAGGGCTCTTTTCATAGTGAATTTCTCCCCCGAAAAGTCTTTGTCCTGTCACTTATTCCGAAATGGAGCCTATAGGCCTTCTCTACGATTAGTACTCTTACTCACCGGGCAGATATCAGGGTCTTCGCACTCGTCAACATCCTCGCAGTTGTTGGTGACGCGGTGGCGGCGCTGGCCGGGCGGGCACTCGCACGAGAACGAGCCGATCGAGTTGATGCACTTGCCCCCGCTGCACAGGCCCGGCACGGCGGCGCACTCGTCTATGTCCTAGGCCATACGGGTTAATTTAGGTGCACCATAAGAAAGACTACAGACCAAGTAAGCTAGACTAAAAGTGTTGAGGACGACGTGAAACTGCCCTGAACAGTTCCAGAGCAGCTCAAACCTAAACGAATTTAAGACAATAACAAAAAAATGCAATGTGAAATACTACCAAAGGTTCTATTTAACGACTCGTAACAAACAATATACACTTGTTGCATCCAAACAAAAGAAATGCTAAGGTGTGAAAAAGACGTGCATAAAGATTCAGTCGTAAATTCCGTGTGGAGAAATAAAAGTGGTAATCTCCACTTGATTCAAAACAACGAGATTTTTGATATCTCTTTATTAGGATGGATTTGGTAGGAAAAAAAAAGACCAAACAGTTAGGCTCTCCTACCTGACATTCCTTAGTGGCAAGGTTCCGCAAGTGCCCAGTGGGACAGTCCAAGTCCCCGCAGCGCTCGCACGGGTGGCCCCACGCCACTCCCACGGTGGCGCAGCACAGCTGCTTGGTGCACACCACGCCCTCTAGCGCGCCCGTGCACAAAGCTCCACGGGTATCCGTGTAGCACGGACCTGGAAACATGATCAATATGGTTTGAGAATGTCATTAGCTACATAGCGTGTTATTTCCCTGTGCCATCTGTCCTCTTCAGTACGAAGATTTAACCCTGATGGATTAAATATAAGTCTGGTAATGATAACGAAGCATCTCCCGTATGATCTGCACAAACCATAGACGAACCAGACCATATGGATCATGGATCAATGGGATCTAAAATATTTTTAAAGAATGTGTTGGGTGCTTCACATCTACTTTTTGATTTTATGGTCATGAGGGTCATGGCTGATTTTACACCTTTGCAGGTCTAATATTTAAGCTTGTCAATTAAAATGAAGTTAATGACATTATATACATGTATATGCTAAAAGAAAATGTAAATAGAAAGCAAAATAATGATTGTACATCTATCGCATAATCAAGATGAAGTGAAATCCTTTTAAACAAGAAATGCTTCATCACTGCTTTTTCGTAATGAACAGAAATTTAGTCTTAAAATCACAAACTAGCTGCATGATGTCTAATGCAAGTAAATGATTGCTTTATTTGTATTCTATGTACCTTCCTCTGATTGCATCCGAACCGGATCGGCAGCACCAAAAAAACGTATTATTAAGATACAGATCAGGTGCATCTATGTATATTCATTAGCGTTGGACGTTTGGCACTAATTGCAGATCATCATCACTCATCAAGAGATCCTCGAGAATCGACTGGTCAAGCTGGTCACATTCAGGGAGACATCGCTCCGATATAGGGGAACAAATCCAATTTGGGTCGCTACGGTAGCAAAGTAATAACTGGACCATTTTTTCTGGCTAACAATGTTGTGTCTAGGTGCAACTGACCTGTTCTCCTGTCGATCTCACAGCGGGTCCCTGAGAGGCCGTGGAAGCAGACGCACCGGTCGGGCGCGATGCAGCGCCCACCGTGCAAGCATGGCTCGCGGCAGATTGCTGGGAACATAAATATCACACAACATTACATATCTATTATAGCCACTCAAGAGTCTATTGCTTCCAATAAGGTAATAAAATGAGGTGAGGTTTCCCATCACAATGAAAGTGAAACTTCTTGTACACAATTGATTGTACTTAGATATTTGACCAGAGAGGAAGAAAATAAAAAACAAAAATGTGAAATGAAAGGCAAATTCAATATTGTAACCTATATATTACTATCGTTGTTGACGTCATCGTTAAAAGAAGTTAGGTCTAAACGGATTCCCTGCAGTTCAGGGGCGCAGGGCGCAAAGTAAAGGCGCTTCATTGGTTTCGCACCCAGGCGCTGTACGGACTCGGCGAGCTCCTGTCCTGTGCTATACTTACGCTCAGTACAGAACTCCCCGCTCCACCCGGGTGCGCAAGCGCAGGTGCCGTTGGTGCAGGTCCCGCCGTTCATGCAAATGCGCCGGCACCCGCCTCGCGTTCGGGCTGCAAGTCAATTACTTTAATAAGAAAAAATGCGCTAAACAAAAATGCTGATATCTATCAGCATTTTTGTTTAGCGCATTTTTATCTAACCGTTGTTAGGGAATCCTACAGAATTGAAATACATTTAATGGGGGCTGAACCTAACATAGGCTCTTTATTTTTTATAGTGGCACAGTATATTGGCTCATCTTAGCCTGATGGCAAGAAACAGGAGAGCCAATGTTGCAATTACAACGGCTCGACGACACGGCATCACATCCGTTGGTATTGGCATACTGGCGAGATGCTTTTCCTATAACAATCCACTACTACATTATGCCTCCCAAACGGTTAGCCACTTTCGTGTATCCTTAGCTACACGCATGGGAATGCTGCCGGCCCGATTTGCAATGGGCCGACGTCCTTATGCATACCCGTCTGCCGGGGGGCGGACGGGTTATGTTGGGCTCTCCTCCGGTAGAACGCATCCATCTCCTGGAAGGCAGCTCGCCCAAAACATCACTCTCTCTCGCCTGAGGACGTTCTAGACCTCCATAGATTTGGCAAAGTTCTTACGTGGGTAAGGATATCCTCCGACGTTGGAGCAGGAGGGCGCCTCCATGCCCCCGGGGCACCGGCACATGTTGGGCGCCACGCAGGACCCCGTGCCCGGCCCGCAGTCTGGTCTGCAAATAGCTGAAACATTTCATTTAGTTCCTCCTGAATTTACACTTCACAGCATTGGTTCAAGGTCAAAAAACTTGTTTGATTATGTATGTCGGCGGCCTCGATGGCGCAGTGGCTAAGGTGTTTGCCCGAAGCGCGAAAGGCCCCGGGTTCGATTCCCGGTCAAGTCAATTTAGGAAATTCCATTTTCCAAGTTTTCTTAGGTCTGGGTGTTCTAGGTTGATGCCCCCAGTTAATTATCGTCATCTGGTACTCATAGTACCTACGCGGGTTGCCCTAGTTTGAGACCAGGTTGATAAGTGTTGGCGCATTTATTATATTTATTATGTTAATCTACTGTAGAAAGGGAGGCAAACTATCAACCTGTGGGCTATCTCCTGCAGAGCTTATCATTTGTGTCATTGATAATCCGATAATCACGCAAGCCTCAAGCAATAGCTCTCATCATCACAGAAAATCATTTGTTAAAAGATTGTTATTTACTTACGAACTACGCAAAGTAGTGAGTTAGGTCTGGAAGTCCACCCAGGACAGCAATGCGTGCTGTTGCGGCTCCGACATACGTGAGGCCTGCAACAGAAAACTATTCTGTTTTACCGACATAAGAGAAACATGGCGGCATCAAGGTCTAAAGGCGAATGTTTCAAGGTCAATGAGATTTAGACATAATTTTTAAATTGTACCCTTAAAATATCCCTACCTAAATAGAAAATGCCTTTCAAAAAAGACAAAATTTGTCCTTATAATGCTTAGGAACACAATAACAAAACTAAAACTAAAAGTACGTACGTAATTTAAAAAACCTGTGGTATAACCACGTAAGTTCCAACGCCAGAGTCAAAAATATGCTGGTAGTATTAACCCCGATGGATCGCTGGATAAAGTTGAATAGAAATTAGCCAGGCGATTAATTGAATACCTGCCAGCCTTTAAATCTCCCGTAATTTCAACTAGATATGTATTATGTAGGCACACTTACCTTAATACCAATAAAACCATTCGAATTGTATCAAATGCACTCGAACTAAAGAGAGCGTAGTTACTACCTACACAACTAAAAAAGTAGAGCAAACACTTCCATAGATGGTGGGTAATCAAAGCCCAAACATGGATGACATCAGTTTACATTCAACAGCTAAAACAAATATCAAACTCATGCTAATTTAAAGTTGCCACATAAAACTCTTTTATTTGGCCTCAAACTATTAAACAAATTAACTGACGATTTATTGTATCGGATATGTCCAGTTATTAATTAAAATACCATAACTTTGATCGTTATTTAAAATTTTATTGTCTCCTGTCATTTTGAGGCAAATAAAATTAGTAAGTACATAAATCAAAATATTAACCATCTGCCCACACTCCAGTCAACATTGTCCAATGTTTTGCATTCATAATAGGCCAGTCATCATTGTCTTCCAAAACGGCTGTCAATTAATTATCCTTTTGTCGCATAAAAGGCTTGACTGACCATTGCGCAATCTCTAAAAAGTTGGACAGGACCCCTAACAATGTAAGTTATATCAGTAAAGTATCATAATCCCCACGTAACATCTTCAGTGGCACGTGGGCGAAATCGCGAGGTATGATCAGCAATACAATCACATGCAGTACCCATCCCGATCAGTTAACCAAATAGAACAAGTTATGTATTATTACTGTTGTTGTATCTTCTTCTAATCGGAACGAACTTCTTTTTGTTACTTGGCGCCTATTATCACATCAATCAACCATTCCCACATACTTCCATAAATTACTGCTTAACTGTCGACTACCAAATTGTTATTGCCTTAGAAGGTTCAAAAGCATTAGATCAGAAGCCGCGACAATCCCGACGGCAGCTAGCTTAAAGCCTACACATGTCACATGCCCACGTCATTCACAGCAAGCATTCAAGACACGCCTCCGTGCACTCAGGTTGATCGGCATATAAATGCGGATCCCGTAATATGCTGTGCTGGGATCAAACGGTTCACTTTCTTGGACTATTTTTATCGCTCTCTCTCATCTTAATGTTTAATCTTACTTTGAAACCTGGAGTATAGTAATACTCGTAATTACAATAAAACGGACTGCCCGTCTGAGCAGTCCCTTTTAAATTAAAATAATCATACACTTTCAAAAACTATCCGAAACTTTCAGGTTTCCTCACGATGTATTCCCTTGCCGCGTACACTGAGCTACCATCACAATTTTTATCGCTGTCAAATCTAAGTAAGTACAGAAGTTTCAAGTTCATGCCGAAGCTGTCTCACTGTTCTGAACATTCCATTGTGCCCTCACATGAGCGATGATTGAGGTGTCTTGATCCCAACCATTTGTCATTTCGACCGCGTCTAAACGCATTGAGCGATTCGCAACGGTATTTAATATAGACTAATTTCTGGTCCGGGCCAAAGGTTATGTTATCTCGCGTCCTTAGACTTTGATGAAGACCTTGTACTAAAATAGCGAGTATCTGTGCAATATGCAACTGTTTATAAAATAAATCTTGTATGTACTTGTATACCCATCATAAATACCTACTGTGAGAAATTTGACTAAGCATATGGAATTGATTTATTAATTTAGGTAGGTATCTGGATCAATATTTTTTCATTAAGTTCGAGATTAACATAGCGTTAGTCCTTAGATTATCTCAGACAAATCCATAATCTGCTTCTTTTTAAAAACGGGTAAAGTTATTTTTAAAGGGTTTTTTTTAATCTATCGTTCTTGCTAATCAGGTCGTGGTCAAACTGCAAAGAGCGCGACTATCCCGACTGCCCATTGCAGCGGGCTTCGAATCCACCTCGTCATTATCTGCCCAAGTTAGGTTCCGCTGTTGTCTGCTGTCTAATCCTTGCTAATCAGGTCGTGGTCAGGTGGCTCTAACGAAGCTGCCCCGTAACGCATATACCTGTCACATTCATACAAGAGCGCGCACAGCGAGTGCCAACAGGTGCTTGAAAATGGGTCTAGTTCGGTTTCCATGTTGTGGAGTCCTGAAACAGTTCTTTGACAAGGTACCATAACAGTTCCTTCTGTCCTTGCTAATCAGGTCGTGGTCACACTGCAAAGAGCGTGTCGAACTCGATCCCACTGCAGCGGCCTTCACAAGCGCCACGTCACCACCTGTCTTTGGTTCCGCTGGCGCGTTCCCTAAATTATAAGCGTGAAAACCACCCACGCATGCGCCCACGGGCTCTACTCGAGTTACGATATCGTGTGGCGGATCGACGGGGAATGAGGAAGTATGGAGTGAAGGACGGTTCAAAAGTGGGAGTTTTTAATCCACGAGGAAGCGTTTTCCTCTCACCTGGAAGTAATAAGTTAATAGCCCAATTATTAATAACTAGTGGCCCGCCCTCACTTCGCTTCGGGACCGTAATTCAGAAATTAACCAATAGATGGCGCTGTGTATAATTACATCGCGCAAGCGTTTCGTGTTTTCGGTTTACCTATAAGCCTTGTCGTTGTCTATAGAAGTTATCTCTTTATAAATAGTATAGATAGTTGAAGATGGGAACAAGTTTAAGCGTTAAATCGTAAGAATATCCATAATTTCTTACAAATGATATCCTATCATCACTGATGTGATGTGATTGTCTTTTCAGTACCTATTAAGTATTCTGTGATACAGGCTCAGATCAGGGTTAGGTACTTTGTCAAACGCCAAAACTACTGAACGGATTTAAATGAAATGTGGTATACAGAGGAATCTAGACCCTGAGAAAGAACATAGGCTACGATTTTTATTTGCGAAAAGGGGGTTGTAAGGGGGGTTTAAAAAGGGGGGTGAAAAGCGACTTTCCACTGTGGACGAAGTCGCGGGCGGCCGCTAGTACAATATAATTTTTGATATTATAAAACATGGGATCGGTTTTCAAGACTTTCTTGAAATGCAAGTTTAACATTGTAGTCTAATGTTTCCTTAAAGATCGCGAAAGTGATTTTATTGTTAAAAATATGAGAACCTCCTTCGCTCAGGAATCCTCTGAGTCAGTGGACGCAGCAATCGCATGCGCATTATGCATCGCACGTCGGCGCGGGTGCGATGCTCTCGCGCATGTGCCTGAGCCCCAGTGCACAGCTAGAGATGCTAGCAATAAGAATTGACGAAATCGATACCAAAAAAATTGTACATAATCGATTTGTAAGTAAAACTTTTGTTATTTTAAATACATACGCGTATCCGAGACGTATTACAAATTCTCGGATTACGCGACCACAAGGATCTTCTTATAGAACTCATATGTTTGATGAGTTTCATATCGCCCTAGGGGCCTGTGTCGTGCTTGGGTTAAGATTACTAGTAAGCTAACGGGACCAACGCCAAAACACGTAGAATCTTATTTCTAATGATGAGTTCAACTAGGGCCACTGCGACACACGAAGTGGTATTGTGCAAAGTTCTTCGATTTCAAAGACTTCGCTCTTACCTCTTCCTATATCCCCAGGATACTCGTAGTTGCCATGACGCGATACATTTATAACACGTAGTAGCTCGATTTTGGGTATCAGTTCGAGAAATTTTAAAATATTGCCAGAAAAAGTAGAAGATCGTTGTTTCAACGATGCAGAAATTGTGAAACGATTAATAAATATCGATTTTTGTCAAAATTTTATCGATTTTTATCTTTCTCTCCATACGTCACGTCACGTCTCTCCGCGTTTTGCATGATCTCCTTTGATTGAACCTATTTATAATTTCACAGGATCCGATCCGTTTGCTTTGGTCTACATCAGCGAGGAATCTAGCTAAGCCGCTGGGACATTCTGCGTGCCATTGGTTTAAGCTGGCTGAAGAGCTAATCCTAAAAGGGATTATTCAAATAGTTCCAGGATTTGTTCACACCAATAGTGCATGTGAATGTTATCCGAATGGCATCTATGAAATGAAACTACATATCGGTCTCGCCTGAGCTATGAATTTGTGGAATATTTTATATTTTTGCTGGAAACGAGACACGTTCATAGGGTTGCTAAAATCTTTTAATTTTTTTATGTTTGCCGAAAGCACTTATATCGAATTACCATATGGACAACACGACTTGTTGATGGGATTGGACGTTGCCCATCAGCTCGCGTCTCGTAGGTAGCCCTGTTCAGCATCTGTACAATCACATTACGTCATCAGCCACAGAGTGACCTGATGAACTGTCACCTAGAAAGCCCAGGTTCCAATGCCGTAGCTCACTGGGACCCTGGAACTAGTACCTCAAATAGAATACCTACCCGCATCATAAGACCATGTCTTATTATCGTAATATCATGACTGGCTCAGCGTTTTGGCATTCAGTGAGTGCAGTTCCGCAGCTGGTGCTCTGCGGGTAGCGCGGCTCGGCGGTGGTGCCAAAGCATCGAGTCTCGTCTTACCCTACGAACTGGCTCGGCGCTCTGTCGTCCAGCGTCCGGGCGCCGCGGGTCCAGTGCCGCGGCCGGCTGGTGCTCTGCGAGTAGCGCGGCTCGGCGGTGGTGCCAAAGCATCGAGTCTCGTCTTACCCTACGAACTGGCTCGGCGCTCTGTCGTCCAGCGTCCGGGCGCCGCGGGTCCAGTGCCGCGGCCGGCTGGTGCTCTGCGGGTAGCGCGGCTCGGCGGTGGTGCCAAAGCATCGAGTCTCGTCTTACCCTACGAACTGGCTCGGCGCTCTGTCGTCCAGCGTCCGGGCGCCGCGGGTCCAGTGCCGCGGCCGGCTGGTGCTCTGCGAGTAGCGCGGCTCGGCGGTGGTGCCAAAGCATCGAGTCTCGTCTTACCCTACGAACTGGCTCGGCGCTCTGTCGTCCAGCGTCCGGGCGCCGCGGGTCCAGTGCCGCGGCCGGCTGGTGCTCTGCGGGTAGCGCGGCTCGGCGGTGGTGCCAAAGCATCGAGTCTCGTCTTACCCTACGAACTGGCTCGGCGCTCTGTCGTCCAGCGTCCGGGCGCCGCGGGTCCAGTGCCGCGGCCGGCTGGTGCTCTGCGGGTAGCGCGGCTCGGCGGTGGTGCCAAAGCATCGAGTCTCGTCTTACCCTACGAACTGGCTCGGCGCTCTGTCGTCCAGCGTCCGGGCGCCGCGGGTCCAGTGCCGCGGCCGGCTGGTGCTCTGCGGGTAGCGCGGCTCGGCGGTGGTGTCCAAAGCATCGAGTCTCGTCTTACCCTACGAACTGGCTCGGCGCTCTGTCGTCCTAGCGTCCGGGCGCCGCGGGTCCAGTGCCGCGGCCGGCTGGTGCTCTGCGGGTAGCGCGGCTCGGCGGTGGTGTCCAAAGCATCGAGTCTCGTCTTACCCTACGAACTGGCTCGGCGCTCTGTCGTCCAGCGTCCGGGCGCCGCGGGTCCAGTGCCGCGGCCGGCTGGTGCTCTGCGGGTAGCGCGGCTCGGCGGTGGTGCCAAAGCATCGAGTCTCGTCTTACCCTACGAACTGGCTCGGCGCTCTGTCGTCCAGCGTCCGGGCGCCGCGGGTCCAGTGCCGCGGCCGGCTGGTGCTCTGCGGGTAGCGCGGCTCGGCGGTGGTGCCAAAGCATCGAGTCTCGTCTTACCCTACGAACTGGCTCGGCGCTCTGTCGTCCAGCGTCCGGGCGCCGCGGGTCCAGTGCCGCGGCCGGCTGGTGCTCTGCGGGTAGCGCGGCTCGGCGGTGGTGCCAAAGCATCGAGTCTCGTCTTACCCTACGAACTGGCTCGGCGCTCTGTCGTCCAGCGTCCGGGCGCCGCGGGTCCAGTGCCGCGGCCGGCTGGTGCTCTGCGGGTAGCGCGGCTCGGCGGTGGTGCCAAAGCATCGAGTCTCGTCTTACCCTACGAACTGGCTCGGCGCTCTGTCGTCCAGCGTCCGGGCGCCGCGGGTCCAGTGCCGCGGCCGGCTGGTGCTCTGCGGGTAGCGCGGCTCGGCGGCCGCCAGCGAGAGGGCGCACAGCGCTACCAGCGCCGGCAGGAACCACTGCATTGTCATCTTGGCACCATCACCCTGAAAAAATAATAATACATTAGTCTAGAATTCGAAAGTCTTCTACCTACTTGCAACGCTGACAACGATTGAGATGCGATGCCATGACGTGGGTTATAATTGCAATGAGGACTCCCCTTTAATGGGTATCAGTAGTCATTATACTATGACGCTTCATAAAAAATACTATATACTTTTGGCACAACGCACAAAAATACCAAACCAATCAATTTTTATCAAACAAATTAAATGAAACGATTTCGAACTCAAACAAAATATAACATATTTAATTGGAGCACGCATACATTTCAACAATTTTTTAGCGTCTAACTATTCTATCAACGATGATAAAATTGTTACACAACGAAAATCTTTCCATTAACATTTGAAGTCGGAACTAAAATTATTAAACTTTTTACAAAAACATTGCACAAAGATTTGGAGCAGAGATCGCTTTATCACTTGAATGCACTTATTTTGATGGCCCGAGGTCAGATCCGGAGTATCGTAACCCAGTTAACTATTTTTTTATTTACCTACCTATTGAAATACATCGGATAAGTTCTTCACGCAAATTAATGAATGATGTTTTCGATAGCTTAACATTAACTACATGCCTACTTAGATAAATATGAAGTAATAAATAACAGTAGAAGATAAAAAAGTACCGTGTGATAAAGATACTTAAGTATTTAATTACAATAAATTAGCACCAAACTTTACACAAAGTTTAGGATTGTTATCTTCACTTTTGTAATCAATACATTTTTACAAGTAGTACACTTCTTATCAGTGTTCAAATATCATGCTTGAATTTTAATTAGGGTTTACTTACGCCCTGCTTTTTTAAGTGATAGATTTCAGGGTAGCGGACAGATGACTTTAAAATAATCTCAAGAATCCATACCTAAACGGTTCCAACTTCCAACTACGAAAAACAGTTAAACTTCTGATTCAAAACGCAAAGTCCTTCTGTTTCACAATTTCCTTCCAAAGCGTGGAAAATTAGATATGATTTACTTAAAGGCAATGGTATCCTATTATTGCCCCAGCCTACGTGATCATTTTGAAACAAGGAACGTTGATGAAATAATTATTCAGCTTAATTAACAAAGCTATGATATTATATAACATTAATTTAATGCTCTACAATAAGTCAGAAGTAATCCACCCGAACATGTTGAGATAATTAACATACAACTCACAAAGTTTACGAACACAAATAATACCGATGTGATAAAATGTGTCAAGGTCAATGAACTAAAGAAAAAAATACCAACAGTGTCTTAGATCATGATGCCACATCATGCAGTAAAGAATCAGATTTCCTAATGACTAAATCACCTGCTACAGAATCTCATTCACCAGTTAAAAGGACAGCTGTGAAGTGAGTAATTAATACAGATGCAGATAGTGGGGGGAGCGGGGCGCGGGGTCGGGAATCTGTGCCGAAATGATAACAGGGCCGACGACCCTATCGCACTATTGCACTGACACTATATTTAGTGAAAAGAGTTAATCATGGACATCGATAAGGATCTTGGAGGCTGGTATCTCCTGTGAATTGTCCTTCGATAACAGTTATGATCATGTCAAAGGAAGTTGTACAAACGAATCAAATCCTAAGTATGGACCTATTAAAGGTTAACATTAACACTCGTAAATGCTTTCGTGGGAATGAATGTGTTCTTTAAAGTAAACAAAGCTTTTCTTACGTGAGCACACTAATGATAAGTACTTATAATTTATTGTTTTAACCACTTTATTTTCAATCGTTTCTTTTCCATCATCAACATTAACCAATTCTATGAAAACGTTACAAATGGGTATTTCTGGATTTTTATTCACTGAATTGTTATTAATGAATGTAATGAATGGATGATGCAGCGGAATAGTTTTATATATAGTATATGAATAAATTCAAAATCCCTCACATATTTTGTTTTAAATTTTCCACGTTTGTGATGGTTGACTATCAACATAGGTACCCGCATAGGATAGATCGACTTGTCTCCCATTGTTATTATACTATTTTGTGGTTTAATCGAACCGCATGGGTGACGTCAGCAATACAATCAAGATCCACTGTGCAGCATAGCGCCGACATAACAAGATCACAGCTGTTGTTAAAATAACTAGGTTAACATACTGTGATAATATGGTGATATTATGAATTCTTTCATAAGTTTGTTCAGCGATGAATCTCATTTATATTTAAATATTGATCTAAATTCTGGTATAATTGAAACAGAGTTTGGCAAATATTATCGAAATGCTCTTGATGAGCAATCAATGTCTGAATAAAGGCATCGAATTAACACGGTTCCTCTTTTGTTTCATTCTAACCACCAATTGACATCCGAGTCAATACTAAAACCATCTCTGCATAGATTTCAACGTGAAACTACTTAGGTCTGCCTGAAGCTCAAATCAACAAAAGCTGTAGGTAAAGCCTGACTTTTCTGCTAGGGTCACAGTCTTTTCTTTTTGAAACAATATCTCATTTCTGACTTTATTCCGTACTAACATATTTACGAGTAGGACGACACAGCGACCCAAAGTGATTTTTGGCTTCCGAAGATCCTCCATTTTGTTCAATCTTACGCCACTATTCCATTTACACTAACTTTTATTTGAATGTCTGTGTGTCTTTAATAATCATAGTCATTTAGCCATCCACTCTAACAACATCAAGGTACAAATTGCTACCATAAAATAATATCAAAGAAGCGTGTCCGTCTAATACAGACTTATAGCTAATTCAAGACAATTTGTGTGTCGGTACAAATCGTTAAACTCAAGAGAACTAGTTCAAAACAATAACTCTTTGTTGGATCCAGAACGTTCAAATCAACAGACGGCTCTTTGAGTTCTGAAGGCGATCCTCTGGAATTGTGTGTCATTGCCTACTAAATATTTAATTTGGTTTTATGGCCGATATATTGGCGTGTAAAGATCAGTTACGGCTATGACTGTTACTACGATTATTATAGTACAGCTCAGCATTGCCAGACGTCCCGGTTTTTGGGTCAAAATTTAGCTGTCATGCTTTTTAGATCAGTCTTTTTGAAAATTTGGGTGGAAACTTTTATGCACGAGCACTTTGAAATCAAAATTATTCACAGCCTTAAAGGAGTCCCATTTTTAAGGAAAAAAGGTTAAATAGTCAAATCCTCGGGGTGAAAATTATTTATGTCACTGAAGGTAAAAATTATGATTTACAAGTAAATTTCAGTTTGTCCCACTTTCAACTAACCAAATCCCGAATTATCGATCTTTAGGACATTGATCCTGTCCCCAGTCCCTCTCCACTCCAGTCGTGTCACACTGGTATGCCACAGAGACGAGGGATACTATTGGAATATGAGGAGGCAAGATTACACTTGTGCTCACCAATTATTCACCAAAAAGTTCTCATGTACATTCAAAGAGAGTCCACATCTGTTTCATTTGGGATTATCTTACGATTTATAAATCAGGTGAAGTGAAACCTGAAACTAAGTGTGATTGTAGTCAATGTGTGACTTACATAATTATATATAGTCTGCAAAAATCTTATAACGCGTAACACATACAAACATTATTGCATGCGCACATTAGCGTAGGGGAAGGGAGGTAGGCCTCCCTCCCTTTTCTCTTCATCATGCTAAGCATAGGTCTCAGAACGATTAACGCATACAAACGATGGAGATAAAGATATGAAGCAGAAGTATCGAACAGTGTAATAAACAATGCAGTGGATCAGGCCGGCAGCAATCAGTGCGCCACAATCCGGCGGTGAGTCAGTGCGCCCACGCATCTTCCTTACTACACACACAAATCGCGGCGGGACGCGCGCGTGGAGTCGCCAGGCAAACGGATAATGATGGACAGAGGCAGATTTTTTTGGCTGTCCGGACAATTTTATACAGTTTACGCGAAATGATTAAAGTCAGCACCAAATTTTAAGCCATTTAATTTTAGATTTTCAACTCAAAGCGTTATAAAAAACATTTAATGAAAAATGTTTTGACTAAGCACATCTTATTTATTTGCATTAACATATTATCAAGTATTCTCATTTTTTTGAAATAAATGTTTTATCATTTCTTTTTTTTCAAAATAACTTATATCTAGCACAAATTTAACAACAACACACAACAATTGAGTACATACGAGTAGAATTTTTTGCTGCTTATTTTTTAAATATTATTTGTCCAGTGATATATTATAATACGGCTGTTTCCGTTTCAACCGCAAGGGGGCAAAATAAGACGACTCCCTAATTAGGTAAGTGACTAAGTTATAAAAAAGCCTCATTGTACATAAGATTAATGATCGAGTTTTACCATTTTTGAAACCCATAAGAAATCAAGCCTTGATCTGTTTCTGGGTAAACTCGTTCCATCGTAGGTTTTTCTCAACTTTAGGGCTCAGTGAAGAGCCACAGAATACTTAATAGGTAGAGCTAAGAGGAAGCTCATCAATAAACATAAACAAGAAAAAAACAATTAATGTTTTACGGGTTAGTACCCAATATGACGTATCTGGATAAACTTGTAGGACTGTCCGGATGTTCGGTTCCAAGGCCTGGTGACCGTACGCGGACGCCCGCGGAATTGGTGGACAAATAGCGACGGCCTTACGGAGTTCCAGCGCGATGCAGAGCATTGGGCATCTTTAAGCCGAGAGTGAATAGGCTTCTTCTGGGAAAGCACGCTACATCTTAGACCTCATTGTCACTCTCCATCAGGTGAGGTGAGGTCAAGTGCAAACCCATTTAATATAAAAAATTATGAGTACGAATAGAAAGGGATTTTGGGACTTGAATAAGAGTTCACCTTCTGTTGTTTTTTTGTAAGAAGACCTTCGATCATATCGGAACTCTATAGATGCACAATTCCATACGTGAACATAGCAAAAAGTGATCCCAGAGCTGTCATTAGTAGTACATTTACTTATAGATATATGAATTCAGAAACTCACTATATTTTATTTTCGACCCTAATCTACGTATAGTAATTGGTTTTAAATTCAGAAAATGCCAAATAGCGCTATTTTACGAATCGAAAAAGATATACTTAAAGATATGATATATAATAATAGGGTCATGGTTACACTGTCCAGAATTATCGGATCGGCATAATTATGTCTATTTGTGTCTATAAAAGGTTTTAGTGATATCATAATATCCGCTGGATAGCGCAACATTACCGCAGCATTACGTACCAGATATCCAGAGATCCAACAAATAAATAAATAATTGCAAAAATATCCGCACTGGTTTTAGTCGTATTCTTACGTATAACATTATTGTTGGAAACACAAAAGACTTTACTATTTTAACTGACTAACAGATAAATGGTAGCGAAATAAATATGTACACGAATTCTAGTGTGGTTCAAGCCACGAACCATCGTGGTTCTTGTGCCTATAAGAAGAATCGAAAGAACAGAAATTGCCATACATTGGATACACTCACTAATATCTTACCTAAATCTGACAAAAAATCTGTAAAATATACCCACTTTTAGGTTCCTGGTCTATAGTCCCATTTTCCTAACGAAATGCACTATACAAAATCCATCCACATATGCATATTATTTGGATACGATTCCACAACTGTTCTCCAGTTTCACACAACAAACTTCCTTTTTTTCCATAAAACACAAAGTAACAAGCTATAAATAGCTTAATAGTAAACAACTATTCATACAGTATTTAATAGCAAATATGCTAATTAGATAATACTGTAAGCTACGAAACGTAACCAAAGCAACAGAAGCATAATAGTTTAGCCAAACAAAGTTTGGAGATATGGCTGATGGACATAATGATGCCGCCGGTTTGTTTGCAAATCTTTGTGTATTTGTACAAGTACTGTGTCTACCTAGTGGTAGGTACTGGTGTGAGTTTTACTAAAACTAAGAACTATTTCGTCGTTATTATGAAACGTCCGTTGTTACTCTATCTTTCCTTTTCTATTTTGGCTTCAACCATGCTC
This sequence comes from Cnaphalocrocis medinalis, assembly GCA_014851415.1. NCBI lineage: Eukaryota > Metazoa > Arthropoda > Insecta > Lepidoptera > Crambidae > Cnaphalocrocis > Cnaphalocrocis medinalis. The sequence goes on along the minus strand of CM026291.1, from coordinate 9,274,120 downwards.
TTGGGCACTTTAATTCTGCCAATATCAAGTGAGCGAAGAGACACTTTACGTTTAATAACGATTGAGCGGTGTCTTTTAATGAGTTCTTTTAATAAATTGAGTTAAATTACGTGATATTTTCAAGGGTTCTATTTTCTTTCAATATTAAATATTTCCCTAAAATTGCTGCAAGAATCGGAATTTTGAGGTGGCGGATAACATTTTTCATTACACTCTTGCCAAAGAGTCCTAAGATCTTAAGTACTGCCAATTGTTCACTTCCCTTGTTTATTGTATTAAGTGCCTAATAAGCAAATAATCTAAAAGTAATAACTTAGTTTACGTTTGTTATCGGATGCCCAAATTTCTGTTATCTCATCGTCATTAACAACACCATACATTCATTAAGCGCTTAGTGCAGTCGATACTATCGAACAGATATTTGGGTTACAAAAACAGTCGGCCCGGGAACCGAACCGCGTGAATGGGCGGTAACGAACTTTCCCTAAACACTCGCCGACCCAAATCCGGTAAGCAAACAAATCCTCTAATAAGGCCACAGCACTTACATAATGCTCGGTCATGGGATACTGTCCGCTGGGATTCTCTTTCAATATAAAGGCAGGGTTGAGAATAAAAACGGAAAGTTTTAGCTACAAACTGAATATATTTTGGTTCGGGTGTCCCGGTCCTTTTTCGTACATTTCAACTTGTGATGTTTGCTACAAAAGAAAAAGTTATTACACGATTTTTACCAGAAATTATACGTAATTCTTATAAAGACCTGGGTCTCATACATCACAACAAGAAAGGTAGAGCTCAGTTTACGAGAGGAAAAAGGTCACTAATGTAGTGGTAGAACATACTGCAACAATCTGTGTGTTAAAATATGATGGTGATGTGATGTGAATTTCCTCAATTCATATCGTTGAAAGAACTTTGACAGATTTGGATACAATAATGTTCCAATCTAATTCCAAATATAATATTTTCGTTAACATGATATTTTGTGTTTGTGGCTCATAGCTCATAGTCTATACAACCAATAGCGCTTGATTAAAAACACCGTCAGCAGAACAAATCATCCATCCATTGATCTCACTTACATTGTTTTGATGTTATCACCCGCTCGTAAATCTCATTTTGTGTTACCAAGTGATAAATGGCAATTCGTTAATAGTTAAATAGGCATAATCGACGTGGGAGGCATTAATATCAATTTTAGATAAATTTAAATTATGGCTGATACATTTTTGATGAGCTTAAATACCGCTTGATAATAATTTTAATTCTCTAATTATGTAAGTAGATAATTTTGTGCGGCTAAACAAAGAATGTTCAATTATGTAATGTCAAATCAATGTGATAATTAGATACAATAAGTTAATGGTAAAGTTTTCAAAATAATTTTGAATGAAAAAAAGGTAACTTACCTAGTTAGTTCTAAATTTAATGCTAGAACCACTAACAAAAGCCAGGCATACTCGGGAATCGAACAATCCCACCTAAGCCATTGATTTAGTTAAAGACTTTGCAGAAAGTTTATATTAAGTTAATAAGTTTAAACATTAAAACAAAACTGACACTGTCAAAACGATTCACAAAGCTTTGTTTTGTTCCTATTTAAAAGCTCGAGTGCACTCACGCAAAGTTCATTGTACACAATTAATGTGTAGTACGGCCGGCAGCTAGGATCAATGTCAAGTGTCGTTGGGAATGAGTGTAGCGCCAACAAGCGATGAGCTACGATGATACGGCGACAGGCGGCACGCGCTTGGACGTAGGCAGGGGGACGGGGTCCATACAAATTCTTTTTTCTCTCTCTCTCATTTTGCTATCATAATGTTCAATTACACGAGGGCCAATTCTCGTGCACTCAACATTGAAGTCGAATTAAAGATTTGTATGGACGAATGTACTGAAATTTCTAAATTCGACTTCAATGTCGAGTGCACGAGGAATTGCTGCCCTGATGTTAGATTGCTGGGAAACGTAAAATTGGTAGGCGAAAAATATCGTAGCTCAAGAACATACGACATTGGACCAGCATCTAATCCGCCGAACAACTTTTTATTGCTTGCCATGGATAAGCCACGATTTAAAGAGCTGACAGCCAATCTTCAGTAATGAAGCGGCACTTGAAGAAGAAGAATGTTCAATTCTAAAAGTAAATGAAAATGCTTTGGAAGTCTATGTGTTTATTTTGCGGGTGGTAAATTGGTAATTGATATTCTCGAGTAATCAGCTACGTACCTATAATGTAGTTATAATATAATAACTAAAATATTAGAGAATATGTATATCATAAGGTAACCTGATCCCAAAACAAATTTCAGGTAATATTTTATTTTTGTATTAGGCGCATCAGAGTCCACGAAGGTTCCACAGAACTTTTTAATAGCAGGCCTACCAAGTGTAAAATTTTCCCAGATTACAGTTAAAACAAAGACACATAGAAAATTTAAAAAGCTTTGGAAGAATTTCGATCAAAGTTGAAGAGCAAACGTTATTCGAATAGGTTAGCAATAGTTTGAAGTGATGGTTAAAGCGATATAATTGTCTACCAATAAACTCCGTATTACGTGCCTATATGCACCCTATCTCCTAGTGTAAGCGCGCACGATCACAGTGCGCACGCGCATCGCACACTCCCGCACAGGAATTATTCGTCAACGTCGCGGCTTAGCTTGTATCGGGAACGTGATCGCGCGACTTCGGGAATTAATCGTACAACCTAAGAATGTCTAACGGGAACTATAATAAGGAAAACATGTCTTGTGAAATCGCTGTTACGTGCACCATAGACTCTGCTAAAACTATTAGGGTTATAATGCAATTTCTACCACTACTATGGTGTTGAATGGTGATGAACGCCCCGTTGGTCTAGTGGTTAAGTACGGGGCCGCGATATCGGGTTCCTAGATTTGATTCCCAGGTCAAGCAAAAGGATACTTCGATTTTTTCAAAACTTAAATAAACCTCAGCTTTGTGTGTGATCCTCAATCCACATTATGCAAAGCTAGCTAGCACAGCTAAACTGGTGGAAAAGCCGAATCACCTAAATGTCTTGATTTCTATGATGGAGGCCTTTGCCCTGCAGCGGAAGAGTATATAGGCTGATACTTTACTATGGTGTGGAATAATAAAATATCGTGATGAAACTTGCACTTTTTAGATAGGCAGTAGTCTATTATAGAATAAAAGATAGTATAGACAGTCTAAGAAAATCCTTTAACGTGACACAGCACTGCAACTCTGAGTGATATCAAGTACGTTCAGTGTTCCCTCTGGCATCCGTCGTAATATCGAAGTTGGTTCGCATAAGCATAGAATGGCATGAGGCGATGGCCTCAATTGAGCTTATTAGCGCATACCACAGCACGAACACACTTCTGGATACAAACAGGCCGATGTATGTCTTCATACACACTTCTGGATGCTGTGAGTACGTGCTTTGCGTCAGATTACTATACTATGTCCTCAAGTTGATTGAAATCGTAGGTTGTATGAGTAATGAGCTAGATAAATAAATAAATTCACACAACATCTCATAATTTGACTGACTCCGTACTAAACAGATTAAGCACTTGTCAATACAGATATCATACAACAGCGGAAACACAAATATAATACATAAATACATATATGTATTACACCCAGACACTGAACAAACACAAGAGTTCATCACACAAATGTTTGTCCAGGGCGGTGATCAAAATGCCAAGCCCACGATCTTTGGCGTGTGAAACATGGTCATTAACTAATGTACCAACGGCTCAGTCAGAGTTTGCTATCTTTTAAGAATCTCAGAACTCATTACAATCAAAACGATCTAAGGAACTCCAAAAACCGTCAAGACAAACCGTCGAACTAGATCAGACGCGGCTCCACTAAAAGCTTATTACCATAGACAATTTATCAATCCGCCGCCATTTTGTTCCCAAAGACCAAGGCATACCTCGGCCACAGAGTATATACCTCGGCCACCCGTGACTAACCGCGTATCCCCCGGGACCCGCTTATCAATTAACTTTCTTAATTACTCCGGAACGCATAATTAATCGCAGCTAGCGGGTAACGGAGAATAGATTTATTGTCCTTATTTATTGGAGGGCAATATTAATAAGGCTTGATAATGTAATCCGATCAGGGCCGGATGTGAGCCGCCATCATCCCTAATTAAGATTTTAGGAACGTTTCCAAAATTATTCTTGCCGCATAAAAGTGATAATTATAACCTACTTACTAACATTATTTTATCAAGTAAGTATTTTTCCGAAGTACCTAATAAATGTTTGTATATTTAATTTAGTACAGTGTAAAGGGCTTTGTTTTTTAAATTTCCATCGTAACTGGTACTTTATGTTTGCCAAAGCACCCTTAGGCTTACTGTCTGATTAGCTACTTAAAGTTCGTATTAGTATATGCATGCGGTTTTGTGTTAGCTAAACAGCAAACATATTCCATGACAAATCTAGCTTTTTAAAACCACAAACAAAGAATAAGGAAAAAATCTCAGTGTGCTTTCCTCGTTTGCTCCCCAGATACAGCATTGAGTCAAACTAAAGGCCCCTAACAGGTCTCTGCAGACTAAACAAACGCCTATAAGTGTGTAGATTACGTGACTCATCCCACGGAATCTGGGACCAGATGGCTGTCACAGCTAACTGACCTTATTGCAGAAGGATACGAGTTAAAATCGGGAATACGTTACGAGCAATGAGGTTAATAGTAATCTTCTATATCTTCTAAACTATTTATGAAGAGATAAATTCGATAGACATCAACAAATCTTACATCTTTTGGCACGGAGTGGAACTAAATGTTCCAAAAAGAAGGGCAGGTCACCATTTCTTTATAAAGAGGTAATTTAACAGACAAGGATCTAAACCGAGAAGGCGAAACACATGCGCGAGGTAATACAGTGGGCAGCACACGCTTTGGCTTAAATGGGACAGCTCGACCGAAGTGACACGAAGTGATACCACGGCGTCACAGAAAATCAGTGTGAAGCAGCCTTCGCTGTGCTGTATTTCTCCGGACTTACGAGGGAAAAGCGGGCTTATAGGTTGGTAGCGCACTTATGACTCCACTGGTGTTGTACAGGACATCCTTAGGACCACCATCAGGTGATCCGTCTGCTTATCTGCTATTTACGACATAAAAATCACTACACTTGTCACACTATGTCCAACACAAAACGCTCCAAAGATGGCCAGATCAAAGAGTTCACTGAAATCATAGACTATAGCATCCAACGCCACAGGTACTCGCAATATGAAACCGGCGTTAAGGAATCTTACAAATCTATAGAAAGCACCAATGTCCACTTAACTACCCAAGTTCCGCATACAAACGTTACTTTGCTACCACCAAAAAACACACCGCTTTGTACTTGTGTATTACAGCAAAAACAAACGCACAGAATTTGAAAAGAAAATAAAAAGCATTGTGTCGTACAACTGCTTTTACGACGTCCACTATTATAGACAGTTACGCAAGTTACTGCTTCTCCTTACATACTGTACTAGTGATGTGACTTGAAGTGAAATTCCGCTAGAGTGTTTTATCTACTTAGCTCGAATCACTCAGAGACGTCAATTAACTTTAATTGTCATTCAAGACAAAAATATTGACCCTTATTTATTACATATTAAAATATCTACAGTTAAGATAATGAACATTAAGGTAATAGCGACGTCTCTGAGCACGGCACTCAGTCCGTTCACCACTGCTGTGCAGTTCTGTAACACCGTATTTCAAACGGATTGATCGGCATCCTAAAATACTGCCTTGATAAAAAATCATATTATTACACTACCCTTTCAGGAGTGGAACTGCCCGAGCGCGAGTCGCTTGTGCTGTGGTGTTTCACGCCCCATTTGGGGAGAAGTGACATTGAGATGGGCTAAAGACACAGACTTTGTAGGGAGTGAAGAAACGCACCGGGGAAAGAGCCCTTAGCAAGTACCTGGTGAGCGTCTCCCAAGATTCGGTCCGTATGCCGAGACGGTAGGAAGGACCATGGGTTGGTGGAGGGACCTACCCTTTCAGGAGTGTGTTCCGCTTATCTCATGGGAATTCGGGATGCCTTTGATTAGTTCCGCGAGACTTCAGAAAAAAACCCCGGGAGTACCTATTGATACAAGAAAATAATATTGACACGTATATACGCAAAAAGACTATCCATACCTAATTAAGAAATGAACTCCGATAACCTTATTTACGTCTCTAAGTGCAGCAGCAAGTCACTCAACTGAGAACTCGTCGCATCACTAGCGCAAGTACCATGCACAGTTAGACCGACACCCGAAACTAGTTCCCGGGATTGATTATAAATTATCGGTCCATCAATCACGGCCGACAGCCGCGCCGGCGCCTGACTGTCTGCCTTCAATGCGCCGGGTTCGACGACTTCGGAATTAGACATCAAATTGTCTTATGCATTCTTGAGAAGGCCTTTGAAACCTCTCGAGGCGTCTCTCTCTCTCAACTTTGAGTGCTATACCCAATGCATCTAAAGCTGTCGCTTTTTTTATTGACACAGTATAATAGCTCGCCTTGTTCCCCTATGGGTAAGCAAAAGAAGAGCCCACGTTGCAGTTACAACGGACGCGACGATACGGCATCACATCCGTTGGCACTGCCTTACTGGCCCGCGTGATGCTTCTTCACGCTTCGTTTTAAGGAATCCAGGTTGTAGGATAGAGTAAACACATGCGATAGCAACGAGTTTCATTTCTTTACGATATAGCTTTAGAACCCAGGGTACGCTTAGGCCAGGATTCAGGATTTGAATCTGGTAATAACAATGGATCGACTCCCGTCTAACTTCGCGAGTCGCGACCCTTTAACAGGGGAACCAAACCAACTAAATCATGGTTAAACGTTTAAAAAATCCACAAGTAATGCTCTGATTAGAAACAGAACCCCCAATATGGAAGGCACGTTCTTAACCACTGATCTACCACCCTCCTTTCGATGCAAAAGTGTTTAAAACATAATATGAGTTAATCTGAAAGGAATTAATCGTCACAAAAATTCACATCCCTTTAATCACGGCTTTGCCCTATCGTAACTATAACGAAATTGATAGATCGCATGATTCCTCTCTAGTTGTCCCGTTGGAATATGAGGATACGGTAATAGGTTGCGCAGACACTTGTGCACTAATATTACAAGACACTTGTCCAATAATAATACAATTGATGACAAGAAACGCAAAAATATACAAGCTAGACTCTATCACTACGATACTCTGTCACAAATAATATACCTGTCGAAAATCCATATCCTCAATTTAACAGACACTTCTGGGTTAATACCATTAGTTCGGGTTCACAAGCCCCGAACCGATTATAGGATTAAACTCTTACATCTTGTTTTATTCGGCAAGCGCAAATAAACATGTAGTAGAAATTTTGTTTCTAAAATTTTAACATTTTAGTACGCCAAAGGACTGCGATTTTAACTGATATTTGATACATTATCGTGCTTTTTCAAGTTAACGTACAACGAAATACTCAACTCATACTTTGTTTTGGTTGTTTGTTGAACCCGAATAAATATTGAAAGCAAAGACTTTCTTTCCAAATAACCTGCACAAACTACACACACGCTGAAGAATAAAAATAAAATTTAACCAAATTAAAGAGAACACAGCCATTATTAGCGATTTTTATCGCAAATAAATTGTATTTTTAAGTGTAGTTCTAAGTATTTAATGTTATGTGCCATTGAATTTCAGGAGCATTACACTGAATTAAGTTAAGCATGCATTAACGTAATAAAAAATAAATAAAAATTCAAATATTTAAAGTAGCAGGCAAACTATACCTCTATTTAATTCCAAATGTCAGTACATCGCACCGACGACAAGTAAAAGATGGAAGCTAGAAACGTTTCTAATAACACGAGCAAAGAAATAAACATCTCACACAAGCTCGTTTTATACAAACAAAAACTCACATCGACAGCCTCCAGTGCGACGAGAAAACCAACCTAGACACAGCCCGACCTCATTTACACATGCAGAATATAACTTGAAAAATGTCGCGGGGAACATCAATCATCTTGATTGATAATGATAATCTTCACAAACAGAGAGGAGGTAAACACGACCTGCCGGAGCGACGCCCTCCTTACAACTATTAGGTTAAAAGAATTCGTAACACTAATCTTTATTAGGGCGAGCAGACTAATTAATTTAGGGACATCGAATTAACATTCGTGGCGCCCATTTTAGATTAGCCCCGCCGTTGGGGCTAAAAAGTGGAAAAGTTTAAGTTTAAGTGGTAAAGGGTTGTCTTGAAAGCCTGAACTTTTTAATGTCTCTTAATTTATTCCATTGGGTACTTTTCTGCAGTGCTAAAGTCTTTTGTCAGGGTCTGTATTGTTACTAATTAATTTTAAAACCTTTGTACCTACTACAAACTGAAAATAAAGAGCAATAAAAATGTAAACAACACACTAACCTAATACGGTGATCGCAAACCCGAGATATGTTCAAAAAATTCGAAACATACTACATATTTTTAAGGATCACGCTTCCTTTAAATTGGTTGGTTGGTTCATAAGAATTTAAAGCACACATTTCTCTAATTTTGAAAATGCTACTTCAATAACTACTTGGATAAATTTAAGAAGGTAGCAGACAGCACGTGGTCTCAAGATTAGGGCCTGGGCCCTAGCAACGCTAGATTAGGTCAAGGACAATTCACAGCACACATTTTGTTAGTTTATGCCAGACTATTGATAAACAAGATTTAATTAAGCAATGTTTGTGCAGATGTGGAGCTTCTATCAGCGTGAACCTTCGCGAGATAGGCCCGAGTTATTTTAACATCAGTTTGAAGTTTAACTTGTGTTATAAGTAGGTACGGCTGATGCAACTTCATAGGATTTTAATTAGTATTTTGTGGTATTACGCGTTTGAAAATGATATACATATTTCTTCATATTCAGATACGAAGTGTTATTTAGAAATATCATTTCCAGTGCAGCGTAGCAGTAGCTATAATTTTATAATTGTGTAGATATCTCGCATTTTTCATGTGGATAATTTACTTTGAGCCTGGTGGAGTCAAAGAACCTGCGATTGAATCTATGAAACGCCTAACGTGAATTATCTAATGTATGAATGTCAAATCTAAAATACAATGTAGATGATTTAATACTCATTCCGATTAACTCACGGTCATAATTCAGCACTGACTCGGCACTAATAGGATACCATTAGCAGAGATTTTAAAATGCCCTTCAATACCAGAAAGCCCCTTAGGTGTCAAGTCGTCAGGCGTTCTAAGGATTCCTATTTCTAGCCGGGGAATTCTCAGAATACGATAGCTTAGTTTGCAATTATTTGTTCCTCTTTACGGATACTTTAATAAATGTGATAGTGCTTAGAATTAGGTACTTGTAAATTTATGCATATTTTTTTCAGATTGCATCTATGAATCAGATAAAACTTCAAAAAATATACAGGATGAATATGTAAACATGTAGGACACGAAATTTTTTTCGATGAATTTGGAAAAGTGGTTGAACAAATGTTCAGAATGGTTGATAGAACACGAGGTTAAAGGGATGTAAATGTTCACAGATACACCCTATATAAGTTAGTTTCCCCAAGAAATAAAGATGATCATACCCTTCACGAGCCCCGCTTCCGCGTAAGGTACCTAAGTACTCCACTTTCGCTCCCAACAATTGCTATTCTATATCTCCCTGCGCATCAATCTGGCGCAGAAAGCGGGCTGTTGTGCGCGCGCGCTTCCTACTCGCCCTGAATGCCTCTCTGTGCTGAAATGGGCTGATCACAGCTGATACGTGATACTTGATCCGTATCTGTAGGCTAATAGTTTATTTGCATGAGCTTTGAAACTAATATGGATTGTAATTTGGAGACGGAGTTTAGTTCAGATTTGAAATGTTATTCTTTACACAAATGGAGGGTAACTCGATTCTTAGTACGTACTCGTAAGTACAAATGTTTTGGAAAATTTTACCAACATAAATTCAGATTCGTCCAAAGTCCAAATGTACTACTATGTGTTTAAATGTATCTTTCTAGCTGTACCCTTCACGTCATTGTCGTCATAACGCAAACATAGAAAAGGACAGCATTTTATTGAGATCTCTAGATCAGATAGACAATTCCATACTGAAAGATGGAATGGGAAAACATGGGATCACTTTTACAAAAGCTTCACCTGAAAGTGATCCCATTATCGTTGTCATTAGCAAAGATTTGACCTGATAGTCTACCTGTAAAACAACCAATGATCGTGTCATTAGTTGTTTTACAGGTAGACTATCAGGTATAGACATTTTGAATTTCGGATATGCCGTCGAGGTCGAGAACAATCTGTAGTATTTTATTTCCGACCCTAATCCTTAATTAAGAATTAGGTTTTAAATCTAATCCAAATAGCGCTCTTTTGCGAATGAAGCCTTCATAATAATTGGCGGTGGTGTTTTAACGCATTAACGCTATATCGAAGAGTAAAGCATTTGAGTATTTCCTGTGTCGGGGCGACAAATGATCACTTTACATTTTTACGTACTTTGAACATACGAAATAAGATTTTCAATGTACTTGAGATATTGTGCCAATTATGTCTGTTTTGATGTGACTTGTGTGGTCGTCAACTGGCGGATTGATTACAATTCGCGACTTTTGACTCGACACACATTCGTGTTCATTGTCACTAAAGACGTAACGAGCTCTATCATTATCTCGACTTCGTAAATGTATACCTAATATTATCTCTTTTTTTTCTATTTCCAATTACTTACATGTATAAAAAATCATAGTAACAGACAGTCTTATCTATTTTGTTGTGATGGGATTCGAATTTGTTATAACTATCGCATCGATGAATCGATCGAAGTTGCTCAACATTTCTAATAACAATAAAATGATCTAAAAATTTATACAATTCGTCTCGTAGAATGTATCAATCGAATTCGACTTTTCCATTCTACCTTCGATCGATGCCATCTTTCAACGATCAATCGATTGGTCTAGTAATACCCCAATAGATTCAACTAGCGGAATACTGTAGGCTTCTAGTTCTCCACATTCCTAAATCAAATGGAATTTTCATGTTGTCCATACACTGCCTACTTTATTAGGCGGTCGCAAATTGCAGCGCTTCGTTTGCCAGCTTATTGAGTGCCCTTGCGCAGAATGCACCGGCTTGTAGCAGTCCAAAGTATTCCGCACCTTTAGTTGCAGTGGTCAAGGCACGAAACCAGGAAAACTGACGACATTTGGGATGGACCCCGTACTGATAGTTTGGTGGTGGACCTCACAAGGTGGACAGCCTATCTGTTGAAGACCGCGTGAATCCATAGAAGTGACGGCACATCTCTGATCAGTTTGGATATGCTTGAGGGAGAGTAAGGTTTAACTGGCGGCGTCTCCTGACTGATAATGATGATGACGAAGTCGCAGCAGTCAATGATGTATGAAATCAGCATTAATATGTAGATCTGCATTTGTCAACCATGATGTCATGTCAAACTTATCCCGACACTTAGTATGTCTGTGCACATATCTCCGTCTGTATGCTAACAAAGTGTATGCAGATTAATGTAGTGACCGACATTGGCCCTAAACACCTCGGTGCTAACTAATTCCCCATTGTGCGCAAGCGCGGCGCTCGCGTGAGTTACAGCCTCGTAAGTGTCACTGCGCACATTGTTAGGGCCTATAAAGTTTTAGGGCCAGAGACTGGCACTTACGTAACATTCGCGTCAATGTTGCTAATAAAGGATTTAATGGGAGATGCAAATGTAGCCCTTGGCTGTTAGTGGTATCTTTTCGTGTCGCGGGGCGCGAATACGGAAACGGGAGAGCTTTTGTCGTAAACATGTTACCTTATACCTACCACTAAATTGAAGAACTTTAGATATATTGAAAAAAATACGCATAGAAAGACTAATTTATGGGTTTAGCCATTTGAAAATTGAGAAGGATCTAATGCTCTTATCTATGGATAAGAAAATTTGAAATTATGGTTACGTGTAATGTTTTATTTTACTCCAAATTTTTCACAACTATCTGGAAATACTAGAAAGAAAGAAAGAAAATACATTTATTACTACTGCAACAAAATTGTGTAGGTAGATCGATAAATTGTAAAATTACAAAAAAAAAATACTGAAAATCGATTCATCCGTTTGGACATAACTTATGTATATCTCAGTTTAAGGTACCATAGGGGTTATTATAATGACCCCTATGGAAGGTAGGTTTACGTATAGGTAGGTATACCCACACCATAAGAAATAAAAACTAAAATTGACTATTTTTAGTTCCTGATGACGTGCGAGGTTAAAGTACTCGCACGGCAGAATGAAGGGCAATAAAAGTTTAATTCTAGCTAACCTAAACATCGTTACGTTCGGAACTCAAACCGTGAAACTCACTTTGTTTTCTACACGTCGAAAATATTTATCGCCAGATTAGAGCACATTTATAATCTTCGAGTAGATGAATGTTGTTTTATTATCCTACTAAAATTATAAACGGGAAAGTTTGTAAGTATGGATGGATGTAGGTTGTAGGTAAGAGCTCCTCTTTCACGCAAAAACTACTGAATGGATTTTTATGAAACTTTACAATAATATAACTTATACATCAGATCACGCAGGCTACAATTTATAAAAATATAGGTATTAAGTGGATTGTCCAAAATATGACTGTAAGTAACTCCACGCGTACGAAGTCGCGGGCGGCTGCTAGTTCTAAATACACTCCAGCCCGATGTTGTTTAGACAACCACTTGAAAGTTGGCAGAGCTGTCGTGGTCGTCATATCAGCGATTATGATATGCGTCACAATATTTTGCCATTCTTCCCGCATTAAGGCTTTTAAGACATTTTTGGAGTGAATCATTCAGTATAGTTTTTACCTGGTCAGTCCAGGGTGTTAGTGAATCTTTGCCTTGCATTACACAAGCTTTTGCGGAGATAAGCCAACTCGACACATGATATGTGATGAATGCAAAGAAAGTGAGGATACGGCACTGTGTTTTATTTACAAGAACACTGTATAGATAGTCGCTCAGACTCTAGTCAACATCCATTATTCTATTAGAATAGAATAGAAAAATATTTATTCAGTGTGTTAGAGCTTTTAGCTCTCATTAAATTTTCAGTCGTATCACTCTTGCCAGAGAGTTCGTGGTCATCATGTGCCAGTATTTTCTGGTGTGGCTGATGTAGCACGCCTCACTGTGTCCCACCATCTGTGTTTGAATATTGTATTTTCACGAAAATTAGTCTGTGAATTCCCTAATAAAATAAAACAAAATCTGTTAGTGGTCGCTCTGGAGCACTCGTGCTCATTCATAATGAAAGTATTTAAACGAGCTCTGAATTCTACACGAACATTAAATTAATGAGTACAGAGGATTCCCAGCGAGCGAATTTAGCGACGGACGCACTGATACCCGCGGTTGCGCAAGCGCTGCCTTCGCGGGTCCTCCGCCGATAACGCAGTGTAACCCTGGCCCTATTCCCCGAGGATGTGCGCCAGAGAATGTGTGCCATGCGTTATGAAATTTGGAAACAACAAAAAATATAAAATGGCGTAAAAAACGCTTTTCCTCCGTCGTGCGCAGTGCGCACTTCCTAATGAATAAACCCTAATTTTTTAACTAGTGTGAATAGGTGTGCTTCTCATTATAAGTACTCAATCCATTGTAGGCTTCTTCTGAACTCCATGGTTTAGTGTAAAGTTAAGAACTAGCCCATTATCAATTTAAAAATAATGGCCATTTGCCTGTTAATACCCACTATAATACAGGGGTATTCGAGGGAGGGGTGGCATTCGAGGCTCACATTGGAATTGACCAGTAGTTTAAGTAAACTAAGTTTGAAAGCATTTTGCAAGTTTCAAAGAGTTCTTGTTAGATTTCCATGTGAGTAAACAAACACGAAATTATGTATTTTATACTGGGAATATTTCCCGATGACTATAGAATGACCCAAAACGCATTAACACCACGAAACGTGTCAATATTGATTTTGCCTTATTTAAAAAGTCCAATTTAAACAAATAGTAACCAAGTTTAGTGCAAATCATCAAATAATAACGTTTTAAATATAAATAAGTAAAACGAACATGCAATGGGACAATCCTGCAAAAAGGATTTCGCATCCGCATACGCTTTTAAACACGATACGACGAATGGTTATTCGAGAAAAGCAAATTTTAAAAATGTAATCAGATTTGTCTTTACACACGTTTCAGTAGCTATGAATAAAGTAAGCTTATATGATAGTACTCGTGTAGGGATTAAGTTACACGGCATACTTAAAACTATGTAGAGTTGCTGTCTACACAGAGCGAGGGACAGAGCTGTACGAATTGCCTCTACAAAGTAGGTACAATTTTTATCAAGGGTATGCATCCCCTTGTATGCTCTTTAAATTTTTTTTGACACTTATTAAACGTGTAGGTATATGGGTTGTTAATAAATGGCTTTTACGAAGTAGACAAACCTCGTTTGATATTTTAGCTAACCCCCTACGACTTTAAGCTTCCGTTCAGACAAATTTAAAACCGTTTGCCATAAATTAGACCACTCATATTGTATTTCAAATCATTAGGAAACTAATTACTTTCATACATGATATTTACGTTTTTATGTGCAACCTGATCAATACATACATTCACTAAATACATGCATTATTCTATGGAATTAGAATTGCTAAAGCTCACTTCTCTTTGCTGTAAGTTGTAGTATTTATTTCAAAACTTATACCTTAATAACTTATTAAGCGGACTTTACAATATCCTCAGCTCTACCATTTCGAGTGTTATACCAAGTAGCAGTACCCACGCAATGAAATATAATTATGGACATAAATCCTATTTTAGAATGTTTTTATGATACAAAAAATTACTCAAAGGAGAGCCATTTTCAGGTAAAGACCTGAAAAAATAAGATGACAAACTTACTCGTATTTGAACACAATCCTAACAATTTTGCAAAATAATCAAGTGCTACAACTGTAACCCTGGCACTATTCCACTGAGGATGTAGAGTTCCTCTATCGGTTTGTTGGACTAATTAATAGTTGAAAGTTCAACTATTACGAAATTTAGTTTAGCAGATATTACATTTATTTGAACCAATTTTGTTGAAATCTACAAAAGCTTTATGGAGCTTTTAAAAATACAAAAGCGAGAATAGTTCACTCTACATTAAAAATAAGTGGGTGAGAAGGTCCTCAATATAGTAAAAAACCAAATAACCAAGATTTAAAAAGTTTCTGAAAGTTTTAAAGAAAAACATGAAAATTTCCTTTGAATTTCAAATAAAAAAAAAACTGAAAACAAATAGCCACAATAAAAACAAAATTTTCAACATGCGACAATTTTGGGATAGTAACCAAATATTTTTCAGTCACATTACGTAATACAATACCTATCTCTAGACCTATGAGACAATAGGCGGCAAGCACCCGGGATCCGTCCGTAAAAATTAAATTGAGGTCCTCTAAATTGGAACACGGTTTACCATGCCACAGGAGTCCTGGCGGGAGGTCGCCTGGCGGAGGGCAGCAAGGGTCGGCCTGCACTGGGGACGCGCGGGCGCGACGTGCGACTGGCTCGGCGGCACGCGAGCGACTGACGGGCGAAATCGCGAGCCTTATCAATGGGCGCTGGGCGCGAACCGGCGCGCGCGCAACCACTTAGATCGATGGTGCTTCCGTTACGTTATTAGTGGAAGCTATTCTTTGGCTAATGTTTGTTTATTGCGTTCGCTTTAACGCGCAGAGCACTTGATGCGATTTGGATGCGTTTTTCTCCGAGTAAAACATAGTCTATGCATTTTTAGACAGTCTTACTTAATATTGTCAGACTACTATTTATTTCCTTATTGCTCCGTGTTAATTGCATAAACCGTTTGCAAAGAAAGATAATAATAATTATAAGTTGTTTTTTTTTTTCAAAACAAGATCAAAAAACATTGGCATGTCAGCAAATACTTACATCCTTTCAAACACTTAAACCACTCGGTATTGGCAAATAACATTTAAATAAGTTTAATAAACAAATAGGTAATATCTGTTTCATCAATAAACATTCGTGTTGGTGCTGGAACCGACGACCCTTGCGTCTCAACGACTGCGGTAGAGGGGTCGTCAATTTGCCTGTTTTTTTTTTATTTTTTATTAACGTTGTAAGACCCAAAAGCCTTTTAAAAGGCATAAAACAATTGATTTTCCATTGTATCTGCTGTCTGGGCCTTATGACGTTAGGGCAAAATGTTTGCTCTCCCACACAACATGACTGAAAAGATCAGCCAGCTCTGTATGAAAGTGAATTTATTCTCACGAATTTGTTTAAGAATAAGTCGTAACCATCTACATGTATATAGTCCGTGGCAAGAAAGTGTAGTTATGACCTTAAGTGCGCAGAAACCAATTTTGATAGAAAGTCTTCTTTTTTACAAGTGCGCAAAATAACGGTCTTCGCTATACTTTCGTGCCTCCAGCTATACCGAACCGATACATCCTGTGCAAATCAACCTAAGTGTTCAGTTTTTTAGTCAGTTTCAGTACACAACAAACGCATTTAATTAAATTTACTTACTTGCATCCGTGGTAATTCCATGTGTCATAAAATTATCTTTAGTTATTCTAGCAATTAATACTAACTACCACCTAGCCTTAGTTATGTTTTTAGGGGAAAAATCCCAAACTTTTTATCACAAAAACCCACTTTATTTTCTTATTTAAATTGAGATACATTGAATGTGTATAGTTAGCACGTGTTATAAAGAGGAATCAAGATACAGTAGTAACTTTAATGCCAAACGCAAAACTGCCAAAGCAATTCAGGTGCGCCTGAAGAATTTCATACAAATATAACACACTGTTTTATTAACCCTGATAATTTCTGTTTACTTTTTTCGCTATCTTGTTTCCTTATAATTTAAATATATTTTCAACAACTTTCTTATGAAACGTCATATCAAAGAGAGAGCCGCCGATTCTCGTTCATTAGACTAGTGGCCTGCCCTCACTTCGTTTCGTTTTGCTATTAGATCAAAGCTTTGCCGGTAGATTGCGCTGGGGGTCGATTACATTGCGAAGTGTTTCCCTATAAGCCTTGTCGTTGACTCTGAAGTTGCCTCTTTATAAATAGTTTGGATAAATATTTCCTACAACATCTCATACATTGATCTATAATTACTTTCATACTTTCTTTATCTTAAGTAGTTTAAGCACTGGGGTATCTAGGTTTAATTGAATTATTGTATTTACGTTTCTCAGTTGTCCGACACATTTTCTTACGATCGCCGATCATCGTCTCATAATGTTAAAACCTCACACATATGTTTAAAATTCGTCTTTGATCGGGATGTTTGTTCACTTGCATGTGATGGTATCCATGGACCGACCTTCAAATTCTTATGCCATGTGTAACGAGCATATGCGTCAGATGTAATCATTGTACTCG
The DNA here is from genome assembly GCA_014851415.1 of Cnaphalocrocis medinalis. NCBI lineage: Eukaryota > Metazoa > Arthropoda > Insecta > Lepidoptera > Crambidae > Cnaphalocrocis > Cnaphalocrocis medinalis. The sequence goes on along the minus strand of CM026291.1, from coordinate 9,256,656 downwards.
TATTACTTTTTGAAATGTGGTTTTATTAGTAGTTACGACACAGATTAAAACTTAAGTTAAATTGGGAGTGTGTTTTAAACTATCAAATTGAATGAGATAGCACAGCGGTAGAGATGCAAAGCAAATGAGCAATATTGCTGGAGATTCAGTGGCGTAGCGTGGGTATGAGCGGCCCGGGGCGGAAGAAAATGCTTACCACCCCTGAACCTAAAAAGTGCCTATGTTCTTCCTAACCCGCCATTGGAGATAGGGCCACCACCGACGTTTTACTTACCGAGATACTTGTGTCTTTGTATTGAGCTCTACCAGCTCTATATTATAATTTTTAATATGTACTAGATTATATTAAAGACAGATATATGTACATAAGTGGATGATTCTTCTTTATCAACAAACTAATCATCAATTTCTTTTTTAAATAGTACTAAAAGTTAACCCATAAGTAAACCTTGTAATCTTGTAACTAACTATATCAGACTTTTTGGTGTATGCAGGGAGACATTTTAAAATCCTTTTATTAGGTTGTAACTTAGTAAAAAGCCATTAAATTCCTAGTTCACTTCACTTTCAGATGTGAAACGAGCTTTTATTACCAAATACATACTCGCCGTGTCAACGTAAATTTTATCGAATTATTTTTGTCCTCATAAAGCAGTTCAAGTTTTATAAGAGAACTAACTTAATCTTCTTTTATACAATTAGTCTTGATACTATTATTATAAGGGGTTGTTTATATTTTGTGAATAAATAGCTGGGTAATTCTTTGAGATCCAATTTTCATTCTCAAGTCCATTGTTTCTGTAAAATGTTCATCAAAATTTTACTTAAAACTTTTACAGCTGAAATGTCAAGCAGTGTAGTACCTGAAAATCCTTCCACCAGTAGCTGCTCGCTTCCTTACTTACCAGTTAATTTACTAGTGAACAGTAGCAAATTTTGGCAAAGATTACTGCCAAACGCGACCGACCGGGTAGACAACTCGCCATCCCGGAGTGACAGACAAGTTTAGGCTGTGTGTAAAAGAATATAAAAATCTGTCTGTACGTACAAATTCTCTGTCGACTTGTCCCGCTGTACAGGCTGATGGCCCACATTCGGTGTTGACCCGCCGGCTCACGGACACCTGCCAGGTGGCGCTTTGTGCCCGCCACTGGCGTCGCCATCACTCCGCAAGGACATTCACCTCGCACAAAATCCTCTTATAGTTTAAAGTAGGAGGTAATAGTCTGAAATATTTACTATCTGTACAGTCACGTGCACCAATAAGTATACAAGCTCATTCAAATATGAACCTTATAGAGTCCTGCATAAGAATCGAGGTGTTTACATTTTATTTCAGGCGACTGTACGCACCACTTCATTGTTGATTCCGCTCGACAAGCGCGACCGCGGTAACTTATATTCGGTGTTGATCCAGCGCCCTGTCTTGAGGCGTTAAGAATACTGCCAAAGTATTCCCGATCGGATGAAAGAGGTGGATAAACGTGCTTTCAGGGTTACGTGAGAGTTTTCCCACTACTGGGGAGTGGGTCCCTCAGCACACTGGACGTGCTGGTAGGTCGCGCAATCAAGAGAGCTGCATTACGTCCGTCCGTCTGTTCGTCTGCCCCCTATCTCATAAAAAAAATACGCCAAGAAGTACTGTGATTCGCATTTCGGTCTAGTCCCGGCTTTGGGGTATCCGACTGCAAATGCGCTGAGATGATCACCCCAGAGATTTTGAAATAGAAAAAACCTAAGCTTCTAAGTATATAGGTACGAGCAAACGGTATATTTTAAGATTCGTGTCAATTTCGGAGGTTATAATGGGCTTGAAGACTTCCAGTGTACTTTACTCTATTTTTATGGGAATGACTTTTGTACTAAAATATAATGTGTAAAGTATAATGTGTCGAGCGTTCTATAACATCATAGATTGTGTTTACAATCTTAGTTTAGCCCTTGGCGTTACTTACCGGTCTGTTAAATGAACTGTCAACACTAATAATAAATTGTAATGAATAGTGATCAAGCTGTCGAAACTAATTACGTTACTAGTGGCAGTTTTTGTGAGCACTTATAAAATGGCAATATATAGGGGAAGGTGGGGACCCCTCGTACGGTTTTCAGATTTTATTTTTTAATTTTTTTATTTTTCCATGAATTAATCACATGACAACTTAAATGTATAGTCTAACTATCTGAGCTTCATATAAAAAAAATACAGGTGAATTAATCTAATGTTTCAACTATTTATTATGATTTAAACTAAATCTGGAATATGTACGAATCTGCCCCGAGAACGGGGCACCTACATACAGTGTTGGGGGTACCTTCGTACGCTGTGGGGTAGTTTCGTACGTACGATTAAAACGACCCTTAAAAATCAAAAATCTTTTATTAGCATTGAAATTAGACACAAACATAAATATTTAACTTATATTAAACAAAAAAAAAATATTTTTCTGGTAGTCAACAAACATAACATAGCCTTTTTTGTATAACAAAACTTCAATGACTTTCCTTAAAATTAGCGACATTTGAATGACTCCTGTAACAATAAAATACGAAATCGCTTAATTTTTCACAATCTAAAATCAAAAATCTTTTATTAGCATTGAAATTAAACACAAACATAAATATGTAATTTCTATTAAACAAAAATGTAATACTTTTCTTGTGGTCAAGAAAAATAACATAGCGTTTTCTTTGAAAAACAAAAACGTAAATGACTTTTTTTTTAATTAACAGCAATTAATTACTTGAATGTAACAATAAAACATGAAATTGCTTCATTCGGACGCGTTCAAATGTGCCCCATCTAGTTCTGTCCGAAAGTGCCCCACTAACCAAATGACAACATAATATAACATATTTTAATATTAATTGGAAAACGTCATGAATTAACTATTGAAAACGTAACTTAAGTATATTTTGCTAGTTACTAATAGATTACTTTACACAGAAACTTATTTTAGCTACAGTAACAATAGACAAAAACATTCGTCAAAAATTACTCACCGAGCGCCAAAACACATTCGTTCCTGTCGCTTCACACTCACCGCTCCGAATGGCGCGATACTTCGTTGACGTAAGGCTGTTACCGCGACTCACGCCCACGTACAAAAGCAAGACCGTACGTTGTATCGTTTAAAAATTATTTTGACTGTATGAATGTGCCCCGCGTACGAAGGGTAGGGATCTTCCCCTAGGTATCATTTTTAACTTAGAATCCAATTACCTACATCTTAATTTAGTGTACCTACTTAATTTAGTAAAGAGGAATTTTCATAGGTTTGTGAAAATTTTTAAGGTTCCGTACCCAAATAAAACGAGGCCTTTTTATTATTAATCAAGATCTAATGATGATGATGATACCCTTTTTGGACTTGTTCCTCTTTCCGTATTTACTAGGCCAATTAACGAACTGTAAGACGGTAACTTGACGTGTCGCCGTTTGTACATACACTGGCAGGAATAACAATAAAGCAAGGACTTCCTTTACGTTGCATTACTAATTAGGTAAATTATTATCATGATAGGTTTTCTTTGCACTCGTCTTCATCAATTACACACGAGCGTGACAACCTCGGAATTATTTAAATTAATTTAATAAAAATTAAAAAGTAATTTAATATCAGTTGCAGCTGGATCAATTCGCTTCGACATGGAACAATGACTGAACCAGTGAGTCAAATTTATAATAAAGCATTACCTCAACTCGAAAATTTGTGTGCACCGGAAAAACGTTCATATTCAAAATAGCTTGGAAAAGTAGGTTATTTAATTTTTATTGTTATGCATGGCACATACCAATTAAATAAATACAGACAATTTGCAGCGATCACCTAGTCTACAAGTGAAGCATTTTCTGTGCTATTTATTTATCCTTACGAAAGAGGTTTAATAGTTTAATATTGTAGGCACTTGTGACTCTACAGCCGTGGTCGTCAAACTGCGGCCCGCGGGCCGCATGCGGCCCGCAGACGTTATTTGTGCGGCCCGCGATATAGTAGATTTATTTAATTACTATAATAGACAACTACATTTTCGTACGTATCAGAAATCAGTTTAGTGTGGACTACTATGGATAAGTACGGTCTATGCAAATGCTCTTGAAACGCATATACTGCGGCCCGGGCCCTGATGTTCATATTGATATGTGGCCCTTGAAGAGTAAAGTGTGACGACCGCTGCTCTAAAGACTAGTGTCCATAGGCAGCGGTAAAAGCACCATGCACCATCAGGTGATCGGTCTGCTCGTTCACTACCTAGGTATGTCTCTCTCATCTTAGCGAGTAATTCCTGGCTGTATCTAAATCTGTCGCTTTGTAGCCCTGAGTACGCTTATACCATGATTCCGGATTTGGGAAGTCTGGTAAATTATAAAGAAGTGTCTGCCTTCTGATCTCCGAAAGCCTACAGTGGATCCAGATAACTGACGTACTACTTATTAAGTACCTATTCTGTCATGGTTAGGTACAGGTTTCAGAAACTATCCGAAACACGACATGCAGGTTTCTACGCGATGTTTTACCTCATCGCCGTGCTAATGGTATAAATACGCACATAGTTCTGAAAAATCCAGAGGCGCATGTTCGGATTCAAACCATGTACCTATGGAAGGCGCTTTCTTATCCACTGAGCTTCCATCGCTCAAAGCTACCATCGTTCCTATATCAACCCCATGTATCAGAGAAGAAACACCATGAGACCGCTTCTCCATTCATGTTTGCCGCTAATCCCCTGCATTCCTCCGAAGTTTAAACACAATGTCCACACTCCACAATCTTATCTCGCTCTTAGACTAATATCTATGAGATGGCGAATTTTTTGCCGCGTGCGTAACCGTAACACGAGCCATGAGGAAATCGCACCGACGGGAATAACAAACAATATGTACCTACACGTACATCATCAACTATACAAAACTGTTGTGGTAACCTGATGAGTGGCTGACTTCGATCACAGACACCCTAAATGCATCGTGAACGCATCAAAAGTGTCGCCGTCCATGAAGGCTCCATTCGCAAAACATTTTCTGAATTTTATTTTACCTATACTACATAATAGGTAAATAGATAATGTTTATTGGCCATAAAAGCAAAAGTAATAACAAAATAATTGCAGTTTATAAGTACCTAGTGTACATTTTGCGGCCAACAAGGCACAACCTCAGCATTTGTTACTTGTTTGCTACAGCAGCTATAGGCCGCTGCGCGGCGCTGATTTTCAGAAAAAGTAACACAACAACTTTAAGACACCCCTTACCTACTCTTCTTCCTCCGATGGGGCCTCCGATACCTTACTGAAGGTTCGGTACCTTACGAGTTTACGACAAGTTTCTGAATATGTTTTTAAACTTTCGCGTTGCATTATACAAATACTTCATATAAACGGGACTAAACGCGACGAAAATTAATAAGTAAGTACAACATTCTAGCACTTACTGCTTGACGTTTCGACTGCGTTACAACAGCCGTGGCCCAAGCGCATCATAGATTTGGAAACTCTAGAGGTGTACCTACGCTCGTATTTAAATACGCATCATAGATTTGGAAACTCTAGAGGTGTACCTACGCTCGGATTCTAATCTACATCCTGGCGTTCGGAAGACCAGCGTATCTACAGTAATTTATTACTGAGTATCTTTATCAAACTTTTAAGTAATAATGACTCATTCTAATTGAATTTTGTTTGCTTAATTCAAATATTTTCAGACAGTGCAATAAACTGCAAGTTATTTCAATGGCAAACAAGCTATTTAGGTGTTATCTCTCAAATGATATGCCAATCATAAACAGTTTCGCGGGGAGAGTATGTAGGTACGATGAAAATTTACATAATCGCAAGCTTAAGTTTATGCAAAATATTATGATTGTGACCGACATCTAGGTAGAAAGGCCTTCTTGTAGTTTGGAGGCAATAAACGTAATGAAGTAAGTACCTATTATGTATCAAATGTAAGTAATTTATTTCATTATAGGTATCTATTTCTAGGTTCTATTATTATTTATTTTTTTTTCTCTTTTTCATCTAATCTATGATTCTGTTAGTAGTTGGTAAGTTTTGGTAGGTAGGTATATGTTGTTTTCTGCATGTTTATTCTTTTATTTAAAGCGAACCAGCGTTGCAGCAGTTGTTCGCGGCAGCTGCAGCATAATGCTGAGGCTGAACCTTGCTGGCCGCAACATCTGTGTATCTTTATTTTTTCTTTTTTGTGTATGTGTAAATTGTTGTGGTCACTATATAATTTCTTACTCTTACCCTTATCTATCTATACATAATAAAGAGGTAACGCCTCGCTCTGTGACTGACTGACCGACTGATCTATCAACGCACAGCCAAAACTAAGTACTGGACCTAAAATCATGAAATTTAAACCATAAGCAGTTTTTACTAATGCAGGCGCGTACTAAGAAGGAATTGTACGAAATTCGCCCCCTAAACAGGTGAAAGGTGGGGTTAATTTTATCCCAATTAAGGCAGCGACTAGAAAGCATGGCACCCGAGTCGAACATGTGACCACAGGTAGATAACCGGCACAATCGTTACCTAATTAGCTGAACGCTATCGCTGTTTGTGGAGGGTATCTAATCGCTGTTTGCCGCAGCCTCCTTGCTGACGACATGGCCCACTTACGAGATTTTACATGTTTTCGGTGGAAATACATTTTCTATTCACAATATACAGTGTTAAATTTTGAGATAATGCTGCAGGGACGAAGTCGTCAAGGACGTAAAGCACTAAACGTGCAGTTTTGGGCGGAATTGGCACTGGACCGATCTTAATGGCGAACTTTGACGTCGGAGGTCAAGTTCCACCTTGGATTTCTAAGCCAGCGTAATGTAATGGAATGTTAAGTGGACTCCATCTCTCAAGTCTCAAGATCGTCTTTCAAGACGAGCTGACGGATCACGACGATGATGGTAAGCGATTACCGCCGCCATGGACGTGCAACACCAGTGCATTTTCCGCACTTAGACCACAGAGGATATAAATATCCTCTGCGCTTGGACTCTCTTACGGTCCATTGTACGTAATGAGATCTGCGCCAGCGTAGGAAGTTGAATTTTGACAGCAGGTAAGTACCTAAAAAAAAGGTTGCGGCTTGCGAACACTCCATTGCGAGTATTCTTCTTCATTTATATGCTGAAGAGATCAAATGAGATTGGATCAAAGAGTCCAATCTTGAAATCCATCGTTTATTTAGGAGTGAATTGGGATAATATCATACTCCCCACGAACCGTAAGTGATTCAATTGCGTTAATTAACGCGCCAAGCAATATCGCTAACGGCGTTATGTGATGTAACCTGCCGATGGATCAATTGGCTTATCTGAGCCTTGGTGGCTAGTTAAATAATCTGGACGCAAATGGTAGGAAAACTTATTACTTATGAGAAAACAGAAGGTTGTCTGGAAACTGGAATCACCGGCGATCTTAAACGTAGGTAACTAAAAATACGAGTATCATATGTAGGTACCTTATATGTTATAGGTAAGTAGGCTGTTGGGGCGGGCTGTTGGGTTGGGGTTTCAGGTCGGCAGCGCACTTGTGACTCTACTGGTGTTGCTAGGTTGCTAGGTGTCTATGGGCGGCGGCAATCGCTTACCATCAGGTGATTCGTCTGCTGTTCTGCCACCTATTATATAAAAAAGTCAATAGAAGAAAATATAAGTTTTTATTGATAAGTACTCAACATTATAGTAACAAGTTACCTATATCATCATAAAGATCTGGGACTAAACCCTGATTTATTAATTTATTTAAACATTTTAGAGCCAGCCATAAAAATGCTAAACGTGCTCAAATGAAGCTCAAGATAATGGTGGCCATTTCAATTCTTTACGTGTTGTATATTAAGTGCGGATAGTGTACGCAAGCGCCTGATGTCACCGGCGTTTATAGGCCGCAGGGCTGGCCTGCCGGCGGCCTACCGACTCACAATGATAATTATAATTAAACATTACGATTCTGTGATAGGTGGCAAGATGAGCAAAGTACCTAATTAGCCCTTACTACAGAACCGCAATACCAAGTGGAGTCACAAATACGCTACCAACCATTAAAATAGCGCTCCCATCACTTTGGTGAGTTTCTAACTTAAGCAATCACGACAGAAGCTCCTAGGGTACTTAGAAACCTCCTGGGCTTATCCTTACAAGTTTGGCTGCGGCGGTATTATCTATACCTGAGGCTCAGGTCAACTCAGGTCCTGAGATGTAAGAAACAAGCATACTCCTTCCTAATCTAAAAAAAACTGATTAGATGCCGGAATTTATTATTGTCATCAGAAGACCAATTCTAGAGGACTCGACATTGAAGTCGAATTAAGAGATTTCATACATTCCATACAAAATGTTAATTGGACTTCAATGTAGAGTACCTACACGAGAATTCAATTTGCTTCTAGAATTAAAAAAATAAAACACCGAGTTGAAGTTTTGCGCGGACTCCAGGCTGAAAACTGGCAGGAATTGGCGCAGGACCGACCTAAATAAAGGCTCTTATTATCGCAGATCAAGGCTTACCTTGGATAGCTGCGCCAGCCTAGTTACTTAGATTGAAAAAGATAATGCTCTCGGGAACCAAAATCGATAAAGAATCTTTTGCCGATTACTGAACGCCATCGATAAACAATTCACAGCGGCCACAGTTGACACTCTCGCGTTTGCTCTGCGCATGATTAATAACGCAAATATTATCCGTCCTCGCATCAATTATGTAATGTGCTCGGAGTTGGCAACTTGGTATTTGTTCAACAAATCGGCTTCAGAACACTCACTGCTCGATTAGGCAAATGGGTTGATTTGGTGAGTTTGACGTAGAATTACCAACGTCTTTCGAACAAGAGGTCGTAGGCATAATCGACCGCATCTACGGAGTTTTAAAGAACGGTATTAAGCTCTGTGTCTTGGACAACAAGACCCAATTTGGAAAAAGGAGCCGGCTTACAGCTTTAATATGACACATTAGCAGAAAACCTAAGACGTTTTTTTATGTGATAGCAATGAGCAGATATGTCTCCTGATGTTAAGCGATATTGCCGCCGCCCATAGACATCAGCAACACGAGTCACAAGTGCGCTGCCGACCTTTAAACCCCTTTCGCCCCAATTGAGCCACTACCCTCACTCACTCCACGAAGCACAGCGCAGACGCTGCTTCACGCTGGTCTTCTGTGAGGTCGTGGTATCACTCCGGTTTAGCCGGATATTCGTGCCGAACCGTGGTTATCCCACAGTTTAATGCGGGATTGAACCTTTCCACATTTGCAGCAGGTGAATTGAGCGCCGCTGCGGTTGTGCGCAGGCTTACCAAGTTGAGTTTGCCAAGCTTCATCATGATTTTTGGACACCAGTTTTCCTCCACGACAGACGTTCAGCAGCGAGCTCCTCCCACTCTGCCAAAGAGAAGTCAGAAACATGCATATCGCGCTTAACCGGTACCTGAGTGATTCCTCAAAAATCTTTAGTCAGCTCGTAAAATTACTTGCACAACAAAGTAATTAGATCTCCACCCGTGTATAATGTAGAGTGATCTATCCGATGCTGCACTAAAACAACACCGAATTAGGCTATGTTTGTGTTATCATATCGCATAGCGCCGCGTGCGCATCGTAGAGATCCTCGGCTGATAACGAGAGGAATTTTAAGCGGCATTGTAAATGTTTCGCATTTTTGGTACCTAAGATTGAACACATAATTTTAATCGCGTTATAAAATTATTAAACTAGGATAAACCTAGGAGATAAAGCTTAATTAAGTACATTAAGAATTCATAACTAACGGCCGCTGTCAGAGACGTCATTTAAGCTAATGTTCCATTATTTAAGTTGGTATCGGTAATCTTTATGCGTATTGAAATAAGTGTCAATATATTTTCTTAAGTAACCAACTTAGTAATCAACGACTCTGAGTGCGGCAGTTACCTAATTGCCTAAATACCCACCATTTTATTATTGCGGATTTTTAAAGGCTTGGGTGGCGCAGTTGTTATTACAGGTTAAAACGCAATAGTTGCGGGTTTGAAGCCGCGTCAAAACACATTGTTTATACTGATGAAATATAGGTAGGTACGAATATATTGGTTCTTGGTCTCATAGTAACTGTAATAACAGGGAAAACCCTTAGGTAATCCTGCATAAACTGGAAGGACTTATAATTATCATATCAAAAATGAGTTACCAACTTCATTTCAAATTGTTCACATCCGCATCCAATTCACACTGCACCTCTTACGAACAATGTAACAATGTGTAATGCAATAGCTAGGAAACAATTTCTTATTTAAACTTCGTTCTACACTCATCCTATAGTGGAGTTTGTTGATTTTGCAATCAAAGTCCACGTGCCTTTATAAAGATGGACCTGGCTGCCCCCGCGGAAGTCCCTGCGCCACCTGACTGCAACTTATTAGCTATCTTAATTTTACAATTGACGTGTTTTATCCCATTTGATGCGCCTACGCACCACTATTTTTAAATTGTACGGTTGCATTCATGAATCTAATGTTAATCCTAGCGATAGATGCTGCAATTGTTGAGTATGTCCGGTTTGTTGCTATGAAAATTTTAAAGGCGTTTTATTATGAGTTGTCTAAGGGAGTTGTGTTGTGTGTGTTGCTTTTAGCTTTCCACAATCTGCATCGTGTTTATTAACGTTTCGGAAAGTAAGTATTAGTTGTGACAGTGAGAGAGCAAAGCTTCGGCATGAATGGGCCGGCTCGACCGGATCCACCACGTCCTCACAGAAAACCGGCGTCAAGCAGTGCATGCGCTGTGTTTCGCCGAGTGCGTGAGGATAGCGGAGGCCCAATTGAGGGGAAAGGGGTTGAAAGTTTGGCAGCACACTTGTGACTCTACTCGTGTTTGTGTCTATGGGCGACGGCAACCGCTTACCTAAGCTACCATCCGGTGATCCGTCTGCCCGTTTGCCACCTGTCACAAAAAAAAAATTGCTCCGTCGATGGGGTTACGTCGATAAAGTCACCCACAAAATCCAGTCCCTTCATTGACTTCCAGAGACTGCATTAACCATTAAGTGATCTAAAAAAGCTGCTAGCTTGTTGCTTTTTATACTTAGGAGGTATCTACCTATACCTAACATGATAGGTACTTACTCACTCGTAATAAAATTGTAACCCAGAATACTAAATTGAGCAATAAAATCAGAGTGCACTTAAACCTGCATCCTAGGCCTGAACCATTAGCCGATCAGCTCGACGCTAATGATGATGGAGCAGCCGAGGTCAGGACAGATGATCGTTGATACTCAGATATAAATAGGCCTCTGAACCTATCACAAGTCATAGTCCATTAAAGAGGATTTCCACTTTTTCAAGTAGGATGGTTGATAAGTTAATACCGCCGCCCTTGGACATTCGCAACATCAATGGAGTCACGCTACCTTTTAAACCCCCCTTCCCCCGGATTGGGCCTTTGGCACCTTCACTCACTCTGAAAAACAGCGCAGACTGGATCATGTTTCCTGTGAGATTTGGTATTCGTCCGGTCCAGCCGGCCCATTCATGCCGAAGCGTGGCTCTCCCACGGATAAAGTCATCATCAAACAGTTTCCCACCAACAACACAGTTATCAGGCCCGATTACACATTTCCACATGCAAGGTACCTACGAGTACATTGTAGCAATTTGCAAGAGCGGCTGCGCAAGCGTCGGTGTGAGAACGGCTCTGCCGTGTTACGCACAACTCTGCTATCTCAAAAAACATAGTTTTGAGAAAAATGGCTTTGAAGTTTTAAACAAACATTTACTTGTAGCGTTTTAAGGAAACATGCTATATATTGAAACTGACAGATTAGGTGTGTAAATGCTTCTAGAACATATTGACATATAATTTTTTTTTATATCTATAAAACTTAATTTTTAAATTGAGATAAACGAGTTTCGCATAACCAGAACTTCATACAAATGTGGTTACGCGTCGTGTGATAACTTAAGTTAGAAGAGTTGGGTGCAACCAAAACACACGATGCAGGGAAAGCCTATCTATGTTATCTACTTAGTTGTATTAGATGCGTTTGACTAAAAGGCCCTGTTTTCTGACTAGTGGTTAACCAATTGTCAAAAAACCTTAACAAATTGTTAAATATCGCTGAATTGTATTTTTTGACCAATAGTTAGCTGAACCAATAAAGCGATTGCTAATCAACGAAAGTGGCCCTGGCGAACCACCCACCAACCCGCACTGGTCCAGCGTGGTGGGTTATGGTATAATCCTCCTAATGAAGAAGACATTATTGCCTCGGCCCCCAGTTCCCGGCAGCCCTGCTATTCTGGTTTTGTTAACGACAGGCAGACAGGCAGGGGGTGCTAAGAATCTCCGGGATAAGGAAGGCCGCCATACCACACTGACCGAAGAACTCGACCAAGTGGTGAAAATCCTTCGGTACGAGGGTGCAAAATTCTGTGGGTTGCGACGTACGGGCAAGCGGTCTAAACTTTCGAAAGAGACTCTGGGCCTAATGGACAAGAGGTGGAACGATCCATCAGTCACTTCGGCAGAACAACAGGCTCTGAATAAGTCCATCTCCAAGCTGTTAAGACGTGACCTCCGAAGCTTCAATGCACTCTCAATACAGAGAGCAATTGAGCAGAACCAGGGGCCCAAAGTCTTCGTACAACAGCTTGGAAGAAGCCACCTGTCGAAGTTGACCATAACAAATGGAGAAGTCACCACGTCATAGCCAGAGATTCTTTCGGAAGTTTACACCTTCTATAGCCATTTATAAAATCAAAGTCAAAGCCCCGGGAGAAGACGGAGTCACAACCAAGCTTCTGAAAGCCGGTGCTGGAGGAACTTTTCTCCGGAAGAACTCTTAGGGCGTGGCAGCGGAGCTTGGTCGTATTGTTCTTCAAGAAAGGCGATAAACCTTACTGAAGAACTATCGACCAATTTCACTCTTATGTCACGTCTATAAGTTGTTCTCAAGAGTCATTTCGAATCACCTTACACGAAGACTTGACGAAGCTTAACCTGCAGAGCAGACCGGGTTCCGACGGAGTTATAGCATCATATACCATATTCACACAGTGAGACAGGTTATACAGATGACCAAAAAATATAACCAGCCCCTGTGCATAGCGTTTGTAGACTAAGAGAAAGCTTTGACTCCGTCGAGAACTTCTCGAGGCCTTACAGAGGTGCAAAGTCGATTGGCGATATATCGAGGTGTTAAGGTGTCTGTATGACGCCGCCAATATGTCCTTAGTAATCCAAAATGGCCAAACCGAGCCTGTCCTGCTGCGACGTGGTGTGAGACAAGGAGATGTTATATCTCCGAAACTCTTCTCCGCTGCGCTGCAGGACATGTTCGAAACGCTTAACTGGAAAGAGCGCGAAATCAATATTAATGGCGATGTCACACCTGCGATTCGCAGACCACATCGTCATCTTGGCAGAAACCTTACATGACCTACAGGAGATGGTGAGTAGCCTGGCTGAATCTTCCAAACACATCGGTCTTCGGATGAACTTGGATAAAACCAAGGTCATGTTCATGAATATGTCTGTCTAGGACAAACGCTCCAATTAGGCAGAAACAACTTCGAGAGAGAAGCTAATAGAAGAATTCACCTAGGCTGGGCAGCATTTGGTAGGCTTCGTCAAGTCTTCTCATCGCCCATCCCTTAAAGTGCGTCCTCCCGGTCATGACTTTTGATGCCGAGACGTGGACACTCACCGCTGGAGTAGTCCACTTGTTTAAAGTCGCTCAAAGAGCTATGAAAAGGGCTATTCTCAGAGTATCTCTGAAGGACCGCATCAGAAATGATGTTATCCGACAGAAAACCAGAGTCCAGAGTCACAGACATAGCCCACCGAATTAGCAAACTGAAGTGGCAATAGGCTGGTCACATTAGCCGCAGAATTGACAACCATTGGAGCCGTAAAGTCCTTGAGTGGAGATCGCGACTCGGTGAGCCAAGTGTTGGACGCCCTGCGACAAAATGGGATGATGACATTGGAAGGCTGGCTGGTGTGGGCTGGATGAGAATGGGCCGAAAATCTGGAGCAATGACGTGTATTAGGTGAGACCTATGTCCAGCAGTAGACGAGTGTGGGTAGCTGATGATGAATGACATGAATTGTAAAGAAATAAATGGCCGCAAGGTGCACGCCGCCCACTGTTCCGCGCGCATCGAGTGATCACGCGTAACTCTTTCAACTTCAAGTTAACAGATTTAGATTAAGTAGCAGAATTTATTGGTATATGATGCCTATCTCTGTTAACTTAAAATTGAATGAGTTAGGCATGGCTGCAACGATAAAAAATTAAGTTAAACGAATTTGTCATATGAGTTTCTGGCTCATTGATACATTTTTTTTTTAAACTGTCTTTAGTGCCATATAGATCACACTTTTTAAGAGTATTTCGCACTGGTTACGCGTAACTCGTATAATTTAAAATAGCATACTTGTGCGTAACAGGGCAGGGCTATCTAGATCGACCAATCAACGGCCATCTGATAAACGTATCAATCAGCCCCACACGCAACGCAGCTGACGTCACCGCCAAGGAATCTTGGATTTGTACTAAATATAGCGAACCAGGGTTATGTTACAAGGCTTCTTATTTCCTACTGGTGGCCCGCCCTCACTTCGCTTAGGAATGTCATTTTTCTATTAGTTATTGACTGAATCAACAGATAGCGCTAGGTGACTATCGCCTCGCGCTAGTGTTTCGCCATTTCAGTTCGTAGGTATATAAGATTTGTTGTTAATGGATTTTTTATGAAAGACAATCGACAAGAGCTCAAAGCGTGAACCTAAGCGCAAAGACTTTTAAAGTCTTTGCAAGAGCTATTATACCTACAAATCTAAAAGACGAAATACTTCCGCGAGATAATCGACCCTTAATGCCATCTGTTGGTAATGTTTATAACTAACAGTAGAATCAAGTCCAGAAACGGAGTGAGGGTGAGTCACTTTAGTAGATGTTAGATAGTTCTTCAATTACAACGGACGGTTTTAATTTGTGCAAAAGCTGTATTACAAGTTGTGATTCACAAAGTGTGTTCATCGTACAGTGCACCACGGTTGCTTTGACTGAAAAATTACATTGGGACCTCATCATCAACATCATCTCAGCTAATAGACCACTGCTGGACATAGGCCTCCCCCAAAGTTCTCCACACAGATCGGTCCTGTGCCACCCGCATCCAAGGACACACATTGGGACATTGGGGCTTACAACGATTAGGTAACCTACCTAACTAAGTAGGTAATGGGCGATTTCTACAAATAAAACAGTTATACATTCTTACAGTCCAATTTATTTCGCACTGTAAGTATCACAATCATCTTAATGTAAAACACGTTTGATTCAATATCAATTGAGAAATAAAATTGTTTTGTAGGTAGTTTTTTTTATGTTATAGTGGTAACAGACGAGCAGGCGGATCACCTGATGGCAAGCAATCGCCGCCGCCCATGGACACTTGCAACACCAGTGGAGTTACAAGTGCACTGCCAACCTTTTATCCCCTTCCCCCCCGAGCGGGCCCCCGGTACCCTCACTCACTCGGCGAAACACAGCACAGGGGCTGCTTCACGCCGGTTTTCTGTGAGATTGTAGTAGCCTGATGTGATGTTTGTACATTTACAAATTATTTTATTACAACAATATAGTTAGGTATATTGTGCGATACAGTACTGGAAAGCAAGTAATGATACTGGTTAAAAAGTGCAGGATCACTTATCAATCTAGATTGCGTTTAGTGATGATTTTATTAATTATTCCATAATGTGGATAAGTTGATGATCTTCTGCATCACTCCTGTCAGGTCTGCGGCTTCAGCATATTCAGCTCATTGCCCCTATAAGAATAGGCCTTGAATTCCCCAATCTTCTGTCTATCCGTGTAGAGGTATAGCTTGAAGCAGGTATCGCAGAAGAAGGCCGGGTCGAAGGGCACGCGTTCGCACGCGGTCACGATCCACTTGGCGCCGAACTCCGCGCACGTCGTGCAGTACACGCTCTGGTACTGGGAGACATGGGACAAGAGACAGGCTCATGGTCGAGGGATTCATTTACTCATCTCCCCTCTTATGGGGAAAATGCTAATAGTAAATACCCCCAAAGTCACTTATATCCCTCCAGGCAGTCCTCCCTACCTAAGTGATTAATCCCCTTCTCCTAAGTCACTAAACAACTCTTTCTTCAGTAACTATGCCCGTTACTCTTAAGTCACTAAACCCCTCCCCCTACTTACAACTAGCCCCCTCCCTAAGTTATTAAGCCACACTCTTCCATTTCTAAACACCCCCTACCCAGTCATTAAACCCCCTCCCCAAGTCATTAATCCACCTCTCCAAGTCATTAATCCCCCATCCCCAAGTCATTATATCTCCTCCACAAGTCATTAACCCTATCGCCAAATCATTAAACCTCCCTCCCCAAGTCGTTAATCCCCTTCTTAAAAGTGCATAGGAAATTTAAAACCAGGTAAATAATGGAGTTGAAATAAAACTTCAGAGTCACTTATCAATCTAGATTACTTTTATTGATTCAATAATGTGGATAAGCTGATGATCTTCTGCGTCACTCCTGTCAGCTTTGCGGCTTCAGCATATTCAGCTCATTGCCTCTGTAGGAGTAGGCCTTGAACTCGCCTATCTTCTGTCTGTCTGTATAGAGGTACAGCTTGAAGCAAGTATCGCAGAAGAAGGCCGGGTCGAAGGGCACGCGCTCGCACGCGGTCACGATCCACTTGGCGCCGAACTCCGCGCACGTCGTGCAGTACACGCTCTGGTGCTGGGACACGTGGGACAAGAGACGAGGCTCATGGTCTAGGGAATCATTTACTCATCTCCCCTCTAATCGGAAAAACGCTAATAGTAAATACCGCCAAAGTCACTTATATCCTTCCAGGCACCTACTCTACCTAAGTGACTAATCCCTTTCTCCATAGTCACTAAACACCCCGTTCTACAGTAACTATGCCCCTCCCCCAAAGTCACTAAACCCCTCCCCCCACTTACAACTAGCCCCCTCCCTAAGTTATTAAGCCACACTCTTCCATTTCTAAACACCCCCTACCCAGTCATTAAACCCCCTCCCCAAGTCATTAATCCACCCTCTCCAAGTCATTAATCCCCCATCCCCAAGTCATTATATCTCCTCCACAAGTCATTAACCCTATCCCCAAATCATTAAACCTCCCTCCCCAAGTCGTTAATCCCCTTCTTAAAAGTGCATAGGAAATTTAAAACCAGGTAAATAATGGAGTTGAAATAAAACTTCAGAGTCACTTATCAATCTAGATTACTTTTATTGATTCAATAATGTGGATAAGCTGATGATCTTCTGCATCACTCCTGTCAGGTCTGCGGCTTCAGCATATTCAGCTCATTGCCTCTGTAGGAGTAGGCCTTGAACTCGCCTATCTTCTGTCTGTCTGTATAGAGGTACAGCTTGAAGCAAGTATCGCAGAAGAAGGCCGGGTCGAAGGGCACGCGCTCGCACGCGGTCACGATCCACTTGGCGCCGAACTCCGCGCACGTCGTGCAGTACACGCTCTGGTACTGGGAGACCGCCGTGTGCAGCGGGTACGAGGACAGCCGCGCCGGGTCCGCGGGGCCCATCAGCCGCACCTCGGAGAATGTGAACAGGTGCTCGCAGTTGCCTTGGTGCATGTATACCTGGAAACATTCATCTCATCTTTTCATTTATTCATCAGACTCGATGGCCGATTCTTATGACTATGAAGGCAAACTCGCCGAGTGAGTGAGGGTACAAGGGTAAAAGGTTGACAGCACACTTGTTATTACACTAATGTTGTTACAAGGGGGATGGGGGTTCCTTTTTGTGACATTTGGTGTTTTAATCGGATCTCCCTGCCGCCATTGGGCCTCTCAGGCGAAGTGGCGTCCACATTCATCTGATCTCGTCCAGCTACACGCGGCCCATGTCCCGCACATAGCATACCTCGGGGTGTCCCAGCTGCAGCGTGATCTGGTCCAGCTGCACCTGGCCCATGTCCCGCACATAGCATACCTCGGGGTGTCCCAGCTGCAGCGTGATCTGGTCCAGCTGCACGCGGCCCATGTCCCGCACATAGCATACCTCGGGGTGTCCCAGCTGCAGCGTGATCTGGTCCAGCTGCACCTGGCCCATGTCCCGCACATAGCATACCTCGGGGTGTCCCAGCTGCAGCGTGATCTGGTCCAGCTGCACCTGGCCCATGTCCCGCACATAGCATACCTCGGGGTGTCCCAGCTGCAGCGTGATCTGGTCCAGCTGCACGCGGCCCATGTCCCGCACATAGCATACCTCGGGGTGTCCCAGCTGCAGCGTGATCTGGTCCAGCTGCACCTGGCCCATGTCCCGCACAAAGCATACCTCGGGGTGTCCCAGCTGCAGCGTGATCTGGTCCAGCTGCACGCGGCCCATGTCCCGCACATAGCATACCTCGGGGTGTCCCAGCTGCAGCGTGATCTGGTCCAGCTGCACGCGGCCCATGTCCCGCACATAGCATACCTCGGGGTGTCCCAGCTGCAGCGTGATCTGGTCCAGCTGCAACCTGGCCCATGTCCCGCACATAGCATACCTCGGGGTGTCCCAGCTGCAGCGTGATCTGGTCCAGCTGCACGCTGGCCCATGTCCCGCACATAGCATACCTCGGGGTGTCCCAGCTGCAGCGTGATCTGGTCCAGCTGCACCTGGCCCATGTCCCGCACATAGCATACCTCGGGGTGTCCCAGCTGCAGCGTGATCTGGTCCAGCTGCACGCGGCCCATGTCCCGCACATAGCATACCTCGGGGTGTCCCAGCTGCAGCGTGATCTGGTCCAGCTGCACGCGGCCCATGTCCCGCATATAGCATACCTCGGGGTGTCCCAGCTGCAGCGTGATCTGGTCCAGCTGCACCTGGCCCATGTCCCGCACATAGCATACCTCGGGGTGTCCCAGCTGCAGCGTGATCTGGTCCAGCTGCACGCGGCCCATGTCCCGCACATAGCATACCTCGGGGTGTCCCAGCTGCAGCGTGATCTGGTCCAGCTGCACGCGGCCCATGTCCCGCATATAGCATACCTCGGGTGTCCCAGCTGCAGCGTGATCTGGTCCAGCTGCACCTGGCCCATGTCCCGCACATAGCATACCTCGGGGTGTCCCAGCTGCAGCGTGATCTGGTCCAGCTGCACCTGGCCCATGTCCCGCACATAGCATACCTCGGGGTGTCCCAGCTGCAGCGTGATCTGGTCCAGCTGCACCTGGCCCATGTCCCGCACATAGCATACCTCGGGGTGTCCCAGCTGCAGGGTGATCTGGTCCAGCTGCACCTGGCCCATGTCCCGCACGGGGAAGTCCCCGAGGCCGCGCGCGCGGGCCCAGGCGCGCAGCCCGGCCGTGTGGTCGAGGCAGCCGGGCCGCTTGTCCACGTAGAACACGTTGTTTATGAACAGGAACCCGGACGGGAATACGTCCTGCAGACGAAATATTGAAAAGATTGCTTTTTTTGTGCGAAAAAAAGGAACAGCTTTTCGAGTAGCCGTTCCATTTTGTACAGAAGAGCTTTTTCGCTTATTTTATTAATCTGACTTGCTAAAAGAACTTCACTCATAATACCTAAAAAGAAGGCTTCGTAAAAACCACTAATTACATTTCACGGTGTGTATCTGTGAACATTTACATCCCTTTAACCACTTTAACTTCTAGCAATCATTCTAAACAATATTTGTTATACGATTTTTGGAAATTCGCATAATAACAAATTTTTCATACAAAGTCATTCACGTGACTTCTTCATTTTGTATGAGAAATAAAAAATAATCTACGAATTTCCAAAAGTCATAGAACAAATGATGTTCAGAATGGTTGGAATAAGACCTGGTTAACCTCTGGTATGGTTTGTCCCGGATCCGTGCCGCAACCTCAACAACAACCTATTACAATATTACAAAAATCTGTCACCTCACCTTAGCGGAGGTGTTGGGCAGGTCGTCGGGGTTGTTGGAGACGTCGACGCGCATGCCCACGTCGTTGGCGCACACGATGCGGTCGCGCAGGCTCGACAGCTTCTGCCGGCCCACCAGCACGATGTCGCAGCTGAACACCGAGTGCCGCGAGCGGCCCTGACACACCACACAAACATTATAGACGAGCAGACGGATATCTTTGTACACTTCGTCAAGTCTGCGTCACCCACAACTCAAAGTCTTAAGTCGAAAGTCTTCAGTGCGTCCTCCCGGTCATGACTTACACTGCCAAGACCAGAGATTTAAATCATAGATATGCCCACACCGTACTTTGACTGCGCCGATATGAGTCCAACCTCAAATAACCTAGTTCCGCTCAACTGGGATTAATTGCCATTTGGACATAGTGACAGTTGTACAATACAGCTGCCTGGATTTTTGAAAGGAAAAAGTGCTCAAAATGCCTTCATGTGCCTTTTTGTTGTGCAGGATAAATACAACAAACTCAAATAAAGCGAGTGGTGTCACCTCTATGTAACTGATGCATAAATAAGTAAATGTTGATACATACCCTGAAGAACTTAATATTGTAGGCGTAAGGCCTGTACACTCGCACCCGGAATATTAAGTCTTTGCCAGGCTCCAGCGGCCGGCCTATCATCACTGTTGTAGCTGGTCTTTCTTCCTGAAAATTATCAATATTCATATCTTGTATTACTGAAAAAAAATTTCCACTTAACTTGTACATTAGTGCCGCCGCCCGAAGCGTAGAAGTTTCCTGAGTACCCCACAGACTTTGCGGAGCTGTTGATTTGTTTGCGTTGAGTGGCCACAGAATCACATTCCAGGATTACATGTATGACACACTCTTCTGCACTAAAACATCCTCTGCATAGTGGACTGTCGGTTACGTCTATTACAAACAGGTGTTTATTTGAGGAGCAATGGCGTGATTGTCCCTATAATTATTTTGAACTTGTTTCTTGTTAGGTTTACAAGATGTTTTGTTACATCAAATACTTTATTTGAAATAAACAAGCACCAACCTCAGTAAGGGGCATCATCCTCAAACCCCGATACTTCAGCTTTAACGGGAACATGTTATTTAGATCCTTGTCTAGCCGAAGCTGCAACTTCTTTTGGATGCACAGGTTGATGCCGTGGGTGGCTCCTGCCCTCTCCAGCAACAATTTCTCCTCTTGCTTGCATGTTACCAGACCTTGTGTTGGAAAGTTGGTGGGCATGCTTATTTCCACACCTGTTTTTAGATGAGCTGGACTGCAATGTCAAGAAAATTTCATTTTGTTTTAAACTTATTTGAACTCAGAATCCAAACGCACTGCAATGTTAATAATATTCATACAAATTACAAAATTTAATTAATCTAGTTAAGTTAAAAAGTTTTTGGTCAATACTTTAATAAATTATAATAAAATTACCTGCAATATTTGGCAAGATTTTCAAATTCTTCATCAGTAAGGTCTTGACCCATGAAGTCCTTAATTTTATTTTTATAAAATTCAGGTAAATCATCCTTCTTCTGTGGTCGTCCATAGATAGGAAGCGAAGAGAACTGCTCTGGAAGGTTCTTTGTTATGATCGGGGGCGTCACATAGTTGCACTTTACTGTGTACAAGCTTGGTCCTTCCTGAAATTATTCCATACAGAATACTAAATAAATGTCAAAGAGCTACATGACTTTATATTGTGTTTATTTTTATGTGATATGTGGCAGACTAGCAGACGGATCACCTGATGGTAAGCGATTGCCATCGCCCATAAACACCTGCAACACCAGTAGAGTCACAAGTGTACCTGTCAATCTTTAACCCCATTGCCCCCCAATTGGGCCTCCTGTACTCTGACTTGACAAAACACAGCACAGGAGCTGTATAGGTGTATTGGATTGGACTGTTACCTTACACTAAGAATACACCTGCAAGAAACTCAGTACTCTTTTATACAGAATTATTATGAATAATTTATTTTTGGAATGAATACAATAATCATTAAAATGCAAACAGAGTAGAGAGAGGAGTGCCCAGCTGCTGGGTACACTACCTGTGGAACCCGGGCGGTCTCCAGGAAATCTTTAGCAGCGCAAAGGTGCTACCAGTTCCCTAGAATAACCTAGAGGATTTGAATAGCCACACCTGCTGCCTGATTGCAGAAATGCCCGTAAAAAGAAGTACAAGAAAAAGACAGAAAGACTTCAATATAAATGTAATATTAGAGTTGAAAACAATGTAAGTCAGTTTTATATAAATACCTGTTTTGTGTAAATACTTTTTTTCTCCCTCTTTACAGGTGGAGGGTCGTTGTCTTCTGTTTCTAGAGGATCTCCAATACGCTCAACCAACAGACTCCCCACTTGTAGTTTGGCACAATAGTTTTCTCCTTTTACTAAATCTGGTCTTTTGGTTTCGTCTTCTGATGTTGACTCATTCTTGTTTGACCATTGTTTGCTAGGTCCTGGCGGTGCTGGTTCAGTAAAATTTGTAAAATTGGTGTCTATTTTTTGTGTCGCAACAGATCCACAAGGCATCAGATATTTTACCTCTATAGGTGGAGCTTTAGACTCATCCGATGTGAATACATGAATTAGTTCAGTAGTAATATTAGCATTGCTAGTTTCAGGAACATCAGCAGATTTCGTTGCTGATTCTTTAGTTTCAGGATCCATGATTAATTGTCTAACTGCTACTGCAATTAATTTACAAAGGGATTAGTTATAGCACACAGACTCACAAAAAAAGTGCAACGTTAACATTCGCCGCGAACATGTGCATTTTTCTTATTTTCTATTTCAAATACATACATTTTTGTTTTATAATTTTATTTTCGCACCATGTCTGTTGACAGAAGAGTAGTTGACAGTTCTTTTTGTTCCGTGTAACGCATACAAACAGAAACAGAAACATAAACCAGAAAAAATAATAGGTAACATAAAAGTGCACATTAAAAAACTTTTTAGGCAAACAAACTTAATTATTTACTTATATACCGTAACTTTTAATTCGTTGTAGATTATTTTAGAAAATTAAAAATGTTATCTATGAAGCGCTTGTTGCCTGAAAAGGAATGAAATTCCAGTGCTTAAGTTACGGAATCGATAAAAATCATAATCGATCTTTACGTAGTCGATGAATAGACCTCTAGGGTAATCGATACAGTGATTGCCCACTATAGTTTTATATCAATAAAATCCTTTACTCTCCTTTTTTTGTTATTTTGTGTTATTTTGGTACCAAATAAACATATTTTCTTCTTTCTTTCTTAATTTAACTTGTAATGTTTGTAATTTGTGTATTTTTTCTATATTTTTGTATTATGTTTTGTGTATGTTTGTGTTTCATATGGATTTATTCCGAAATAAAGAGATTATTATTATTATTATTATTTCTTTCAAAGTCCAACCCTCCAACCACAACAATGTTTCCTTAACTCATTGAACCAAAACCCCTTTTTGATGAGTTGTCAGAGTGGATTAAAAAATATTTTATTGTCTATGGATGCAGCTGTCATAACAACAAGATTTCAAGATTTTCAAGCAAATTTTCAAGATTGAATTTTGTTCCTAGAGAAACCTAAAAAATGCTTACATTGTGGAACTTATTCGAAGCTTCTTTGCTTTGTCTTAATGCAGTTTGTGTACTTCATGAAGAAAGGTTTATGCAAAAAAGTATGTGATGAAATAGTTAACCCCCGACTTATTTTTTTCTAATAATTATTTAATATACTAAATATTAATACTTTTCAGTGGGCTGGGGTGCTAACAGTCCAAACCAAGGTTTTGAGGATCAATCTTCTGTTAAGTTTCAAATATTGAATCTGGTTAGATCCATAAGGACAGTAACTAGAAGTGAGTACAAACATTTCAATTTAATTTTATTGTATATTGTATCTAACATTTGTATTTCTCACTTTGAGATTCTCATACGAAGGTTATGGAATAGAGAATGCACTTTTGTCTGTGCACACTCTTGTGCACTGTAAGGAAAATATGTCCTGCCTTAATTTGATTATAATTTCACCGCCACAGTTTATTGGTTAGGACATAAATAAATGTCTCATGTGCAGTTAGTTACTGTATGTAGAATTAAAATCTTCTTGAATCAATTCAAAGTGCACAGGAGCCAAAGGGTTCCATATTCAGCAAATATTTATGTTTAAAACTATTTTAAAAATATTTAAATACATTGATACCTACCTACCTATATGATATTCTTTAGGAATGAGCTCAGAAATTTGTAACCTGATGTATTTTTACTGGTGTATCATTATGTATCTTTTGTTTCAGTTCCACTAATTCTTCTGAACATTATAACAATATTATTTAAGCTGCTACTAGGGTAGCGGAAGCTTTGAAAATACTCTGTAACATAAGAAAAATATAATTTAATGAGATGTTATTCAATTTAAAATAATTAAGCTTCTTTTGTATATTCTAAATACATAATAAAATATTTTTGATTTTTTATTTAACATACAAAAACACCCCATTTTAAACACAGACCACTCATCTATCAACACATTTAAAAAAAAGTTGTGTATTTTCAGAACAGGACAGTGCATCTACCATGCTATGTGTAAGCAAAAATGCTCTATTGAATTGTTTAAGTAATGATTATTATTATTTATTTGTATATCTCTTAAATAGATGACACTTCGTTAAAGTTATGTAGAATATAAGAGCACAATTTACATGCTCCTACATATTTACATTATTATAATATTGAATGAATCAGCTACATAGGTACCTTAACAGATTTATCTCAAAATTCATCTTAATATTAGACCAGTTTATTTATTTTAGGTAACTCTAATTACAGGTGTGGATTAAAGACCTAAAAGTTTGGTTCCTTACCATTATTGCTCCAATCAATCATCGTCTTGGTAGTCAAATATTTAAATCGTTAAATCTTCTTCCATTCAAAGTAAAATCTTTATACATTACTAGTGGCCACCCGCGACTCCGTCCGCGTGGAAAAGTAACTTTTTACCCCCCTTTCAACCCCCTTTTCGCAATAAAAAGTAGCCTATGTCCTTTCTCAGGGTCTAGATTGTCTGTATACCAAATTTCATTTAAATCCGTTGAGTAGTTTTTGGCGTGAAAGAGTAGCAGACAGACAGAGTTACTTTCGCATTTATAATATTAGTATGGATAATAAATAAAATATTGTAAAAGTTATTTTAGTTTGTATGAACGCATGCATTTTATTAAGAAAAAGAAAGATATTGTCTATTACTTTTTCGTCCGTCCGCCATATTGGCCAATGACAAAACGCCGGCCTTTTCCGCCCCGAAGCGTCTGTTGTTTCAACGCGGAAAATTGGTAAATGATGGCAGCAAATAATTACTTTGGGTTTACGCACGGTGGAACCCAATATGGGTAAGTTAAATGTTTGCTTTATCCGTGATGATTGTGGAAATAGCTGCTTGTCGAATATACATGGTGTGATTGATGGCCAGACTTGTGCTCATGTTTCGGTCTAGTCAAAATGGCGTCTGAAGAGTATTGATCGTGGAATTTTGCAGTGATAGTGTTTCTGGTGGTTAATCAGTGCGTGTTTTTAGCGCGGCGACTGCTGGAGCAGCCTACGGTGGTCAAACAGGATATGCGGTAGCCCCAGCGGCGACTGCCGCTACGTACGGAACCCAGCGCGCCGCTGCCACAGGTTACGATACTGCGTACCAGGCTGCGGCCGCCACTCAAGGTTAGTTTCTATCTGTTCAGTCATTTATTTGATGACAGCATCTATTTACAAGGTGGATAATCCTAAACAACTCTGTTACGGATTTAATCAATGGAATGGCACTTCCAAGTTATGTGTGTCAGGGATCGCTCAAAATCAATAATGCTGCGGCATGGTTTTATGTAATTTAATTACTGCAAACCTGTCTTTCCGATTATGTATGTAGTGAAATATCATCGGAACGTCTGCGGTTTTGGCGCCAACGCAGAACGGTATATTATTCAGTGCTATTAGCCATAACGGTACCTCTTCACAGTCCATTGCGCTAATGTTCTATGTCGAGGTATAAAGGTATGAACAATGCTTTAATGTTTCATTTCTGTGTGATTATTATGGTGTTGGCTTATGATCCGTGGAAACAAATCTACCTGTTTAATATCATGATTAGATTAAGTTATGGATACACGCTACACCTGTGTATAAACTTGTGATTTTTGTCAATCGATTCTCACCTTAATGTTGTAAGTATTTGGTTCAATATAGGTCCATAAAAAAAAGTTGACAGATTGTAGTAACACATGATGATTGCCTCTGTACAGTACAGGGAAATTAATTCTGAATCTATCTTAGTAATTTTCAGAGTATTTTTATGGCCACTAAATTACAACCTATCTTAGAAGGTAGATTAGGAAAAAGTGCTGATGATCTTGATTTTATAGTTTGTCAATAATGGCTAATGTGTCCTGATAAAATATCAGAGAATTTGTTAATATTAGTTAAAAAAACATCTTGAACCATGCATGTCTTTTGCTCATGAGAATAATAAAATAAAACATTACGTATGAATTGATAACCTTTTCCTTTTTGAAAGTCAGTTAAAAATGAGGTTCTAAACAAAATCCCTATCTGGGTGCAGCTGGAAATAAAAGATCGAAAAGCAAAATGAGTATGAAGTTTTCAGGTTTATTTGGTTACGAGTGACACCCTGGAGAGTTTTGCTATTATGTTCAATCTTATAGATTCAGAACACCCTGTTGGTCTAGTTGGTTAAGTACCGGGCTATGATCTTGGGGTCCTCGGGGTTTCGATTCCCGGGTTGAGCAAAAGTATGTTTGAAATTTTTCGAACATAGCTCGGGGTTTGTGATCACCAATCCGCATAGGGCAAGCGTGGTGATTAAGCCTAATCCCATCATAGAAGCGATAACTTGATTCCTTTGCCCTGCAGTGGGACAGTATATGCTGATACTTACTTTTTAGATTCTATTGATATGGACTCCATTTCTCCACTTACTCTCTTTCGGTCCATTGTTTCCCTGGCAAAAAAAGTGTCACAGCAAATGTTAGGCAATGCATGCAATTTTGTTAATTAAAAATTTTCTGATGCAAATTACCAAATAAATAAGCTACAAGTTGACATTTCAGCAATCTGAATATTTATAGTTTTAAATTATTAAAGTATTAATGAATCATATTCAATCGCAGTGTCCACTTGGAAACGAACGCTCCCAAACCTACAAATAGGTAATAAATAAATGAACAAAACATAATTTAAGTTACATTTTCCCGAATCTGCTGTTCTTTCATTGTGACACTTCTTTGCTAGGAGGTGTTAGGTGATGGTCGGGTGGTTTATAGATGCAAGTTGTGTAAAGTATTGCCATGGCTAACCGTGCGGGTGTCCACAGCAGCGGCTCACGCGCACGCGCAACGCGGCGGCCGCGGCGGCGTCGGCGTACGACGCGAGCAAGTCGGCGTACTACCAGCAGGCCGCGGCGGCGTACCCCGCGGCCGCGCCGCCGCAGCCGCAGCCCGCCTACGACACCGCCGCCAAGCCTCCTACTCCACGCCCGCTTTTGTTTCAGTTCCACTAATTCTTCTGAACATTATAACAATATTATTTAAGCTGCTACTAGGGTAGCGGAAGCTTTGAAAATACTCTGTAACATAAGAAAAATATAATTTAATGAGATGTTATTCAATTTAAAATAATTAAGCTTCTTTTGTATATTCTAAATACATAATAAAATATTTTTGATTTTTTATTTAACATACAAAAACACCCCATTTTAAACACAGACCACTCATCTATCAACACATTTCAAAAAAAGTGGTGTATTTTCAGAACAGGACAGTGCATCTACCATGCTATGTGTAAGCAAAAATGCTCTATTGAATTGTTTAAGTAATGATTATTATTATTTATTTGTATATCTCTTAAATAGATGACACTTCGTTAAAGTTATGTAGAATATAAGAGCACAATTTACATGCTCCTACATATTTACATTATTATAATATTGAATGAATCAGCTACATAGGTACCTACTTAACAGATTTATCTCAAAATTCATCTTAATATTAGACCAGTTTATTTATTTTAGGTAACTCTAATTACAGGTGTGGATTGAAGACCTAAAGTTTGGTTCCTTACCATTATTGCTCCAATCAATCATCGTCTTGGTAGTCAAATATTTAAATCGTCAAATCTTCTTCCATTCAAAGTAAAATCTTTATACATTACTAGTGGCCACCCGCGACTCCGTCCGCGTGGAAAAGTAACTTTTTACCCCCCTTTCCTTTCAACCCCTTACAACGCCCTTTTCGCAATAAAAAGTAGCCTATGTCCTTTCTCAGGGTCTAGATTGTCTGTATACCAAATTTCATTTAAATCCGTTGAGTAGTTTTGGCGTGAAAGAGTAGCAGACAGACAGAGTTACTTTCGCATTTATAATATTAGTATGGATATAGTATGGATAATAAATAAAATATTGTAAAAGTTATTTTAGTTTGTATGAACGCATGCATTTTATTAAGAAAAAGAAAGATATTGTCTATTACTTTTTCGTCCGTCCGCCATATTGGCCAATGACAAAACGCCGGCCTTTTCCGCCCCGAAGCGTCTGTTGTTTCAACGCGGAAAATTGGTAAATGATGGCAGCAAATAATTACTTTGGGTTTACGCACGGTGGAACCCAATATGGGTAAGTTAAATGTTTGCTTTATCCGTGATGATTGTGGAAATAGCTGCTTGTCGAATATACATGGTGTGATTGATGGCCAGACTTGTGCTCATGTTTCGGTCTAGTCAAAATGGCGTCTGAAGAGTATTGATCGTGGAATTTTGCAGTGATAGTGTTTCTGGTGGTTAATCAGTGCGTGTTTTTAGCGCGGCGACTGCTGGAGCAGCCTACGGTGGTCAAACAGGATATGCGGTAGCCCCAGCGGCGACTGCCGCTACGTACGGAACCCAGCGCGCCGCTGCCACAGGTTACGATACTGCGTACCAGGCTGCGGCCGCCACTCAAGGTTAGTTTCTATCTGTTCAGTCATTTATTTGATGACAGCATCTATTTTACAAGGTGGATAATCCTAAACAACTCTGTTACGGATTTAATCAATGGAATGGCACTTCCAAGTTATGTGTGTCAGGGATCGCTCAAAATCAATAATGCTGCGGCATGGTTTTATGTAATTTAATTACTGCAAACCTGTCTTTCCGATTATGTATGTAGTGAAATATCATCGGAACGTCTGCGGTTTTGGCGCCAACGCAGAACGGTATATTATTCAGTGCTATTAGCCATAACGGTACCTCTTCACAGTCCATTGCGCTAATGTTCTATGTCGAGGTATAAAGGTATGAACAATGCTTTAATGTTTCATTTCTGTGTGATTATTTTGGTCTTGGCTTATGATCCGTGGAAACAAATCTACCTGTTTAATATCATGATTAGGTTAAGCTACGGATGGGTACACCTGTGTATAAACTTGTAATTTTTGTCAATCAATTCTCACCTTAATGTCATAAGCGTTTGGTTCAATAAAGTTCCATAAAAAAAGTTGACAGATTGTTGAGTAACACATGATGTTTGATTTTCTGTCCTGTCTTAGCAACCTATCTTAGAAGGTAGATTAGGAAAAAGTGCTGATGATCTTGATTGTATAGTTTGTCAATAATGGTTAATGTCTCCTGATAAAATATCAGAGATTTTGTTAACATTAGTTAAAAAAAAATACATATTGAACCATGCATGTCTTTTGCTCATGAGGTTAATAAAATAAAACATTACATATGAATTGATAACCTTTTCCTTTTTCAAAGTCAGTTAAAAATGAGGTTCTAAACAAAATCCCTATCTGGGTGCAGCTGGAAATAAAAGATCGAAAAGCAAAATGATTATGAAGTTTTCAGGTTTATTGGTTACGAGTGACACACCCTGGAGAGTTTTGCTATTATGTTCAATCTTATAGATTCAGAACACCCTGTTGGTCTAGTGGTTTAAGTACCGGCTATGATCTTGGGGTCCGGGTTCGATTCCCGGGTTGAGCAAAAAGTATGTTTTGAATTTTTCGAACATAGCTCGGGTTTGTGATCACCAATCCGCATTAGGCAAGCGTGGTGATTAAGCCTAATCCCATCATAGAAGCGATAACTTGATTCCTTTGCCCTGCAGTGGGACAGTATATAGGCTGATACTTTACTTTTATAGATTCTATTGATATGGACTCCATTTCTCCACTTACTCTCTTTCGGTCCATTGTTTCCTGGCAAAAAAAGTGTCACAGCAAATGTTAGGCATGCATGCAATTTTGTTATTAAAATTTTCTGAGTGCAAATTACCAAATAAATAAGCTACAAGTGACATTTCAGCAATCTGAATATTTATAGTTTTTAAATTATTAAAGTATTAATGAATCATATTCAATCGCAGTGTCCACTTGGAAACGAACGCTCCCAAACCTACAAATAGGTAATAAATAAATGAACAAAAACATAATTTAAGTTACATTTTCCCGATCTGCTGTTCTTTCATTGTGACACTTTTCTTTTGCTAGGTGTTATGTGATAGGTCGGCTGGTTCATAGATGCAAGTTGTGTAAATATTGCATGGCTAACCGTGCGGGTGTCCACAGCAGCGGCTCACGCGCACGCGCACGCGGCGGCCGCGGCGGCGTCGGCGTACGACGCGAGCAAGTCGGCGTACTACCAGCAGGCCGCGGCGGCGTACCCCGCGGCCGCGCCGCCGCAGCCGCAGCCCGCCTACGACACCGCCGCCAAGCCGGCCTACTCCACGCCCGCTACCTACGCGCAGGTGCACACGCAGGTATGCCTGCTGATATTGTTGCACTTGTTGTATTTGGGTTCCCACTTTAGTATATTTGTGTATTTAGTTGTGCCAGAGACGCAAAATCTTGCATACAGATTGCCATTGATGGCTTTCTAAACTTTGAAAGATGTTAACAGGGTATCGACCCCATGTAAACGAAAATCTGACATGTAAACAAAAGTCTAACGAAGGGTTGTTGTTGAGGAGTACAATTCTCTTCAAGCCGAATGAGACATTTTGAATGATGTTCTAAATATTGTTTTCTTTTCAGTGGGGTGCACATGTAAATTATTTATCTTATCTTATACAAAAGCTAATAATTTAAAGTTCTAAGAATTTGCTTTTCTGAAAATTATTCAATGATAAACTTCATTGCCATAAGTAGGTGTAACAGAATACAAGTTAATTTGATTCTTTGCAAATCTTTTGTCTAAATGAGTTGATGTTGAGCAGCTATTAGCTGGGTCCTTATTGAATGATGATTGTAACTGTGGAATTGGATAAATTTTTGTTCTACCGCGCGTAATCAAGCCGCGGTAGATTTTTTTATGTGATAGGTGGCAGTCGAGTAGTCGGATTACCTGATGGTAAGCGATTGCAGCCGCCCATAGACACCTGCAGCACCTGTAGAGTCACAAGTGCGCTGCCAACCTATAACCTGACCTAAGGATGACAGACTAAATAGGTACTCAGTTGTCAAACTCATACTTGGATCTCACGGCCGCTTACCATCAGGCGGAGCGTGGTCATCTTGATCGTTTTCAATATAAAAAAAACCCTTTCCCCCAATTAGGCCTCCGTTACCCTCACTCGAGGAAACAGCGCAGGCGCTGCTTAATTCAATTCGCAGCTATCGAACCCACCCCGACGTTGACCGTAGCTAGTACTCGTTCGTTTTGGACTCGGAGGAATGTAGTTGTAGAACGTAATCGTCCTGCAGGGCGGCGCGCGCGCGGCGGGCGCCGGCGGCGCGAAGGCGGCGTACGGCGGCGTCTACACGCACACGCACTCGCACGCGCACACCGCCACCACGCCCGCCGCCTCCTACCCCGCGCAGCCCTACACCGCCCCGCAGCCGCACCAGGCGCAGGCGCCCAAGCGTGAGTCCGCAACACTAACACACTAACACACTACACCACACACCGCCACCACGCCCGCCGCCTCCTACCCCGCGCAGCCCTACACCGCGCCGCAGCCGCACCAGGCGCAGGCGCCCAAGCGTGAGTCCGCAACACTAACACACTAACACACTACACCACACACCGCCACCACGCCCGCCGCCTCCTACCCCGCGCAGCCCTACACCGCCCCGCAGCCGCACCAGGCGCAGGCGCCCAAGCGTGAGTCCGCAACACTAACACACTAACACACTACACCACACACCGCCACCACGCCCGCCGCCCCTACCCCCGCGCAGCCCTACACCGCCCGCAGCCGCACCAGGCGCAGGCGCCCAAGCGTGAGTCCGCAACACTAACACACTAACACACTACACAACACACACCGCCACCACGCCCGCCGCCTCCTACCCCGCGCAGCCCTACACCGCGCCGCAGCCGCACCAGGCGCAGGCGCCCAAGCGTGAGTCCGCAACACTAACACACTAACACACTACACCACACACCGCCACCACGCCCGCCGCCTCCTACCCCGCGCAGCCCTACACCGCGCCGCAGCCGCACCAGGCGCAGGCGCCCAAGCGTGAGTCCGCAACACTAACACACTAACACACTACACCACACACCACATGCCACAAACCAACACAAAACACTAAGGTCTGCTTGCGCTTAATATAAATTCACACAACAATAAATAAATTTACCGTTAGTTAACCCTATTGGTCTAGTGGTTTAAGTACCGGGACTAGATCTCAGGATCCTGAGTACCTCGGGTCAAGCAAAAAGTATGGTAAGACTTTTTAGAATATAGCTTCGGTTTGTGATCTGTTGATTAGCAATCTGCATTCGACAAACCATCACTGTGACAATGACTTTATGTCTATAATGGAGTGGTCAGTGCCCAGTGAATATTCTAAACATAAATCTAATGTTCTTATTGTTTGTGCTGTTGAGACCTGGTGAAGAGCCTTTTCGCTGGCTTTGCCATTCTACAACAGATGAATGTGCCCTTTGCACATGAAAATGCGCTGTCTTCCTATGTACACAAGAACTATGACTTTTTCAAAACTGTTGTCTTATTTGGTTATCTTTTTGTACAGAGACGACTAACCGCGGCAACACAGCGTACGACACGGCTCTGTACAACGCGGCCACTATGTACGTCGCTCAACAGAATAAGACTGGCGGCGGAGGGTTAGTACTCGACGTTTTCGGTTTAATATATCACAATTTTCAGCCATAACTTGTTCATAGTTAAAAAATACTTTGTGAGAACAAGTAGCATTTATTCGTAATTTTCATGCAAACGTTGTCGATTGAGACTTTGAATAAAATAGTTTTAGTGCGCAATAGTACTTAATGTAAAATATTATACTATACGAAAAGTTCTTTGGTTAGTGCGCAGAGCCAATTAGTTCATTGTACGGATATTTGTTACAGTGGATGGAAGAACTACAATAAGGGCGGAGTGGGCGCGGGCCAGCAGCGCAGACCGAAGCCCCCGCCCAAGACGCAGCAGCTGCACTACTGCGACGTGTGCCGCATCTCCTGCGCCGGGCCTCAGGTCAGTGTTATGCCCTGCTCCCCGTCGATGGTCTTCAATGCCGAGGCTTGGGGTCTCGATGAAGAATCTTTCCATCTTTCAATTAATTATAAAAATATAGTCTGAGGTATTAGTATAGTCGGGTCGGTCATGCCTCTGTTGAATTTGAGCTCGGGTGTCGTTTCCTCTCCTCCTCTCAGGGGCCATCCATAAATCACGTCATACAATATTTTCATTCGGAAATTATTAAAAGTAAGCAGTCCTAAGAATTTGAACTGGTTTCGGGTGGTGGAATAACTAGATCTCAAGATTTTCGGCATAGGTAGATATCATGTTCGACATCCGACTCGATATCTTAGGCGATTTAGGAAATAATCGCTCGCACCCGCAACGGGGTGAGCCGTGCTCATCTCTTTCGTCCGTGACCGTCAACCGAGATGGCGCCACATTGACGGCTCGTGTTGCGTGCGCAGACGTACAAGGAGCACCTGGAGGGCCAGAAGCACAAGAAGAAGGAGGCGGCCGTGAAGCTGGCGGCGGCGGGCGCGTCGGCGCTGGCGGGGCGCGCGGCGGGCGCGTCGGCGCTGCGCTGCGAGCTGTGCGACGTGACGTGCACGGGCGCCGACGCCTACGCGGCGCACGTGCGCGGCATCAAGCACCAGAAGGTCGTCAAGCTGCACACCATGCTCGGCAAGCCCATCCCCTCCACGGAGCCCACCAAGCTCGGCGGTGAGTCACACACCGACCCACGCACGTACCGCACGCGCTACACGCACACGCACACAAATAATTGAACTTACATTCTATACTTTTATTACACGACGTAATTACCTATATTTTTATCGACGTTCTATTTTCATTTGTAAGCCGCATACTTAAAGTAATAGTATTTACAGTTATGCTCATAAATTCCGAACCATTTTATTGTGCATTCTTCCTGCTATGACGTCATTAAATGTTTTCATATACGTTTGTACTTGCTTTATGTAATTATACTTAACTCCTGAATAATGCATGTATACCGAAATGTTCTAATTTTTAAATGTTTTTATTTCTTTTTAGATCTACATAATTACATTTTTTTTATAATTTTGATTTAGGAGTAGTAGTATAGTTTCATTATTTATGTGATGACCATCATTTTTTTTTTTCGAATATGCTCTCCAAATCGATGTGGTAATCACAATGGAGATCGTATTTGTCGATGTTTCCCTGTGTACCGACTCCCCCGACGCCACAGTGTCATATCTGTATACGCGATAAGTTGGCTATTAGATTCAAAAACTTTACTGTCAAACGTCTCTTTCGAAAAAAAAAACTTTCGACACTCGATACAGATATGGAGTGTGTGAAATTGTGGGCCTTTTTTATACCAACACATCACCCGCACAGAGAATACCCTTGAACCCTTAATAGGGCATAAGTCAGCGAAAAATTTCATCGGTTTTCGCTCTTATGTTTTGATAGATAAGGTTCATAATCTGAGTTTCTTCCTGATTCTTTTCGGTAGAAATCTACTTTCCGAATCAGCGGTAGCTTACATTTGACATTCATAAACGTTCGGTATGGACTTAAATCGAATAAAGAATATTTATATTTCTAATCAGGTGGCAACTTTTGCCACCGCCTCATCAAGGGTAATAGATAAACCGAGGTCGGATCGAAGTAATGTAGAAAAGGCTCAAAGCGCAACACATGTCCTCCAAAGTGACCTCGCTGAGTTGAGACTGTTGAGAGAGGATTTGACTTTTCCGATCTGATAGCTAAAAGCACGGTAGCCGGCACGACCAAGATCGCGTTCGTGGCGTCGGGGGGGCTCAGTACCGTGGGGCTCACGGCGCGCGCGCCCGCAGACGCCAAGGACGACGACAAGGACGACGAGCCCGAGCCCGAGCCCGAGGTGCAGCCCGTCGGCCAGGACTACATCGAGGAGATCCGCGGCGACGACGGCAAGGCGCTCAGCTTCAACTGCAAGCTCTGCGACTGCAAGTTCAACGACCCCAACGCCAAGGAGATGCACATGAAGGGCCGCCGGCACCGCCTGCAGTACAAGAAGAAGGTAACGCATCACATACTACAGTACATCACATTACTCACAATAGACGTCATCTCGAGGTACACTTAGACCGATCTTTATCCGGCAGTAAATCTATAGAATAAGACTGTCATTCGATACGAATCTGAGCATTTTACCATAGATTTATACTCAGATGAAAATTGGTCGAATCAGGCCTATGTCCTTACTTTCAAAGTGAACAGTAAACTTAATCGTGATTTAATAACTAGACCATATTTTGTAATAAAAGGTGGGGGGTGGTAGATAAGTCTGGAAATTCAATGTAGCGACTGTCCTTTGAACTTAACAATTTTCACAAAGTGAAATGTTCGTGATATGTCCAAATCGTAATTCTGTCAGCGTGTCATTCTCAGTTGCGTACGAAGTTGTCGCTTCAGAGCTCCGGGTACGCTTGGACCGATAACGATACCGAAACGAATTCACGTCTGATCTTCGAATCAATGTAGATTCGTAATTACACCAATAGTTATTAATACAAATCCAGTGATTACTTAGTAAAAGGTTTGAGGCGCCCGTCGAGCCTGGCGGCCGGCCGCGACTGCTACAGTCGAGGTCTCCGCCAAGAGATCCGGGCGCCGCATGATTATCGAACTCGATGAGGCTAACGACCGATGTTACCAGTCACTGGCCGTAGTGTCGGCGCTAACCTGACGTGGTGTATGTGGTGTCGCAGGTGCAGCCGGACCTGGAGGTGAAGGTGAAGCCGTCCATGCACCAGCGCAAGCTGGCCGAGGCCAAGGCGCAGCGCATGATGGTGCGCGACGAGCTGTGGGCGCGCCGCCGCCTGCACGACGTGAGTCACATGCTATATCTACTATACACACTGTATCTATCAAATTGTTCATCTTTTACAATACACATTGTCGCCACGAATTGACGGCTCCGTTCGCAATTTCCTAAACCTATGTAGGTAATGTACTACATTTTATTTTCGACCTCAACGGGATACCTATTCAAATTTCAAACTATACTCTGATTCATAATCATGTTAAGTAAACTGACAGATGTCAATGTGTCATCCCCATACATTATCACTCAATTTGACACATGCAAAATGTCAAAATGCATAGAAACTTGTCATTTTCATCTGTCAATTTACATGATTATGAATCAGAGTGTAGTTATCTATAGCTGTAAAACAATGTTGTTGGGATCGCTTATGGATTTTGTATTTATATCGATTTTCTAACAACATCTACTAATAATCCAGTAGGTACGATGTATAATTTTGTTCTAAGACTTGAAAATGCGTCGAATATTTTGTCTTCGTAACGTAAACCCTTGTGTATGCGTGCAGGGCATGGAGGAGGAGGACCGCGGCTACTGGGAGGGCGGCATGGAGCCGTGGTGGCCGCGCGGCCCGCTGCCGCCGCACCACCACCACCATCACGTGAGTCACAACCGACCTCTGTAACTGTCACTATGTGCTTTACTTTATATCGATACAGACTAGTGGCCCGCCCTCACATCATCTCGGGACATCAGTTTCAAACAGTACCAATAGACGGCGCTGGGTAGCGATAACATCGCGCATGTGTAAAAATACTTTTGAGGGGGTAAAATTGGGATCGAAGTTTGTGTGTTTAAAAATCAGTCATCTGTGATATTTCGAATGTGAAAATTGGTATTTAGAGATTATATCGATTTTCTAACAACATCTACTAATAATCCAGTAGGTACGATGTATAATTTTGTTCTAAGACTTGAAAATGCGTCGAATATTTTCTCTAAGAAATCGTAACGTAAACCCTTGTGTATGCGTGCAGGGCATGGAGGAGGAGGACCGCGGCTACTGGGAGGGCGGCATGGAGCCGTGGTGGCCGCGCGGCCCGCTGCCGCCGCACCACCACCACCATCACGTGAGTCACAACCGACCTCTGTAACTGTCACTATGTGCTTTACTTTATATCGATACAGACTAGTGGCCCGCCCTCACATCATCTCGGGACATCAGTTTCAAACAGTACCAATAGATGGCGCTGGGTAGCGATAACATCGCGCATGTGTAAAAATACTTTTGAGGGGGTAAAATTGGGATCGAAGTTTGTGTGTTTAAAAATCAGTCATCTGTGATATTTCGAATGTGAAAATTGGTATTTAGAGATTATATCGATTTTCTAACAACATCTACTAATAATCCAGTACGATGTATAATTTTGTTCTAAGACTTGAAAATGCGTCGAATATTTTCTCTAAGAAATCGTAACGTAAACCCTTGTGTATGCGTGCAGGGCATGGAGGAGGAGGACCGCGGCTACTGGGAGGGCGGCATGGAGCCGTGGTGGCCGCGCGGCCCGCTGCCGCCGCACCACCACCACCATCACGTGAGTCCAAACCGACCTCTGTAACTGTCACTATGTGCTTTACTTTATATCGATACAGACTAGTGGCCCGCCCTCACATCATCTCGGGACATCAGTTTCAAACAGTACCAATAGATGGCGCTGGGTAGCGATAACATCGCGCATGTGTAAAAATACTTTTGAGGGGGTAAAATTGGGATCGAAGTTTGTGTGTTTGAAAAATCAGTCATCTGTGATATTTCGAATGTGAAAATTGGTATTTAGAGTTTGTGTGAAATGCATAGGACTAAAAAAACAGCGTGAACGCTGCGGGCGCAGTCTAGTTAAATATAAATAATGCAACCGGTTTCGTATGATCGATGATGTCATGTCAGTTTCCAAGAACTACTGTGGCAACATAAAATGTTAAATGTTTATTCTGGCTATATCTAGTACCGTGTAGTATAAGCTCGCTCGTGTGTGCGCAGGGCATGGGCATGCCGTACGGCGTGGTGGGGCGGCGGCCGGAGACGTCGGACGACCGCCACGTGCTGGCCAAGCACGCCGACATCTACCCCGCCGAGCAGCAGCTGCAGGACATCCAGCGCGCCGTGTCCCACACCGAGAAGGCGCTCAAGTCGCTCTCCGACGCGCTCGCCGACCAGGCCAAGCCCAAGGTACACGCCACGCACTACCACGGCGCTGCGGGACATCCAGCGCGCCGTGTCCCACACCGAGAAGGCGCTCAAGTCGCTCTCCGACGCGCTCGCCGACCAGGCCAAGCCCAAGGTACACGCCACGCACTACCACGGCGCTGCGGGACATCCAGCGCGCCGTGTCCCACACCGAGAAGGCGCTCAAGTCGCTCTCCGACGCGCTCGCCGACCAGGCCAAGCCCAAGGTACACGCCACGCACTACCACGGCGCTGCGGGACATCCAGCGCGCCGTGTCCCCACACCGAGAAGGCGCTCAAGTCGCTCTCCGACGCGCTCGCCGACCAGGCCAAGCCCAAGGTACACGCCACGCACTACCACGGCGCTGCGGGACATCCAGCGCGCCGTGTCCCACACCGAGAAGGCGCTCAAGTCGCTCTCCGACGCGCTCGCCGACCAGGCCAAGCCCAAGGTACACGCCACGCACTACCACGGCGCTGCGGGACATCCAGCGCGCCGTGTCCCACACCGAGAAGGCGCTCGAGTCGCTCTCCGACGCGCTCGCCGACCAGGCCAAGCCCAAGGTACACGCACTAAACTCTGATCATGTGGAGTGAACTGACAGATGTCGATGAGTCATCCTCATCATACATTATCACTCGATTTGACAGATGCAAAATGTCAAAAAGTATAGAGATTTGACATTTGCATCTGTCAGTTTACTCCACATGATTAAAAAACAGAGTATAGATTGCCTACAGGTCCATAACATCCTACCGAGTAGTTTTCCTTAATACTAGTTTAACTGCATCATATTCCATAATAGTTATGATTTTTGGTGACCTACAAGAGACGCATACTCCTTTCTCAAAGACGAGAGCGACATTCAGCGACTCGAAGATAATTTTGCCAACTATCCAAAAAATACATACTACTTGTTTCCAATTAATTTAGCACCATGACTGCAAGGCAATCTATTTTGGGTACGCTCGACTTATTTTAGGATACCGTAGATAATTTTGTAACATTTGCGTAAAAATCGATAACTGAGTAATAGTATACAAGTCACATACCTAGTTTTTCCTATTCCTTTGTAACTAATTGCGAACATGTTTCTAAAATATAATCTTTTTTCAGGGACAGGCAGCAGCCAAAACGCAGGTGAAACAAGAAGACAAGAAGGATGATAAGACCGAAGGCAAGGAGGACGGCCGCGACAACCAACTGTAAGTACCCCGCTCTGTTGCGCGGCTTGGGCGTTTGCAATGACTCTAGCTCTGAAGTTCGTAACGAGAGATATGGCTATCGAGACTGTTTCCTGCTACTTCCAGCTAAAACTTTTAAAACACCAAAAAATTTAAACTAAACACTGTACATTTGAGTTCATACAATTTTAATTAAATTTATAGCTATTTTGATTGTATGATTTCTTTTAAATAGAGCAATTAAATATTTTTAATGGTAACTCAAATGGTTGAACTCAAATGTATATTTGACCTTAGTATAAGAAGAATATTTAATACATCTTATCTATCGCTATGTCCGTGTGGTTAACTAACATAGTATTAACATAAGATATGCCATTTCTCTTCTGTTTTGTTTTGTTTGCGCTGCACTTGGAATCCATTTTGTTTGACTGCACTTCACGATTGAAACCAGGTTCAGTTTCATGCTGCCAGTTAAAGTAGAAGACATTAAAAAAGAGCCCGTTGAAGGCACGTCAAATGTGGCCAAAAAACAGTAAGTTGTTTACCCAGCTACGTTGTTGTGTCATGTTTTAGTTGTTGTAGATTTTTGTTCACAAGTAGTTGATGTAGTTAGATGCTTCCCAACAAAATATTAAGAGACCTACGCCATTTCTGCAATACCAAATTCCTGTTAAGTGTCAGATTGGCAATTTCTATTGGTGTTTTAGGCGATTATTATTAACTCTAATCAAACATATTTTAATCAAGAAAATATTATTTGTCGGTCATTATTAATTGACGTAGTGAAAGTGTGAATTAATTGTACTGATTTGATAAAAAAGAAAAGAAAAATATTTATTTGGGCACATGAAACAATTACATGACTAAAAACATGTTACACATAGCCAAAAATATCATGACTTAAAATTGTTTGACATTCCAATGAATATGTGCAACTAATTGACTTGTGTGTAATTTCCAGTCTCATACATCCATGTTCGTTTTTTTTTATTTTGTTGGGAAGCCTGTAGATAGATTGCATATTTTATTATTTTTCTGTAATCTGTAATTAAGGTTATTGTGAAGGTGTACGGTTAGTGAAGTGTGTATGGTCAACAAAATTAGATTGGGGCGAGTTACTTTGGAATTTTGCGTTTATATGTATGGGATATTATGCAAATATAAGACTATAGTCCCTTTTATTGCAAAACGTAGCTTAAAATAATCAGTACTGAAAGTTATATTTTAGAATTAAAACCGGTATTAGTGTCCGTTTTTGTGATAAGAGGGAATCGGTTTAAAGTGGCTTACCTACTACAGTGGTCGGCATAGTAAAAAGTGTTGGTAATGTATTTGTGGACGTTATCCATGTTGCTTTTTGGTAGCCTCTGTCAATATTTTTTAAAGTGTCTCAAATTCTATTCCGGGATTTCTTTGACTAAACTATAAATGGCGCTGGGTATTGATTACAACGCGCCAGTGGATTTTGCTCACGCGATAGCTCCTAC
This sequence comes from Cnaphalocrocis medinalis, assembly GCA_014851415.1. Classification (NCBI taxonomy): domain Eukaryota; kingdom Metazoa; phylum Arthropoda; class Insecta; order Lepidoptera; family Crambidae; genus Cnaphalocrocis; species Cnaphalocrocis medinalis. The sequence continues at coordinate 9,215,563 of CM026291.1, read as the reverse complement.
TGGAAATCCTTATCCGTCGACACTCGTTTCCTTGCCGCAAATGCGGAGGAAAACATTCGCGAATCGGTCTGTACAGCCACGAGCGAAGTCGTAGTGTCCCTACTTTATGCTACTTTAGGCGCGACGTCCACTAGAGAATCGATTCGAGGCGCGGGCTTCTAGGTTTTCTTAAAACATAAAATGACAGTGTGCTTACATACTGGAGTCGCGTTGTAGCGCGTCGGGGCGCGGAGAGACGAAGCGGGGGCGCTGTTTTAGCAATGGGAGTTACCGCGTCTGAAAAATCCGTTAGATAGCGTACTTGTAGACGGGTCCAACTTCAACGTCATTGGTCATTAATCATATTTCAAATGTCATTTCGTAGTCATATTTTGACGTCTCACGTCAAAAATAACCAATCACCGTGTAGATAGACCTCAGTCTACAAGTACGCCATCTAATGGATTTTCCACACGCTGTAGCCCCCATTATTGGACTCGGATGATGACATTTTCAACGTAGTTGACTGTAAAGAAAGCGTAGCCGCTTGCGCCTCGACTTTTCACACTGCGATAGCGCCGTTCCGCGCCTCGACGCGTCTGCGCCTCAATTTGACTCGTGCGAGCTTCGCGTCTCAATCATCTGTCAAGTTGCCATGTCTTCTGGCCCTCATTATGTCGTGTCATCGGTCAAAGTGTGTCAGTGAGTGAGTGTGATGCGTGTTTCTGCGTAGGTTCTCGTTCCTGGGCGCGGGCGAGGGCGCGGAGGCGCGCGCGCTGAAGGGCGTGATGCGCGTGGGGCTGCTGGCCAAGGGCCTGCTGCTGAAGGGCGACCGCCAGGTGCGGCTCGTGGTGCTGTGCCACGACCGGCCCACCATCACGCTGCTCAAGCGCGTGGCGCACGACCTGCCCGCGCACCTCGCCAAGGTCAAGGTATGTGTCCACCCTGCCGGGCTAACATGCGCACCACGAGATAATTTGTCGACACTCGTATTTTGTCGGCGCAAGTTGCGTCTCGCTCACCTCACTGAGCGTTGAGCGGGATAGCAGGATGCGCTCTCGCGAACGAGAGTCGACAAAATTTTGTCGCGGTGCGCATGTTAGGCCTACTGGCCTCGGGCCGCTGCTGCAGGCGACCGCCAGGTGCGCCTCGTGGTGCTGTGCCACGACCGCCCACCATCACATCTATCATATGAGGATTATAAAATCCAATGTTACCTTGCAAAATGTTTATCGAAACACAGTATAGGAATGTGAAAATAAACCAAAAAAATGTGTCGCAACTAAAAAAGAGTAATCAGTATGAAGAGATCCCAATGATACATAAGTTACCGTTTCCCGCTCCCCCCAGGGCCCGGGCGACGAGCCCAAGTACAAGGTGGAGCTGCTGCCGGCCGAGGGCGCCGTGCAGGTGTCCGACGCCAACGTCAGCGTGCTCGTCAGCCTCACCTCCGCCGTCATGCGCGAGCCCGCAGGTCAGTGTCCGCGCGCACACCAAGCGCCACACACCACCCCAGCGACTGCAGGATGCGCCAACATTCAACACCGCCTCCGCCGGGACACGCGGCACAGATTACCCAAAATACAGGAGTATCTGTAAACATTTACATCCCTTTAACCACATCTTCTACCTATCATTTTGAACATTTGTTCTCTAGACTTTTGGAATTCACATAATAAAATCTAACTTTTCATACAAAGTCGGTCACGTGACGTGTTCATTTTGTATGGAGAGTTGAAAAAGAAATTAGAAGAAATGTTGTTCAGAACGGTTGGTATAAGACGTGGTTAAATGGATGTAAATGTTAACAGATACTCCCTGTATGTAGAGGGCGATGCATACACGTATAGTTCGACTCAAACGTCATTGAATGTTTTTATATGCAAAACGACGTCAGTCAAAATAACGATTTTCACGAGTCACGTCAGAAGATAACCTATCTCTTTGCTGGTGGACCTCACGTTTCATTCGCGTGTGTGATCGTTTACGACGAGTCTATCGCGTAGGCAAAATCTGATAGATTGCCAACTGATAGATTGAAGTTCAACTTCACAGTACGCCATCTAGCGGATTTTGTCACACGAAATAGCCCCCATTCTGACTATGGACGTTGCCATATACAAACAAAGGTTCCGAAGCGACAACTTTAGTCGCAACATTCTTAGATGATTGTAATCTATGATGTGATGATCAGATTACCAGGAATGTATACTCTGATTCATAATCATGTATAGTAAACTGACAGATGAAAATGACAAGTTTCTATGCATTTTGACATTTTGCATGTGTCAAATTGAGTGATAATGTATGGGATGACACATTGACATCTGTCAGTTTTACTTTACATGATTATGAATCAGAGTATAGTTACAATTGAGAAGCTCAATCTTTCAATATTTCTGGAAGTTTGAGAAAATTTACATTTGCCTTAATTTTCATGACATATCGCCGTTGATATTGTCCTAAAAGCTTATGTTCATACCGCACGCGAGGCGCTTGAGTGTTGGCGCGGACTGTAATGTGCGAGTTTATACGGCCGGCTGCTAATAATACCGATAGTTTTTACAGGTTGTTCTTTTACAGCGATTACAGGTAGTCTCTTATTATTTTTTCTTATTTCTCTCGCCCCCGCTAAGCTGTCTTGGCAATTAAATTATTAATGTCTGACTTATCGCCCCAATGTCTGTAAGAAGTATAGGTACCGTTATTAACACTCAAAACAACGTATTTTGTGGTTTATAGATGTAACTTTTAATTTAGTAATTTACGGAGTGTCGATGGTGGCCGTATAACTCGCATGTTACCCGCTCTACCGGTGATAGGGTATTGAATGTCTGTACTGCTCCGCCGCCGCAATCGCCGCTCTCCCGCATACTGAACTATCAGAACAAACTATCTATGCCATAACTATTTTATATAGCCCTATGTATTTCTTTTACTAAATATTTTTATTTGAACTGATGTGTGAAAAAAAAAGATAATTTGTTCAAAGTTTACCGCCGGCCCGCCGGCACTGTGTTCGATGCTTATTTTTAGGTGTGATTAGGGTTAGAAGCGGCGAGAAGAAAAGGATTTTTGATCATCTTTCGCGATATATCACGGCGATGCGACTCCGCAGTGGTATATTTACTATCTACTGAAACGGAGCAAACATTATATATTCTACGCTATGTATATGTTTATATCCATATATTTTCTATTCGTACCGATCTGAATCTAGTAGGCCACTTGCTTTCCGCAACCGCATACAGCTATCGATCACATCTCCAACGAGAGTTAGGTGATAGAACGCCCCAAGTGTATATCGGCCCCCGATGCCGCTCGCAGCCCCCGGGCGGCGAGGGCGGCATGTTTGCCCCGTTTTCGTCGATGTGTTGATGGTCAAACACCCTTTGTGTTGTTGTCGCTAGAGGGTGGCGACATAAAGCGAGACGACAAGGATGTGCTACCGCGGCAGAAGTGTTTGGACGCGTTGGCCGCCCTTCGGCACGCCAAGTGGTTCCAGGTACATTCGCCCACATTATAAACGTGTGCGCACTCCACGCGGCCGCCAGGGCTCCGGCCGGGCGGCGCCGGCGCTGCAGGCCGCGCCGCCCGGCCGGAGCGGAGCCTCCAGTAATACACTAGCTTCCCATCAATCCGCTTGCAACTGTCGAGAGTCCGATTCGAATCGAACCTATCTTTGTCTTTGTGGATCACAGAGGGAGTGCGCACGTATTTTTTTAGTCACATGTTTGTTTTTATTTTCCATCAAATAGTAGTATTTTAAGTTGTAAATTTTGTAAAGATAATAAATTGGAGCTCCCATGAACATGTGGCTACGAGTGCTCTATGTGGCGAGCTGCGTTTCCGCACTTCGTCAGCCTATGGGAGATGCTCACGAGGGAAACGCAGTTTTGAACGGTGACGTCTGTCTGACGAATGTGTGTCCATATTTATTGCTCTGTTTCTTTGCTAACTGACTTGCCATGTTGAGTACATACTAGTAACGATTGAGAACTGGAGAGTGGAGCAATAAATTGGTCTGAGCGTGGAGACGCGGCCGCCGCTCACACCGTGGTCTGTGCGTAGGCTAGGGCGGCGACGCTGCAGTCGTGCGTGATCATCATCCGCATCATGCGGGACCTCTGCCGCAGGATACCCAACTGGACGCCGCTCAACCCATACGTAAGTCATGCACATTTATTTTATACTTCATATTTGGTATTAAGATTAATCCCATTCCAATCATAGTAACGATGACTTGATTTCTATTATGGAGGCGTTTGCAGTGGGATAGTTAGTAGGTACAGGATGGAAAAAAACATTAGACCTTAAATCCTTAATTTAGCATTTTTACTTACAAAGACAAATAGATTTGAAATAAGTAAATAATGCTCTTAAAAAATCATCGAATGGTTCAGGTGGGACTCGAACTCGCAACCTTCCACATACCGGGTGGCTGTTCTACCAATTAAACTAACTGTACCCGAAAAATATAGCATAAATTATAAATAATAGATTTCAGCAATTTGTTATCTACATAGTGATTTAATTTTACTACTGTTAATATCAGAAAAAGATTGACCATTTTATTCCGTAAATCGATCCAACCATCAACGACAAACTTTCTTTAACCCATCGAACGCCGACTCGTATATAAACATGTTTGACCTTGTAATCGTTTCGGCATTCTAGTTTAGAAAGCTTAGGTAAACCTTAGAGCTTGTCCAGATGACGCGTGCGTCACGCGTTTTTTAGTTTATTGCTTTATGCGGTCTGTGTCTTGTTAACAACGCACCTTAATAAAGAGCAGTGAACAACAAATAGCGCGTAAAACGCGCGAGTGAAACGTGTCATCTGCGGGGCTAATATGCGCGCCACGAGATAGTTTTGTCGACACTCGTATCGTGTCGGCACAAGTCGCTTCTCGCCCACCCGACTGAGCGACGAGCGGGATAGAAGAATGCGCTCTCGCAGACGAGAGTCGACAAAATTTTGTAGCGGTGCGCATGTTAGGCCTACTGGACAAGCTCTTAGGTCCTGGGACACACATAAGGGGAAAACTCGCCGGACAAAGACTCGCACGAGAATTTCAAGATTTTTTTTGCTAGTCACTGCTGCAACCTAACTTCATTAATATATTTTTTTATTTATTTTTCGGTAGAGTTTAGACAGTATTATCCTCACAAAAATATTGGTTAGGTAAGGTTAGAACAGTGACCGGCCAAAAAATCTTGAAATTCTCGTGCGAGTTTTCCCCTAACCCTGGGACACGGGGTATAACCGTCGAGCCCGGGTGTGATGGTATCCGTGTGTCAGGCGATGGAGCTGCTGGTGTCGGGCGTGCTGCAGTCGGCGGGCGCGGGGCTGTCGGGCGGCGAGGCGCTGCGCCGCGTCATGGAGGCCGTGGCCGGCGGCCTGCTGCTGGAGCACGGGCCCGGCCTGCGGGACCCCTGCGAGAAGGACCTCGTGGTAACTATGCACGACAGCCTAACCCGGACGAGGCCTCGTCCTGGGGAGGAGTTCCGTTAGTTATTGCCACGCTGGGCAAGGCGTGTAGGCTGGTAGGAAATGTCCCATATACCACTATCGAGATCATCTTCCTACATAGTTGACGTTCCAGCTGCCTGCAACGAGCTACGCAAACTCATTTTTGATGCGCGACTGTCAACCGAAAAGTGTAAGCCATTACTTGTCGAAAATATCTCCTGAACATTGTAATTTCGTTTCTATCAGTCTAGAATTATTGATGTAGTAGTAGACTTTTTTCAACCAATAATGACCTAATTTAAATTTCATTTTTTTTCTCAATTGTTTAGATCTTATATTTTCTTCCGTAGGATGCTCTTGGAAATTTACAACCACAGAAACGTGAAGATCTCACTGCGTCCGCGCAACAATTCCTGAGACAAATTGCTTTTAGGCAAATTCATAAGGTAAGGTCGACTACATATATTTTCTTTAAATAAATCCGTTTCAGTATTTGCTATGAAATTGTAATTATTTATCCAAAGACTGAATGAACGTCATAAGTGCCGGAAAAAACTTTTGCTTGCTGTAATTGCATTCTAGTTGCCAACCAAAGTTGCTAGCTCCAGATTAAAACTGAGCTGTGGCTCCGATATAATGTAGTGTGATTGTGCAGGTGCTGGACATGGAGCCGCTGCCGAAGGTGAAGCACGCGGGCGGCGCCTGGAAGTTCCCGCGCAAGCGCAGGCGCTCGCACACCGACAACGACGCCGACGCGCCCAACGGTAACTGCGCATGCACATCACACATACACATAGAGACTTAAACACCCACAGACACGCACATACCTGACGCAAGTCTTTATCCACGTAATGCGTCAAGAAAGTCTTGAAAACGGATTTTAGAGGAACTAACGGAGTTCCCATGTTTGAAATAAGCGGCAGTGGCGCCATCAATTAATTTCACGACTTTATTGACACGTTATATGGTACTTTACTTGTAGTCCTGGACAACAAAATATATAGATAGATACCCTTTATTGCACAATACATTACAGAACTTAATACTAATTTGCAAATACAATAATAATAATAATATATTTTGAATGATGAAACTTGATGACGAGTCGTAGAGGGCGCGATGTCGCGGGGCGGCGGGCGCGGGTGCCGAGTTATTCGGCGCCCCGTCGAGCCGTCCCGCGCGCGCGTGCTCAGTGCCGACACGGCAGCCTGACCGACCCTCACGCACTCCGCACAGTCCAGCCCCCACGCTGCCCGCTCACTAACCAGAGTCTTCCCCCCGCAGGCGACGGCAAGGTGGTCAAGACCGAGGAGAAGATGGACGCGACGGACTCGGGCAACAAGAAATAGTGTCCGCCCGCGCGCCGCGGCCGGGGGGCGGGCGCGGCTGGCGAGCGTTAGCTTCGGGTTCGCTTCGGGCGGGATCGTCCCCGCAGACCTACGATATCATCTCAGATATTTTACTACATATTTTGTGTAAACCGTTTTACACGTTTATTTTTCGGTCACACTAACTTTATAGATGTCTTTCGAAGCCGACGATCTGTCCAAATTATACTAAATTAGTCCCGAGATACGTGTAGTGTTTGGAGTTAGGTAGTTTCATAGGTTCCCTATATTGTATGTAATTTAGTATTTAGACGAATGAGAATTGCGAGACAGGGATAGATGTTGCGGAGCGGAACGGGACGGCGAGGCGTGGCATAGATAGGATGACGTATGGAATTAGAGCTTGTAAGGGTTTCTTTTATTAATATAACTATTGTTAGGATAACAGTATTTGACTTTTTGATGTTTAGTTCCTGCGCCTGCTCTGTGCAGTTTATTTTCAGCCTTCGATACCACTTGTATGTTTTTCTATTTTAGTTGATAAGTTTGTATATTTCCAAGAATAGCTATATCGACGCCCGCGCCGGTGGGTGGTTCTAACGTGCAAGTAACTAGTGAGATTGAAAATCCACCACTTTGTTTCTTTTATATTAAATGTTCTACAAATGTAGGCACCCGGGTCTACGGGTTGATTGCAAAGTTAGAGATGACCTAGAATAATAAATATACTCTTAATAAATAATGTTTCCCAATTTTAACATACCTACATTTGAAAGTGGCATACAGAAATTGAGTATTAGTAATAATTTTATAACAGAAACTGTATTTTTTTAGAATCATGCTACAGTTCAGAGGCAGTACAGTCCAGTAGTGATTGTTGCGTTTCCGAGTTTATCGAACGTTCGGGGCGCGCAGACGCAATCGGGTTATTTAGCGTACATCAAACATTGGGAAATAAGTGGATGTGATTGACTAATTAATATATTAATTAGAACGGGTTCTCATATAATTGGAACCCTTAGATAGATATTATAAATAAATTAAACAAAGTAAATGGAACTGCGACGCGAAAATGCAATGTTTTTATTTCTTTTAACATTGATAAATCTTCCGTTTTGTTTTCGTAACTGTGTACTTTGGGAAAATGTCAATAAAGATACTGACAATGAATGCACTCTTATTATTTAGACGACATACTGCCGCACTCAAGAGACGTCAATTAACATTAATGTTCATTACAGTGTTTATGCAATTAATATAAAAAAATGTGGAAAAATTTTTGCCTCAAGTTCATAACCAAGTTAATTGATGTCCCAGCCGGGCTAAGATGCGCACCGCGACAAAATCTTGTCGACTATCGTTCGCGAGAGCGTATCCTTCTATCCCGCTCCTCGCCCTGTCAGGTGAGCGAGAAGCACTAGCGCTGACGCAATACGAGTGTCGACAAAATTATCTCGTGGTGCGCATCTTAGCTCCGCTTAAATGGACAGGCAGCCTAAAACTTCGATAAACTATCTACCTACCTATATACCTATTTTTGTTTATCGAAGTTATAGCCTGCGCATACGGCGGACTACATGATTATAAAGTACGCTCCTTATAGGTACGGTTGCGTTACTCGATGCAGTTGTAAGCGATCAAATCCCTCCGCTGCGCAAGCTCTTACTCCGGCCTTAAACCAGAAATATAATCTCTACTTCCAAACGAGATGACTATCCAAAGAGAATATAATCACTCAGTGAATACCAGGATGATGACTGGACCAAGCGAAACAACCATGTGGACTATTTGATTTTCGGAAAGTCTACACTGGCCCCCAATTCTCGGTTTTCGCCTTCCATCTCGAGTCGAGTTCATGGAACGCACAACCAATAGGAGAACACATTACACGGATTACAGTCGACATTCCTTATCTTGTTCTCCTATTGGTCTATGCGATCCATGAAGTCGACTCGACATAAAAGACGAAAACCGAGAATTGGCCTCTTGGTTGACACAACGTAATCGAACGAGGTCGGAGTCACACCTATGCGGCTCTTTGACTCAAAGACTTTGAGTATACTCAAAGATGCGGCTATGTAAGTCCCCTATTACAAAACGGAGACTAAAGGTAGTCATGGTTTAAAATGATGCTGCTACTTTTATAAATGTGTCAGCGTAATTTTTTATCTTATACAGGAGCATCTGTGATTGAACATTCAACACAACATCGAAGTCTGAGTAATACTCAAGTCCCCTTTCTATATCCCTTTAGAACATGTTAATTGTTACTCCTACTCCCCATACAAAAATTTAACAAAGCCACGTGAGCAACTTTGTACGTAAAAGTTGCATTTTTAATGTAAATTGCCATAAGTCATAAAACAAAATGATAACAAGCCTGCGGACACAAGAAACTTGTCAGTTTGTGTAAGTATTTACGAAACTTTATTGAGGTGTTAGGGACAAGTTTCACAAGACTTGCTTAGGTCGTTGGCGCAGGCAATCGGACAACAATCGAGGGTTTTTGCAAATGCAAAATCCAATAGATGGCGTTACGTTGACTTCAGGTTCAACTTTGACATTGGTCGTTTAAGACGTAATTTCATAAATTATGACAAGATACGTCAAAATGTAACCAATCCTCTCGTTGGACCTGACGTCAACGTAACGCCATCTTTTGCATTTGCAAAAGCCCTCAAATTGCAAAAATACACATTGCTGTGCAATAAAAAACACATTTTGGCAGTTTGTATATATTTTAACTATACTTTCTTTACAATAATTTTTTGTACAACAATGACGATAAAAACTGCTTGTGTTCAATAAAATAAAATGCAACACAAGTGAAAATTTGTCAAAAACTCGACGAAAATGCTATTAAAAAAACAAAATTCAATAAGTAAGCCATTTAGAGGCAATGAAAAGTATATTACATGTAATGTACAATTAAATACACGGGGATAAAACCACATACTTATAATTTCCTTGAAAATAAATTTTATAACTGATTTGAGTCATCATACAATTACATAAGGTTTTGCATTTTATTTGTTTGAACAACAAAATTTTTAAGTACAATAAATTTTTGCATTTAATGTTTCAACAACATTTGAGAAGTAACAAACTCCATACAATTTAGTTGACACATACGTGACAATTTTATATTTTAAACTGTAGAACAGTCCCAAGTTGGCAGTGATACTTAAATTTATACAGGGTGATGGTTTTTGTAACAAGTACTCAGTAGAGATCAATACATTCATAATATCTGCACTACATGCTGTAATATTAAAAATAATTCATGATCTCGCCTGAGCCATAGTGACCCCACCGCCTACTCCTAAGCTGGAATCAGGATCTGCTTTTTATCACGAAACAACTTCCATCTCTACGATAAATAAACAACTAGATAAGAAAGTTTAGAGCATAAAATACCTTTCATGATAAAAATTCTGACCCCTTATGAACAGTGCCAACACAAATAAATATACAGGCAAACTATTCTTGTTCCTGAGAAGTAGGCACCCTGAGTGGTCATCGACTTTATAGCCAAAGAAATACAAAATATGTAATGTGCTTATTTTATACACTGCCTTTAACACATTATTAACAAATGCACCGATAAAATAAGTACAGCGAACCAGCTAAATCTTCAATTAATTAGGTTGGTGACTATAAAATGGAAAATGTTAATTACAGTAAAATATGGTGCCCTGCTGGTTGCTAGCAAACAATACTGAAAACTCTGAAGAGTCCAAAATATTGTGGACATATCCAGAGTTTGTGGGATATTATGGCGGAAAAACGCACCATGAACACACCCGTATGCGAAAATAGTAATTTGTCAACAAATAAATAGTTAGAAATTACTACATTCCCGTGCGGGCTCTCCCTGTGCATGGCAGATGGACGGCCGATCAAAAACTAATTAAACATGCGAGTAAGTCTTGACTTGGTCGATGTCAAAGTAAAAAGGATTTTTTGGAGATATTTTTGAATATTTTGTAATTTTTTTTTTGGTTTTTATTTTTTTTTGTATATTTTTTTTGGATTTTTTTAGTTAATATTTTTTTTGGTGTCGGCTTCGTTAAGTTTTTATATCTTTTTCAAAAATTAAAGGGTTTTTGAGACACTTTTATTTAATATTATTCTAATAAGTTTTCTTATAGATAACTCGTTTTAAAAATTATTTATTGTACTTTATTATTCAGCGCGGCCGAGTGCCTCTTATGTAAAATTGATATAAAACTTATACATAATGCTCACAAAAGTGCCAGGCGTTTAAGATAATATACGGTCAATAATGTGTTTCGGGCTAACGAAGGTGGCTTTGAGATGGCGGATTGTTTAAGTTAAAATTAATACAACAAATAACAATTCCGTTGTAAACAAGCAAGTAGTTAAACTTAACAAAAACAAGGCATCGCGGAAACATATCGGAGCGATGCGCGACCGCGCGGCGTGCGCGTGCGCCGCGGCGCGGGGACTAGGGGCTGACTATTTGCATTGTAAAATAAACTACGTACATGCTCCTCATTCACATTACATAAAAGATAAATTAGCGAGTTCATATTCCGGAAACGATATTTACGAATTAATATACCACCTAGTTCATTTTTATCCTGTCCTAACTAAAATTTGTTAGAATATCAATGAAATAATATATTCTACATCAGACTAAATAACATACATAAATCAGAATCCCTACATTTCGGTGAAGATAACAATTTATACAATCTTTACAATGTTTAAAGATATGCTTGTTTTTTATTGCCTCACTTTCCTATAGGAATTCTGGAGATCTGAAACTTGCTTAGGTATTATTACAATATATTATATACCTATAATTTAGCACAGCAAGCAACGCTCAGAGTTAAGGCAACACAATATTTAGCACCATTTCGTGATCTCATAGAGTTAATCCAGTTGACTTGGATCCATTTTGAGCCGCAAAATGTTGTAGCGAATATTTAGTAGCACCTCAAACCGTGGCGCCCAGGCCTCACCCACGACAGCTCACTGGCCCCACGCATGCTTCGCTCACACCGACGACAACACACACTTCATCATCTATTTATTTATTTTTTTTGTCATTTCCTCACAAAAATACTATTTACATAAAACATACAATGACCCTAAAACATTCCAATATTTATGTGTTTTTCTCTTTCATTCTTAATATGTACATATTCATTAAATAACTTACAAATAAACAATATAAACATTAAAAACGAGTAGGACGCGTTTATGAGGCAGCGTAGCATCAGCATCTGACTAAATATAATAGTCATTTTCTCTATCAAGAAAATGGACTTTGAAACAACGGATTAAACAACCATTTATAGTTAATATTCGATGCATCGCTCGAGGAACGTTCGAGTATTTATTTTGTCCTTAACTATCAACTAGTATTACCGAAGTGGATCAGTCTTGTTGATTCCAGCAGCGCTTTGAAAAATAGTGCGATCTGGCAGCGACGGCGAGCCTCCCACCGACCATGCCACAGCGAACGGTCAATTTAAGCTTCGAACCGGCTACTCACGTATATTTTTGGTATATTTTAAGCGCATTTTGCCGACACAACGCGCTTCTCAGTCTATCATCTAACGACTAAACATTTCGCGGTTGGGAAGCGAAAACTGATCGTCTGCTTACGGAGCCGCCGCTGCTTCAAAGCGTCGAACAAAACTACTCGAAAACTGAGCTACCCTATAGTACCATCTAACCCCTCAGTACGACACTATGGAATGTAAACATATAATTTTCATAGTGGCACCGTTTTACATCTAAATAAAATTTCAACGGAGTAACAAGATCCCGGCGGCTAGTGCGGCGGGGCCGGGACCCGCCCGGCGC